>NW_026844104.1:941691-1136691 GCF_029531705.1 Pantherophis guttatus
TCCTCCTCCTCTTCCAGCCAGAGAGCAGCCCAGCAGCAACGCACCTCTGCTCCCCCCCAGCGGCAGCCAGCCGCCTGCTGCCAGCCAGCCAGCCAGCCAGCCCAGCTGGAGGAGGGGGCGGTGGCTGCCGGCAGCAGCAGCAGCAGCAGCAGCGAGCCAAGAGGGAGCATTGCGGACAATGCCCGGGTGGCTGCCACACTCCTCCTCGCCTTTTCCCAAGGAGCAGCAGCAGCAGCCACCACCGCTGCCGTCGCGCACACAGGAGCTGCCGCAATGACAGCCGGTGCAGCAGCCGGGCAGTGGCCACCGGCGTGAGAGGTGGGGGGCCGTGGGCATCATTGCAAGATGAACGCCTCCCTGGATGGCAGCAGCCCTTCCGGCAACGGGAGCGGCGGTGGCGGTGACAGCGGTGGGAGGCCCTTCTGCCTGCTGGCGTCCGGCTACCCCGACAGCCTGGATGTCTGCCTGCTGGAGGTGATCATCATCGTCTTCCTCACCGTCCTCATCATCTCGGGCAACCTGGTGGTCATCTTTGTCTTCCACTGCGCCCCGCTGCTGAACCACCACACCACCAGCTACTTCATCCAGACCATGGCCTACGCCGACCTGCTGGTGGGGGTGAGCTGCCTGGTTCCCTCCCTCTCTCTGCTCCACCACCCGGTGGCCTTCCTGCCGGAGTCCCTGGTCTGCAAAGTCTTCGGCTACGTGGTCTCGGTGCTGAAGAGCGTCTCCATGACCTCGCTGGCCTGCATCAGCCTGGACCGCTACATCGCCATCACCAAGCCCCTCACCTACAGCACGCTGGTCACCCCTTGCCGCCTGCGCACCTGCATCCTGCTGCTCTGGCTTTACTCGGGCGCCGTCTTCCTGCCCGCTTTCTTCGAGTGGGGGAAACCCGGCTACCACGGGGACATCTTCCAGTGGTGCGCCGACTTCTGGGACACCCGGGCCGTCTTCACCCTCTTCATCGTGGTCATGCTGTACGCGCCGGCCGCCTTGGTCGTCTGCTTCACCTACTTCAGCATCTTCCGCATCTGCCAGCAGCACACGCGGGAGATCAACGAGAGGCGAGTGCGCTTCAGCTCCCAGGAAGGGGAGGCATCCGAGGGGCAGCCGTGCCCCGACAAGCGCTACGCCATGGTCCTCCTGCGCATCACCAGCGTCTTCTACATCCTCTGGCTCCCTTACATCGTCTACTTCCTCCTGGAGAGCTCCTCGGTTTATCACAACCGCCTGGCCGCCTTCTTAACCACCTGGCTGGCCATCAGCAATAGCTTCTGCAACTGTATCATCTACAGCTTGTCCAACAGTGTCTTTCAGAAAGGGTTGAAGCACCTCTCGGGCGCCCTTTGCATTCCTTGCGCCCGGCACCGGGCCGCCAAGGACTCCTCCGCCTCCCGCAGCAAAAGACCTTCTAACGGGTGTCACGCCTGATGGGGGCTTTCTTTCTTTTTTTTTTTTCCCCCCCTCCCCTTCCCTTCGTCCCCGAACTCAGGACGTCCAGATGTGCAAAAAGAAAGACGCTACTGATCTCAAAAAGGACCTGAGGATTTCCACGGGGCTGTGCGCCGGGTTTCTGGGTTCGAGTCCCCGGTGGGAAGCAGGAAACAGGAACGTGTCCATTTTGACCGGGAGCGCAGGGAGGGGGGGGGGGGGAAGGAGAGGGAGGGAAGGGTCTTTCCCTTGGAGTGACTCAATGGATGGTCTCCAATGCCAGCTAAAAGGCCCTCCAGCTGTTTCTCGCCTCTGTGGCCTGCTGTTTGGAGATCTGTGCTCTTTCGTCTCAAGTCCAGGAGTGTGGTTTAAATAGTGTATTCTTTTTGACTTGTTTTGTGCATATGCCAAAGTATGTTTCAAAAAAAAAATCTTATGGGTCCAAATAACGATTTGTCCCCCCCCCCCCCCCCCCCCCCCCCCTCCCACCCCCCACCACCCGCCATGCCCGTAGCCAATAATTCCAATGTCCCCTTTTCTCCTCTTAGGGTTTTTTATAAATGTGGTTATTTCTCTTCTCCCCAGATCCCTTTTGGGACTCCCCCCCCATTCCCCCCCCCAAAACCCTCACCAGGTTGTTCATTTGTGATTTAAAAGTACCGTATTTGCATTTTTCTTAAAAAAAAAAAGAAAAGGAAAAAAAATTTGAAATGTCTGTGTAGTTAAATGAATGACTTTGGAGCAGACCAAAATTAGCAAATGAATAAAAGTGTTTCCTTTTTTTTTTTTTCCTCCCTCGTCTCCTCCTCCTGTTTGTTTCTTTGTTTATTTATTTATTTCATTTCAGCCAGCGGGGAGAGAAAAAAGAATATATATTTATTTTGTCCTTTTCCTTGTTTCCGATTTTGTAGGCAGCCGCTTTGGGCATGAAGTCATTTGTTCCTTGACTTGTTTTGGCTTGTTTTGAAGCAGTTTCTCAAAACAAATTTCTCTCTCTCTATATATATATAGAGAGAGAGAGAGAGAAAGAGAGAGAGAGAGAGAGAGAGAGAATAGATAGATAGATAGATAGATAGATAGATAGATAGATAGATAGATAGATAGATAGATAATGTTAGTTAGGATTTTAGCCAGAGTTTTAAAAAACCTTACAAAGTGTTTTGTTGGGATTTTGGAGGATTTTGAGCTGAGATCTTAGCCAGGATTTTAAGCATTTTAACTAACAGACTTTTAAATGACACGGGAAAACACCTGAGATTTTAACTTTTTACACACACACACACACACGTGTGTGTGTGTGTGTGTGTGTATGTATGTGTATATATATAGAGTGGGGGGCTCCTCCGGGTGCCGTCAGCTAAACTATGTCGACTGGCGGCCCCCAGGGGGAGGGCCTTCTCTGTGGGGGCACCCACTATCTGGAACGAGCTCCCCCCAGAGATACGGAGGATCCCGGATCTGCACACTTTCCGCCGTGCTTTTAAGACTCTCCTATTCCAGCAAGCCGGCCTGGCCTAATTTTCTCCCCTGTTTTAAAATTCTTTTACATCGAAATTTTAATCTGTTTTAAATTATTGGGATTTTTAATTGTCTCGGGCTAAATTATTTAATCTGGTTTTAATTATGTTTTTTAACTTTTGTATCTATGTATTTTATTTTGTGCCTGTTCACCGCCCTGAGTCCTTCGGGAGTAGGGCGGTATATAAATCTAATAAAACAAACAAACATAAACAAAACATATATATAAATGCAAAAAATTAAAATCTCGGGTGTTTTCCCGCATCATGTTAAATAAATTAGTTAAAATGTTTAAAATTCTGGCTAAAATCCTCGCTTAAAAACTTAAGAAGATATATATATATACATACACATATATACATACATACATATATACATACACACATATATTAAGTGTTTTTCTATTGAGACACCTACATATATACGTGTGTATGTATGTATATATATATATATATATATATATATATAAGTTCCTGATCGCTGTGATAAGGAAAGAAAAAAAAAACTTTGGGAGTTAAGGAGATGTTTTTGGTTGGGATCATGATTGAAACCCCGGAAGTTTGGAAATCTGTTGAAAAAAAAAAGGCTTCTCAATTTTGATAGCGATGAAATGCAATATTGTGCGTTTGTGTGTACTCCCCTATCCATTTAAAAAAAAAAGCAGCCAGGTTTTCAACCTGATTCAAATTCTAGTAGGATACGTCTCAGGCACTGCCTGCATTGGGGTGAAAAAAAAATACATTTTTGTATTCAGACTACACTGCTTTGGTTAATCAACCAAGCCATCTCTGCAAAAATACCACTTTCGATCTAGAGAGAAGCTGCTCCCCAATTTCTGGCTCAGAAAGATTTGAGGCTGCTGGATCCGGCTGAGAGTTTTCCAGATGCCGGTAACAACGGGCTACAGCTAAACGGAGGGGAAAATGCAAAGCTATCACTGGCTGCTAGTCCATAAGGTTAATATGGAACTGCTAGGAACAGGAGCAGTCTACCTCCGAATGCCAATTGCTGCAGGGGATTGGTTCTCACGCCCCGGAGGTGGCTTTTCTTCGCCCATTGTTAGAAGAAACAGGATACGGTGCCAAGCTGGGAGTTTCAATTTAAACAAGTTTTCCTTTTTTATTTTTTAAAACTTTTTTTTAAAAAACTTGCCATTTTAAATCCTGCAAATCCTGCTTGCAAAGCCAAACTTTCGCCTCGCCACTTTTTCCATCTTCCTTCTCCTCCCCCCCCCCCCCTATCTCCAACCGCCCCAGAAAAATTTTTAAAAACAAAACCCGGGTCCAAAAAAAAAAAAAAAGGACGGACGGATGTTTTAATTATTTGCTTCCCCGTTGACCGAGCTTTAAAAATCGCAGGACAAGCTTGTCCGTTATTTGCCGTGCTTGAAAAGAACGAGTGTTTTTTGTGCGCGAGATGGGCACATCTCGTGCACAGATGTGAGATTGTCCCCAGGAAGGAAGGAAGGGGATTTTGGGTTGGGCAAAGGGAAAGAAATTTTAACACGGCTGCGAAGACCTTTCAAAACTACATATAACGCCCAGGTTTCGTATAATATAAGCGCTAAAAACGGGGAGAAAATGCATGATGGATTTTGTCTTAAGATTAGGAACCATTTTCCGCCGTTGCATCTTGCCTTAACCTTGTCGGTCCGGATCTCGCCTGTTACAGGGAACACTTTCATAAGTGTCATTTTTTTTTAAAAAAACGTTAAATTTTAGAACTTGGCACGGTCCAGAGCTGTGCTTGGATCCAAACACCAGAAGATTAGCCTGTGTTTAACTGCAGGCATGAGTCGAACGTACTCTGGGTCGGGGGGGAGGGGGGGGGCTTCGTAAATCTGGTTCGGCGGCTAAGATGCTGAGCTTTGTCGTCCTTTGTGTGAGCAGGGGGTTGGACTAGATGACCTGTTGAATGTTTCCTTTCACTCTCCTGGCTGCCCTGGGGAGCAGAGAAGAGACATCGTGTGTGTGTGTGTGTGTGTGTGTGTGTGTATCTATCTGTCTGTCTGTCCCAAAATCTCTCTGCCTTTCGCAGGGTTAGAACCAGCAAACTCGTTGACCGAGGCTAATATTTATCTATGACTTACATTTGATCAAATCCAGGGAGCTTCCATCTTACTCTCAGAGCGATTCCAAGAAATAAGCAAAAGCGCCCCGAATGTTTTTTTTTTATATAAAAGTTTTTTTAAAAAATTTTATTAGACAAACGAACCTACAATACGTAATCGATCATTCGGTGCCTCGTCCGAGTACATCTTTCGTGTCGTCTTCCTACTCCTCCGCCATTTATCGTATCTTAATATTATCAATTTTTTTTGCTTTAATTTATATGCCGCCCTTCTCCGGAGACTCAGGGCGGCTTACAATGCGTTAAGCAATAGCCTTCATCCTTTTGTATATTTATACAAAGTCAGTTTATTGCCCCCACAATCCGGGTCCTCATTTTACCCACCTTAGAAAGGATGGAAGGCTGAGTCGACCTTGAGCCTGGCGAGATTCGAACTTGCAGTAATTGCAAGCAGCAGATGTTAATAACAGTGCATTAGTCCACTGTGCTACCAAGGCTCCTTTGACAGTGATTTGACAGTCACTTATCTGAAATGGTATATAGGGGCTTCTGCTTCAGCAGCGGGTTGGACTAGAAGACCTCTAAGGTCCCTTCCAACTCCGATATTCTGTGATTCAGCCCTACCTAACCCTGGATCACAGGTGTCTTTTGACTGGCATCCATCATGGGCATAGGATGCCGCGATTCAAAAATCTGTAAAAAAAAAAAAACCCCGATTTAGCCAATTTTGCTCCCTTGGTTTTGGAAAGAGGGACTTACCTACCTGCTGTAGGGAGAAAGAGGGTTCTTTTTGTTTGTTTGTTTGTTTTGTTGATTATAACATTTTCTCCCACATTTCTTGCTTTTCTCTTCATGCATCTATCTATCTTCTTTCTTCTTCACTCATTTCATTACAGCATTCCTGATTTTTCTTTTGATACCCCGATGCCAGGTTTGATGCTCGGGGGTGTAACCGTCTCAAACGCAACGGGTCATCCTTTGGGGCGGGGGAGAGAGGAAATCAAAGCTTCTACAGGAGAGGCTGAAATATCCCTCGGATATTTGGATATTCGGGTATCCGGATAGGGCCGAGAATCGAAGTTTTAGAGGCTGAGACCCAAAACAATGGGATTCACCAAGAACAGCCCCAGAAATCCGGTCTCTGAAGATGTCTGTTTGGGTTGTTGTGTTGTTTTGTGGGTTTTTTGTGTGCATTTGTGATGGGGATGGGTTAACAAGCCTTTGTGCATCATTGAAAGCCAGCTGTATTTAGTTGCGTAAAAAAAGAACATTCCGGATGCGTTTGTTTTATACCTGTCGTGGACCAGCTGAAGTATCCCAGCCTTTTAAAAAGAAAATAAATCTATTCGAAGTTTATCTAATTGCAAGGGGGAAAATTAAACAAGCAGTGCTTATTCTACTGGACAGGTAAACGGAGACGAGGAGCCGTTTCAACCATCCATTGTCGTGATTTTTATTTCCTAGGGAGAAATCGTTTTTTTCCTGCGTTGCTAACAACAGAAAGGGCCCCAAAACAGTAAAAAAATAAACCCAATCCCTGCCTTTAATAGCGTAGGAACTTTTTAACACAGAGATTCTTGGGACAATCATTGTGTAATCATCGATTTTTGCCGCCTTCTCAAGAGTCCAGCTTAGTAAGACTTGGGAGGTTTCAGTGTAAAAACAAAACAAAACAAAAAAATATGTGCTTTATTCCTACCCCGGCTCTCGGCTTCCTGGAAACGTCTCTTAAATGCCACCCCATTCTTTACTGGCAGGAATAGATCTGGCGCTTTTGTCCCCAAAAAGGACTCGTGTGTGTTTTGCTTGGCAGGGACGTCTGGAGCGCGAAATGCTTCCATGGTTCTCAGTCTTTTCCTCTGGTCAGCCTGTGGGATACGTCCCCGGGACGTTTTGCTTTCATGCTTGGGTCACCCAGCTTTCGGTTTGGGTCACAAGAAAAGAAAAGAAAAGGGTATTTAGAAATAGAATAGAATAGAATTTTTTATTGGCCAAGTGTGATTGGACGCACAAGGAATTCGTCTTGGTGCATATGCTCTCGGTGTGCATAAAAGAAAAGGTATCATAAGGTACCAATAAAGGAGAATATTTGTAGCTCAGGGTCGAGATGAGGGGTCCTTGGTGCTCTCTGAGCTTCATGGGTTTTTTGCAAATGTTTCATTACCAAACTAGGTAACATCATCAGTGCTCCAAGAGAGTAGGGTTTGTGGAGAGGAGGAGGAGGAGGGGGGAGGAAGGAGGGGGAGGAGGGAGGGAGGGAGAAAACTGTGGGGTCCTTGGTGCTCTCTGAGCTGGGTGGGTTTTTTGCAAATGTTTCATTACCAAACTAGGTAACATCACCAGTGCTCCAAGAGAGTAGGGTTTGTGGAGGAGAGGAGGAGGAAGGGAGGAAGGAAGGAGAGGAGGAAGGAGGAAGAGAACTGTGGGGTCCTTGGTACTCTCTGAGCTTGGTAGGTTTTTTGCAGACGTTTCATTACCTAGCCAGGTAACATCAGCAGCGGGAGGAAGAGGACTGTGGGCTCCTTGGTGCTGTCTGAGCTTGGTGCTTTTCTTGTAGATGTTGCATTCCCCAAACTAGGTAATATCATTATTGGGTAATGAAACGACATCGCCGACACCGTCGTTAAATGAATCGGGGTTTTCCTCCCCCTCCCTCCATTGACTTTGCTCATCGGAAGGTCGCAAAAGGGAATCACGTGATTCCTCCCCCTGGGACACTTCAACTGTCATAAAAATGAGTCAGTAGCCGAGCGTCTGAATTTTGATTGCGTGAATGACCACGGGGATGCCGCAATGGCCATTAAGTGTGAAAAACAGTCTTAAGTCCCTTTTTTCAGGGCCGTTGTGACTTCAAACGGTCCCTAAACAAACTGTTGCCAAGGACTACTGTATTTTTCGGACTATAAGACTCACTTTTTTGACTCCTAAAAGGGGGTATAGTCTGTGTATCTTATAGACTAAATATTGCCGAAGCCCCGCCCATCCACTGGCCGTTTTTTGGGCTCTGCACAGCCCATTTTCGCGCCTTTTTTGGGCCTTTTTCAGGGCTTTTTTTTTGCCCATTTTCGGGGCTTTTTTTGGCCTTTTTTTGAGCTTTTGGGGGCCCGTTTTTGAGGCTTTTTTTGGCCTATTTTCAGGGCTTTCTTTGACCCATTTTCAAGGGTTTTTTGGCCCATTTTCGGGGCTTTTTTCAGCCCGTTTTCGAAACTTTTTGGGGGCTGTTTTTGAGGCTTTTTTCGGCCTATTTTCAGGGCTTTCTTTGACCCATTTTCAAGGGTTTTTTGGCCCATTTTCGGGGCTTTTTTTCAGCCCGTTTCCAAAACTTTTTTGGGGCTGTTCTTGAGGCTTTTTTTCGGCCCTTTTTTTGGGAAAAACAGGCTGAAAAAAGCCTTGAAAACGGGCCAAAAAAAAAAGCCTCAAAAATGGGCCCCAAAAAAAAGGCCCCGGAAACAGCTCGAAAAAAAGACTGGAAAGGCCCGAAAAAAGATAGGACCTAAAACTTTAGGTCCATTTTATAATCCGAAAAATACGGTACCTCTATAGCATTTTAGCTCTTTTCAAACTGTACATTTTCCGCTTGACTATTTTTGTTTTAATGTCTCTTTTAATGTCCCACTCAAACGGGGTGCCAGAGCATTCGGGGGTGACCGTCACATGCCGCATTGGATCTTTCTTCTACTTTTCTCGACCCCCACCCCCCACCTCCTGCACCCATAAAGAGACCCCCACCCCTTCACACTGCTTTGGGGGGTGGTGCAGCACCCCTGTTTCTTCCGCAGCTGCCTTCGCCCTGCCAGCAGGAGGTTTTTTTTCCACCAAGCGGCTCTTTGGTAATTTTTCTTGTGGGAAACTTGAGCCCTAAAAGGAACGGAGCGCAGCTGAAAAGGCTGGCATCACTTGGGGATTTCCTCTTATTTTTAGAACGGGGTTTATGGCCATATTTGGCCTGAAACAATGGCTTATTGTAAGTTTTATTGTTCCCAACAACGGCGCGGGCCGGGTTCCTTCCCACCTGCTCTCACTTTTGTTGGCTGGATCCAGCCGGGCACGGTGGGTGAAAGGGTGGCTGTTGGCGAGTCTTTTCTTTTTTCAGGGTGACTTAATCCCACGTCTTAAAAGAATGCTAAATTTCCTGCGTGGGCTTCTTAAGGCGCAGCGGCAGGAGAAAAGGGCTGGAGATGAAATCACTCAATTTCCCAATCGGAAGGAAATCACTAAAAAGTCTGTGTAGAGATTCTCAGTCCAGAATCCAGATTCTTTAAACCAGATAGATAGATAGATAGATAGATAGATGGATAGATGGATAGATGGATAGATGGATAGATGGATAGATAGATAGAGATAGAGATAGAGATAGAGATAGAGATAGAGATAGAGATAGAGATATATTTTTTAAATTTGATTTATATGCCGCCCTTCTCCGGAGACTCAGGGCGGCTTACAATGCGTTAAGCAATAGCCTTCATACTTTTGTATATTTTTATACAAAGTCAGCTTATTGCCCCAACAAACTGGGTCCTCATTTAACCTACCTTAGAAAGGATGGAAGGCTGAGTCAACCTTGAGCCTGGTAAAATTCGAACCTGCAGTAATTGCAGGCAGCTGTGTTAATAACAGGGTGCTTTAAACCACTGTACTACCATGGCTCTTTTTTATTAGGGATTATATACCGGAGACATATAATAAAGAACTGCAATATTTAATTGTGAATCTCTTTGACAGCAACTAGATTTTCTTGTTTTTCCTCTGAAGGCGTTTCGCTTCTCGTCCAAGAACTGAAGAAGCTTCTTGGAGCAGAAGCGAAACGTCTTCAAAGAAAAATCAGAAAGTTCCAGTTGCCTCTTGATGATTCTCTGTCCTCCAGGTCATGGTTCTCCCAAAGGTGCTGTTTTTTTCAGGAGTTTCTTGTTTTGTTTCCTTTGAAGACGTTTCCCTTCTCATCCAAGAAGCTTCTTCAGCTCTGACTGGATGGTGATGGGGCACGGAAGGATTGATATAGATGGTGTCATATCCCTCCCTCTCAACAGAGGGGGAAGGATACAACATTCTTTATCTTCAGTCTACAACAGGGGGTCTCCAACCTTGGCAACTTTATGACTTGTGGACTTCAACTCCCAGAATTCCTCAGCCAGCGTATGGAATTCTGGGAGTTGAAGTCCACAAGTCATAAAGTTGACAACGTCGGAGACCCCCGGTCTACGACACAGTCCTTTCAGCAGTTCCAAGAGGGCTCCACACCAGTGGTGGATTCCTCCCGGTTCGGTCCGGTTCGGCCGAGCCGGTAGCAGTGGCGATACGACGTCACCAAACCGGTTCTCCCCCCCCCCCAACAATCTGGGTCCTCCTTTTACCCATCTCGGAAGGACGGAAGGCTGAGTCAACCTTGAGCCAGTCAGGATCGAACTGCCGAACTGATCCATAAAGGCAAGTTTCCATTTCCACTTGATAGGTCTGGTCCTGATTTTGAAGGTCATCGTAATGAGCTCCTGGCCATCTTCTCGGTGGCTTCCATTGATGGACCTCAACCTGGCCCTCATGTTTTCCTTCCACCTTCCGTTCAGGTAGTCCTCGACTTACAACAGTTCATTTAGGGACCGTTGAAAGTTAGAAACAGGTTCGAAGCCAAAATACGGGGGATTTTTAAAAAAAAAATAATAATTAATTTCAAAACAAGAAAAAAAACCAGCTTGCCTGTGACCTCTTCAAGTCAGATGTGACTTCAAGGGATACAAGTAGTCCTCAACTTACAACAGTTCGTTTAGTGACCTCTTCAAAGTTACGACGGCACTGAAAAAAAGAGGATTCACGACTATTTTTCACACTTACAAGTGTTGCGGCATTCCCATGGACATACGATTTACATTCAGGTGCTTGAGCCCTGGTTCCTATTTTTGCAGCACCCTGCGGTCACGCGATCCGCTTTTGCGACCTTCTGCCAAGCAAAGTCAATTCACTTAACAACCGCGTCACTAGCTTCACAACCACGGTGATTCACTTAGCAAACGCGGCAAGAAAAAAATCGTAAAACGGGGCGGAACTCGCTTTTTAAAAAAATGCCTCACTTAGCGACAAAAATTGGGGGGCTCCCTTGTGGTTGTAAGTCGAGGACCACCTGTATTGAAAACTCGGGTGCTTTCTCGGGTTCCGGATAGATTCTTCTCATGACTTGAGCATACAAAATTAAGACAAAGAGATTACCGCCTCCCCCCAGCAACCGCCGTGCCAAAATAAAATAATTGGTGTGCTTTCCTTGGATTTCTTTAATCATTTATTTTTAGCTGCTGAGACATCTTGGGGGGGGCGTGTCTCTGTGTGTGTGTGTGTTTTGTGTGAGCGCGCCCGCAAATATCTACGCGGCCTTTGTAATGTTGCAAGCAGATAACATCTCGCAAGGAAGCGGCAGGGATCAAATAAATTGAGCGTGCACATTAAGCCCACATGCGGTACCTGCTTGTCACATTACCACGGATTTGATTTAGAGATATAAGCCGGATGTCAATCTATGGCATGTATCTCTGAGTTGATGAAATATTACTAAGAGGCTTCCAACGCGGTTTTTACTTTGGGAGATCGGAGCCTGCATATCATCGTGTGAGCAGGCGTGATGAAAAAAATAAGCTTTAGGCAGGCTTGAGTCAGTTCGGGCTAGTGGGTTAAGGCGTCAGGCTAGAAAGCGGGAGATTGGGAATTCTAGTCCTGCTTTGGGAATGAAAGCCGGCTGGGTGACTTTGGGCCAATCACCGGGAGGCTGGGAGTTCTAGTCCCGCCTTAGCCATGAAAGTTAGCTGGGTGACCTTGGGCCATTCACCAGGAAACTGGGAATTCTAGTGCCCACGAAAGCCAGCTGGGTGACTTTGGGACAATTACCGGGAGACTGGGAGTTCTAGTCCTGCCTTAGCCATAAAAGCCAGCTGGATGACTTTCGGCCAATCACTAGAAGACTCAGAGTTCTAGTCCCGCCTTAGCCATGAAAGTTAGCTGGGTGATCTTGGGCCATTCATCAGGAAACTGGGAATTCTAGTGCCCACGAAAGCCAGCTGGGTGACTTTCGGCCAATCACCAGGAGACTGGGAGTTCTAGTCCTGCCTTAGACATGAAAGCCAGCTAGGTGACTGGGAATTCTAGTCCCAATGAAAGCCAGCTGGGTGACTTTCGGCCAATCACCAGGAGAATGGGAGTTCTAGTCCTGCCTTAGACATGAAAGCCAGCTAGGTGACTGGGAGTTCTAGTCCCAATGAAAGCCAGCTGGATGACTTTCGGCCAATCACCAGGAGAATGGGAGTTCTAGTCCTGCCTTAGACATGAAAGCCAGCTAGGTGTCTGGGAGTTCTAGTCCCAATGAAAGCCAGCTGGGTGACTTTCGGCCAATCACCAGGAGACTGGGAGTTCTAGTCCCGCCTTATGGCTGTTTTTCACATTTACGACCATTGCGGCATCCCCATGGTCAGGTGATCAAAATTCAGACGCTTGCCAACTGACTCATATTTACGACGGCGGCAGTGTCCCGAGATCCCCTTTTGTGGTCTCTCTGACAAGCAAAGTCGATGAGGAAGCCATTGTTTCACTTAACAACCGTGTGGCTAACTTAACCCCTGCAGTGATTCCCTTAACAACGGTGGCGAGGAAGGTCATAAAAAAGGCGCAAAATTCACTTAACAACTGTCTTGCTTAGCAGCAGAAATGTTGGGGCTCAAATTATGGTCGTACGTCGAGGACGACCTGCGTTCCAGACCGAATATTTCAAGTCCCTCCTGACAATCCTTAGAAGGCAGATCTTCAAGAGCCTGTAATATTTTTCTCACCTTCACCTGACCCCCTCTTCTAGCTATCAATATCTTGAAAACATATTTGTCAGGTTTCTGCAGCCCCTTCCCCTCAATTCCTGAGAGGAGGCAGCCCAGTTCTCAAAGACCCTTGTAGTTTCCATCCAAACCATGAAGTTTAACCACGATGAATCAGGGGTGAAATGTAAAATTTGTTACTACCGGTTCTGTGGGCGTGGCTTGGTGGTGGTGGGGGTAATGTGACTGGGTGGGCGTGGCCAACTTTAAAAAAAAAACTTTTCAAAACATTTTTTCTAATGCTTTGAAAAGCCTCTGCCGATCAGGCAACTCAGCTGGGATCGTCAGAGACTTTTCAAAGCATTTTTTTTTACCACCTCTTCGGCCAAGAGGTTGCAGAAAAAAATGCTTTGAAAAGCCTCTGACGATCCCAGCTGAGCTGCGGGATCATCAGAGGCTTTTTTTTTCTCTTTTAAAAGCATTTTTTTGTCGGAAGAGGTTGTAGAAAAAATGCTTTTAAAAGCCTCTGACGATTCCAGCTGAGCCGCACGATCATCAGAGGCTTTTTTTTTTTTTACTTTTAAAAGCATTTTTTCATCGGAAGAGGTTGTAGAAAAAATGCTTTTAAAAGTTAAAAAAAAAAAAAAGCTTCTGATGATCGTGCGGCGCAGCTGGGCATGGTGGGAGTGGGGGGGGGGGGCGCAGGGATTTTTGCTACCGGTTCTCCGAACCACCCGCCGCCATCCGGCAGTCCCTGGTGCTCCTTAACTTTTCAAATCTTCAGCAACTTTAGCAAGCAAAAAGATTTTAGGAGAAGAACCTGCAAAAAGGGGAAGAGAACAGCCAGCATTGTCTAAAAATAGGATTATTGCAACTAAGGCGTGACCAGTGCCATTTTCACCTCACAGTGAAATCTAATAAACAGTTAGATTATTGCAACGCGCTCTACATGGGGCTACCCTTGAAAAGTGTTCGGAGATTACAGTTGGTCCAGAACGCAGCCGCGCGAGCTGTCATGGGTGCACCTAGGTACACCCACATTACACCAATTCTCCGCGAGCTGCACTGGCTCCCTATTGGTCTCCGGGCACAATTCAAGGTGTTGGTTATTACCTTTAAATCCCTACATGGCTCAGGGCCAGGTTATCTTCGAGACCGCCTTCTGCCGCATAGCTCCCAGCAACCGGTAAGATCCCACAGAGTTGGTCTCCTCCGGGTCCCGTCAGCTAAACAATGCCGGCTGGTGGGCACACGGGGGAGGGCCTTCTCTGTGGCTGCCCCAGCTCTCTGGAACCAGTTACCTCCTGAGCTCCGGACCATCCCCACCCTATCGGCCTTCCGAAAAGCGGTGAAGACCTGGCTTTTCCGGCAGGCCTCGAGCTGTTGATCTCGCTCTTGCGATCTGACGAGATCTGTCCATGAATGATGTGAATGAGTTTTTAATGTTTTTAATTTTTAAGTGTTTTTATAGTGATTTTTTGAGTGTATTGTGAGCCGCCCTGGGTCTTCGGAGAGGGGCGGCATATAAATTGAATGAATGAATGAATGAATGCATGAATGAATGAGTGAATGAGTGAATGAATGAATATTCTATTCTATTCTATTCTGTAATTCTGTTCTGTTCTGTTCTATTCCGATGTCTTTTCTATTCTATTCCGATTTCTATTTCTATTACTTTTCCAATTTCTATTCTATTCTATTCTGTATTCTTCTCCTATTCTATTCCCTATCCTGTCCTGTCCTATCCTATCCTATCCTATCCTATCCTATCCTATCCTATCCTATCCTATCCTATCCTACCATATTCTATTCTATTCTATTCTATTCTATTCTATTCTATTCTATTCTATTCTATTCTATTCTATTCATTATTCTGTTGACGGAGCTCTAATATGTATTTTTTGTCTTTTTTAAGATTAGCCAAAAGAAGTTGAAGAAATACGAGCGAGAATATCATACGATGCGGGAGCAGCAGGCTCAGCAGGAAGATCCCATCGAAAGGTTCGAGGTGAGGCTCTCCTGCTTCAGACTCACACACCCCTTGTGTGTAGAACTAGACAAGGGGTAGCACAAAAACAGGAAACCGGATCCAGGCTGAGTCTTATCCCCCTCGCAAAATAAACCAATTTCTTGGCAACAAAAAAAAAGATCAAGATTTTGACCTTGAAACATTTGGCAATTCGCTGGTTATTTCTTCTCCTCTTCTCTTTCTGGCCTTGCATTTTTTTCCTCTTCCTTCCGTGCAAACATGAGTTGGGCCTCACTTAGATGGCCTCTAAAACAGTGGTGGGATCCTCCCGGCTTACCAACCGGGTTCGGTGATTGCATGCTTCGCTGCGCGGGCG
This sequence comes from Pantherophis guttatus, assembly GCF_029531705.1. The sequence goes on from NW_026844104.1 coordinate 956,840, forward strand.
TGCGCAGTTTAAACAAATCTTCAATTCTGGGTTTCTTCGGAGGAGTAACATAGCTGATTTCATGCAGCAATCAGCTCTGCCACACGAATCAGCTGAGGAAATAAAGGTAGGAAAATAGGGTGGGTGGGTGGGCCCAGCTGATCATCAGAGCGAATCGGTTTGTTCCCAGTTGATCGTCAGAGCGAACCGGTTCGTTCCCAGCTGATCATTGGAGCGAACCGGTTTGTTCCAAGTTGATCGTCAGAGCGAACCAGTTCGTTCCCAGCTGATCATCAGAGCGAACCGGTTCATTCCCAGCTGATCATCGGAGCGAACCGGTTCGTTCCCAGTTGATTGTCAGAGTGAACCGGTTCGTTCCCAGCTGATCGTCAGAGCTACCGGTTCGCTTGAACCAGTCTGAACCAGTAGAATCCCACTACTGCTCTAAAACCTGAACCACCCAGAGCCATTTTTGCAAATTTGGTCTCCCTTCCCACACACCTGGGTTGCCAGGGCTGTTTTCAGCTGCTTTTAAGTGTTTTCATTGATCTCCTGGTGTCATGATGGATGGACCCAACCCTGAGGGACTACTGGCTTGGCAACATCTTAATTTGAGCCAGGAATCTGAATTCATTTACTGTATTTATTATGACTGCTCATTCCAGAAGAATGTGGGTGGCATCGGGTCGGGGTTCACGCCTGCCCCCTTTTGGCATCCTTGCAGAGAGAAAACCGACGCTTGCAGGAAGCCAACATGAGGCTGGAGCAGGAGAACGACGACCTGGCCCACGAGCTGGTGACCAGCAAGATCGCCCTGCGGAAGGACTTGGACAACGTAAGACTTTCTCTCTTCTCCCTCCTGCGTGGTCAACATTTTTAGTACAACTTGACTCTGCTTGTTCGAGAAGCGAAATATTCCTGAGCATCTTCCAGCTCATGTGCTTTTATCCAGTCATTTATTTTCCTTTTATTCTGTTGTTCCATTCTCCACTTCTCATCCTCCTTCCTCTTCTCCTTCTTCTCCTTCTCCTCTTCTTCCTCCTTCTGCCTTACCCAAGGTACGTCTCCGGCTGCCTCTGAGACTTGCACACATAAGTGCATGTGATGACCCAGGGCACGGCACCGAGATAACACAAACAGCTGGCAGTTCAACCTGCCTCTTTATTGCTCCAATCTTCCCCAAACACTCCCATGTTTCTGGCAAGTCCCAGAGCAGAGTCCTGCACAAACCTCAAGCAGCCTCTGGCTGCAATTAGTCCAGCCCAGCGCTGTCTGCACCAAGGCTGCACAGCAATAAATCCAAATTTATTTGGTCAATCAAGGACAAATCAAGAAGCAAAAAATCCAGAACGCCAGAAGGAATGCAAAGACTCTTTGGAAAGTTCAAACGTTGTTTATTCCCGACAAATGCCCCTCCCCACAGCGTCTCCTTAAGTCTCATTCCCCAAGGTGTGCCTTGTGAAGATGGGCGGGGCTCTTTCCTCCCGAGTAGCCTGCTCAGATTGCGCTGTTCACACCTTCTCTCCACTCTCCAAGCCCTTGGATCAGGAGGGGGTGGTCCTTGCTCCTCGACTGAGCTCTGTCCCTCATGTGCACCCTGACTCTGTTCCTCCCTGCCTACAATCTGGCCTAAACCTGAAAGTCCCTGGCCGTCCCCATTTTCTTCCAAAGACAACAAAGCCGCCCCCTCAATCTCTTGTTGGCTCAGGTTCCAGCTCGTCTTCCCCTACAGATTCAGGCTCCCGACAGGGTGCATGACAGTGCGAAAGGAAAGCTTCCAAGGTGAAGCGTCCTTGGTTGAAAATCCATTTTCTTTGAAAACTTTCCACCAATTTGGCAGGAGGTCCTTGGAATTGGCTCAGCTCTTCCAGGGCCACCTCCTTAAATCCTTGCACTCTCTGTTCTGACCTAGGCTTCCTTAGAAATTAATCAGCACAAACTTAGTCCCGGCAAACCTCTTTAATTCATACGGCTGTAAATTACTTTCATTTACAGTCCGCAAGGCTTGATAAACAGCCTTTCAGAGAAAGATTATCAACACCCACTTATCTCACATGTAATGCTGCCAAAGAGCTAATTTCCAGACGCAGGGCAAGGCCAAACTTGGCACTGAGTCACAAACAGAATTTTCAAATCTTGAATCGGCCAGATGAATTAATTGCTTCCTGCAAATGCTCATGTACCCGTTCGCTCTTCCTTTTATGTCTTATGGGAGGGGCCAATCATCTCCAAGCCTTACTCCCAAGTCGACCCTGTTTCCTTAATTGTTCCTGTCTCCTGGCAGCTCTGCGCATGCACACACTGGGAACAGGCTCACACTGTTCTTCTGCCTTGCTGATGTCAGACTCCGGAGACTCCGGAGGCAGCAAAGAACTCCCAGATGGTCGTGGCCCCATCTCTGTCTCCGACACAGAGCTCTCGTCCGAGCCTTCCCCAGACTCCAGGACTGGCCCACGTTCCTCCCCATCCTACTCCCTGTCCGAATCTGCTGGCCACAACACTCTCTTAGCCAGCCCTGTCTTTGTGGTATGCCAGGACTGTCAGCGTTCCAGAAATTCCCCCAACTCAGCCTTGGAAGCCATATTAAGCCGGAAGCTTCAATGCTGCCAAGGACATGCCATCAGCATGCCCAAAATGGAAGAGGATCAGTCCTCCCACAGAGGCCAAAACTTCCCCAAACAGGAACAAAAAGTCTTGGGAAGGGTTTAGAAGCACTCCTGGCCTGGAAGAGCAGGAAAAAATCATCCTGCTTTATAATTCTGATACATAAGAACTCCAACTGCTACTCTGCTCTTGGCCAAGATTAAGCTTAGTGTCTTTGTCATCCTCATAACGCCCACAGAACACCAGAGCTTTCGGATTTCGGGTCATTGCGACATTGTTGTAGCTTGTTTCCTGGGGGCAGAAAAGCTGTAAGAAGACAGGAAGCCTTCCCGCAGGGAAATAGGCTGTCGTCTTGCCATCCCGCCAAAATGGTGGGCTAAGAGACACCTTGGCAACTCCGAGACACAGTCTCCTTTCCTTCTCCAAGGATTGACTCTGCTGCTATCGCTACGCTCTTCTTTTGTCGTTTAATGACCCCGTAATCCCTTGCAGGGTGGAGTCCTGGGCAACCGAATGGAGCTGAAGATTTACTGGCCGGATGCCCTTCCTGTCGCCAATGCGGAGTTTTGTTCAGCAGATATAATCTCATTGTGCCCAGAGAAAGAAATATCTGCCTCTACCGAGGATCGAACTCGCAGCCTCCTGATCGTGAGGCCAGAGCTCCACCTCTAGGCCACCCCACCGCTCCTAAAGCTACTCTCCGTTATCTTAAAATCTTGCCTTGGATCACAGGGACCACAAAACTCAAGCTTGATTCTTAAAAGTTCCCCTTCCCGGTCTCTTCTTCTTCTTTTTTTTTTTAATTTGATTTATATGCCTCTTGCTCGCTTTTGGATGGAATGTCTGCTTAAGAACCAAGCAAAGTTTTCCCCTCTCTTCAAATCTGTTAACTCTCGTTCTGGTCATTTGGCCGTCGGTGTTTCCCTTTCCAGGCAGAGGAAAAAGCCGATGCGCTGAACAAGGAGCTCCTGATGACCAAACAGAAGCTGATAGACGCCGAGGATGAAAAGAGAAGGCTGGAGGAGGAATCGGCTCAGGTTGGGACAGGATCGGGCCGGAGGGGAGCAGGGCAGGCAGGAGGTAGGAGGGAATATGGGCAGTTCTGGTTTTAGGCGATCCTTCCTGGAGTTCAGCATGTGATGTCTATGGAGATCCTCAGTCATCCAAGGTCATTGTTGTCCTATAGGTGCTTTTTTTCAAGAGGAAACTGGACTTCCTTTTTCCTTGAAGACATTTCGCTTCTCATCCAAGAAGCTTCTTCAGTGGGGAATGGAAAGATTTATATTCCTTGCAGACAGCTGGTCATTTGCATCCTTTTAGAGAAGGGGTTCCCAACCTTTTCTATACCCCTCACCCCTAGAATGCTTCTGACATATTCTCACACCCCTTACGAAAGTAAATAATTATATGCATATAATTATGCATATGCACTATTTATTTTTTATTATTTATTTATTTTTTTAATTTGTATACCGCCCTTCTCCAGCAGGCCTCAGGGCGGTGAACAGCCAGAATAAAACAGAACATACAAAATTTAAAAACAATTTAAAAATAATTAAATATTTTTGGCCGCAATTTAAAACAAACCCAATTAAAATCAATTAAATTTAACCAAAACTGTGGGATCAAGCCAGCCCGGCTAGGTGAAATAAATAAGTTTTCAGGGCCCGACGAAAAGTCCGGAGGTCTGATATTGTACGTATCTCTGGGGGGAGGTTGTTCCAGAGAGCGGGCGCCGCCACAGAGAAGGGTCTCCCCCTGGGGGTCGCCAGCCGACACTGTCTGGCGGACGGCACCCTGAGGAGGCCCTCTCTGTGGGAGCGAACCGGCCGGTGGGAGGCTATTGGTGGCAGAAGGCGGTCCCGTAAATACCCTGACCCTAAGCCATGGAGCGCTTTAAAGGTGGTCACCAACACCTTGAAGCGCACCCGGAAGACCACCGGGAGCCAGTGCAGCTCGCGCAGGAGAGGTGTCACATGGGAGCGCCCCGTCGCTTCCATAATCCCCCGCGCGGCCGCATTCTGGACCAGCTGGAGCCTCCGGGTGCACCCCAGGGGGAGCCCCATGTAGAGAGTATTGCGCTATAATTTTGAAGCTTCTAAATCCAAGTTTTCGCACCCCCTGGAATATCATCTCGCACCCCCAGTTGGGGACACCTGTTTTAGTGGGTCGTTGAAGCCACTTGGAGGTTTTTCTGTGTCCTCAGGGTCACCTGAGTGGTGCTTCTGGTACCCGTAGTCTGCAATTTTTGTTTCCTCTGGAAATCCATTCCTACTCCTACACCCATTCCAAGGGTGTCCATCCCAAATTGTATAGCTAAACGTCTGTATAGATTCTCAGTTCTCTAGGTCGTGGTTGTCCCAAAAGTGCTTTTTTCAAGAGGCAACTGGACTTTCTGGTTTTTCTTTGAAGACGTTTCCCTGCTCATCCAAGCAGCTTCCTCGGTTCTGACTGAATGGTGGAAAACAGATTTATATTCCTTGCAGACAGCTGGTCATTTGCATCCTTTCAGAGAGTCGTTGAGGCCACTTGGAGGTTTATCTGTCTCCTCAGGGTCCACCTGAGTGGCACAAATGGGCGTGGAGCCTTCTTGGAACTGATGAAAGGACTGTGTCGTAGACCAGGGGGTCTCCAACCTTGTCAACTTTATGACTTGTGGACTTCAACTCCCAGAATTCCATGCGCTGGCTGAGGAATTCTGGGAGTTGAAGTCCACAAGTCATAAAGTTGACAAGATTGAAGATCCCCTGTTGTAGATTGAAGATAAAGGATGTTGTATAGATGATATGACATCATCGATATAAATCCTTCCATGCCCCATCACCATCCAATCAAAGCTGAAAAAGCTTCTTGGATGAGAAGCAAAACATCTTCAGAGAAAAATAAAGTCCGGTTGTCTTTTATGGGAAAAAAAATCACCTGTGGTCCAACATCCGATAAGCACCCCTGCTGAGGACAGAAGCACCAAGAATCGGTTGTCTTGGTTTTTTTCCTTCACCATCATCTCTAGTCTGGTCTGGTTCTCTTGTAGCTATTCATCCCCACAACCACATTCCCCATCCCTGTTAGAAAGAGAGCAGTAGTGTCCCAGAAGGGGCTGTGAGGGTTCTGACAAATGCCCTAATTAATTCATGAGCCTCGAGCCAGATTTCAAAAGAAATCCAGTTATTTATTAGGAGCAACATGTCGGCACTTATCCAAGTGGAGCTAAAGAAATCCAGTTATTTATTAGGAGCAACATGTCGGCACTTATCCAAGTGGAGTCAGCTCTGCCCCACGTAATTTACGGCCCCACTACGACCCTGTTTTCCCCCTCCTCCCTGGATGCGTCATAAATCCTTGCCCCAAGCTCTCCAGGTTGACAGGACTGTCTTCTCTGCTTCCTTCTCTTGTGACTTTTGTCCCCCCCATCAGAGGGTTTTTTGGGGTTAGAGAGAGGAAAGGGGGATGAGAGACCCTGGCGGAGGGATGAATAAACGAGCGGCCTTTCCGTCTTTCTCTTGAAGCTGAAGGAGATGTGCCGGAGGGAACTGGACAAGGCCGAGTCGGAGATTAAGAAGAACAGCTCCATCATCGGGGACTACAAGCAGGTATACAAGAGGGAGCTGCTCCGAAGCGACCCTGGGATCAGGCTCTCTTGGGCCAGATAAAGTTTCACCACCTTGCCTTCTTTTTTTTACACAAAACCCAAAGAGTGGCCACATCGGGGAGTTGTTGTTTCATCTCGAAAAGGGAAGCACCAAGGGGGTTGCCCTCAAAATAACAAAATTGGAAGGCATCTTCCAGTCCAACCCTTTGCTCAAGCAGGAGATCCTATCCCATTCTGGACAAAACGGCTGTCCAATATCTTCTTAAAAGCCTCCGGGGATGGAACATCGCTGATTTAAAAAAAAAAATATCGCGTTTCCCCCAATATAAGACCCTGTCTTTTATATATATATTTTTTGCCACCAAAAAAAGCACCAGGTCTTATTTTCGGGAGATGTCATCCACTGACTAACCTCGCTTGCGCCTGTCACCCTCGGCCTCCTTTTCGTTGTCAGAGGCCTTCAGGAACTTCTTCTTCTGCGGCTGTCAAGGCTTTCCACGAAGGCCTCTGCAGCTGATAACAGAGCTCCGGGTCGATCCGGAGCTTTGTTACCAGCTACAGAGGCCTTCGGTTAAGCCTTGCTGGCTGCGGAAGAAATCGGCCGGCGCAGCAGGTATTGAGGTGTGCGAGGCCTGGTTACAACTGTCCAAAGGTAAGTAGGGCAGCTCCACCATCCCCGCATCCCCATCCTAGCTTAATTTTTACCCGTACACTCTGGAGTGGGCGGGATTTTAATTAGGGCTTATTTTGGGGGTAGGGCTTATATTGGGTACACTTGTAAAAAAATCAAGCTAGGACTTACTTTCAGGGTAGGTCGTATTTTCGGGGAAACAGGGTAATAATAAGAAGAACAAGCTTCACCCTCTCTTAGGAAGAGAAACCAGTTATTTGGGCTTCTCGAGATTTAAGACGTAAAGCCCAGACTGTCAGGTTTCGATGTCATCTCAAATAAATTGCAGTCCCAAACAATTAATCTTTGCTGAAATATTCCATTTATTGAGTATGACAGATCTGGCCCCGACTTCGTCGTAGCCGATACTAACCCTCTGACCCCCAAACCCTTCTCTTTCCGTTCCCCAATTCTCATCTTCTCATTGGCCATCTTCCAAGTCAGTCTCCCCAGTTCGTGACCTCAGCCCACAGGAATGTTCCCCCCTCCCGTCCCATCTCCTAGGGGATATTATCTACAGAGAAAATAAGTAGGTGAAAAGTCAAGCCTCGTCTTTTTATGGCAGCATCAGAATGCTGACACAGACAGTTTCAGAAGGTTTGGGCCAGCTGAAGAAACGGCAGCGTTGTGGTTGCAAAATTCCCTGCCGCTCGACGGGGCACGAGAGCTTTTGAAGCCCAAGAGAGATTTTGGTGTCAAAGTCCAGCCAGGAAAACTGACCAACCTGGGAATCTGGGCGAAGGATGAGAGGGCCCTACCTGGGCCTGGGAGGGTCTGTTCACCACTCGGGTTTGCCTTGCAGATCTGTTCCCAACTGAGTGAGAGGCTGGAGAAGCAGCAGATAGCCAATAAAGCTGAAATTGAGAAAATCCACGTAAGTAGAGCACAGAAGAAGGTGGTGGATGGGTGGGTTGAGCTTAGGATCACCTGGTGGGCAGCGTCCCCGATTCCCTGACTTGGGGGCAGATTCCAGAACATCTTCTGAACTCTTTCCAACATCCTGTTTGTCTGGAAGACCCCCTCGGTCCCTGCTTCGCTAAAGGAAGGTGGGGGATTTCAGGTTGCACAGAGAGAGAGAGAGACAGCGTTCTGATCTAGGCTTCCCCCAAGAGCACGAAGCAGACTCCTGGTCCCGACAAAAACCCCTTTTTATTAAGTTACTGTGAAATTCTTCTCATTCCCATCCAGCAAAGTCTTTCAAGGGTGAATTTACAGTCACAGACCTTATCCGGCTTGGAGAGCTGCCAGGCCGATATCTTCAAAACTTGGCCAGGAGAGTCACGAAGCAATTAAGCGAACTAATTGTCTCCTGCAAACTCCATTCCCTTTTCGCTCCTCTTTTATTCCCTCTGGGAGGGACTATTCATTGTCCACCTGTGTGGCCTTACTCCCTAGTTGACCCTTGTTCTTTAGCTGTTCCCTTCATGTGGCAACTCTGCGCATGCACACAGTGGGAACAGGCTCCAGCTGTTCCTCTGCCTCACTGATGTCTGACTCCGAAGGCAGCTGATAACTGGCATACGGCCCTGACCCCCTCTCTGCCTCCGACGCAGAGCCTTGTCAGAGCCTTCCCCAGACTCCAGGACTGGCCCATGTTCCTCCCCAACCTCCTCACTGTCCGAATTTGCTGCCAGCTTTGCTGGCTGCTGGCGGGCCACAAATACCTTAAATTTTCAATGTGCTACCTTTGAGCTCAATAGACCAGTCTTGCAGTTAGTTTGTGTGTCTGGGTGGGTGGGTGGGGGTTTGGCAAGTAAGTCTGAGGCCTTGTCAACTGTTGCCAGCCCCCCCCCCCCCCGGGCTGGACACGAAAGCAGCCCGCCCATCCACGAGAGTAGGAGGAGACACACACACATTCACCCCTCACTGTCTGCCGTTCTTGGCCGTAGCAAAAAGTCGACGACTGCGAACACTGCCGGGAGTTTTTCAACAAAGAAGGGCGGTTGAAGGTGGCCAGCGTCGCCCGGGAGGGTTCCGACGAAGACACCGACGAGGAGAAGGAGGTGCTGAAGAACCAGTTACGAGAAATGGAATTGGAACTGGCTCAGACCAAGTTGCAACTGGTGGAGGCCGAATGCAAAATCCAGGTGAGGAAGGCAGCCGGGGGAGGGAGGAGGGGGAGCTAATGCTCGGCCAGAACTTCTGCCCCCACCCCACCCCGGGAATTGTAGACAGGCGAGGGTCACACCTCTCTTTTCCGACAGAATTCCTTAGTTGGGTCTTTGAGAATGAAGACTCGGAGTTTCTCAGAATGGGACACCTAGATTTGAAGTCTTTTCCCCCCTCTGCCATCTTGGGGGACGGGGGGCCCGCAGGAGGACACAAGCTGCTGGAGACCATCTTCGGTCTGGCTTAGCAAATTCCCCCGGGTGCCTGCAATTAAATTTTTACACTCTAAAAAAAACAGAAACCGTTACAAATCCCTTGCCCTCCGGACCTCTTTCAAATTACCCAGAAGACCAACCTCCTAAAGTTTTGCGGATGCTGGAGGTCAGATCTACATGTAGAGAGCGCTTGGCTTTTCCACAAGGCCCCCAGCACACCCACTGCAGCTGCGTCAGTTAGTTAGTTGTTAACTTTGTTGTCACTGCACCTCGTACAACGAAATTAAATGCCGTCTTCAGTGTACATTATAACTATAAAAATAAATCACAAACGCACATCCTTTGCATTCTATACAATCGAATTGAAACCCCTTGATACTGCATTAATATTGTGCTATGCAGTAGAATTCAACATAGTTACTGCTCTGTCAGAGAAGCTGTTTTTCAGCCTATTTGTCCTTTATATTGTCCTGTACCGTCTGCCAGATGGTAATAGTTAAAAAAAAAAAAAAAAAAGACTGAGATGGATCTTTAAGACTGTTTTGAACTTTCCCACCACGTCCTAAGTAGGGACACGGTGGATCAGTGGCTAATACGCTGAGCTTGTCGATCAAAAGGTCGGCAATTTAGCGGTTCGAATCCCTAGTTCCGCATAACAGGGTGAGCTCCCAGCTTCTGCCAACCTAGGAGTTCGAAAATAACGTAAAAAATGCAAGTAGAAAAATAGGAACTACCTTTGGTGGGAAGGTAACAGAGTTCTGTGCGCCTTTGGCATTTAGTCACGGCGGCCACATGAAACCACAGAGAAGTCTTTGGACAGCGCTGGCTCTTCGGCTTTGAAACGGAGATGAGCACCGCCCCCTAGAGTCGAGAACGACTAGCACGTATGCGCGAGGGGAACCTTTACCTTTTTATACAGTAGAATTCAATATAGTTACCGCCCTGGGATAGAAGCTGTTTTTCGGCCTATTTGTTCTTGTTTTTATGATCCTGTACCGTCTGCCAAATGGTAATAGTTCCAAAAAAAAAAAAAAAGTGCCCAGGATGAGATGGATCTTTAAGAATGTTTTGAACTTTCTTAAGGCAGCGAGAGCTATAAAGCTCTTCCAAGGAAGGGAGAGGGCAACCAGTGATCCTCTGGGCAATGACGTTGACCCTCCGGAGCACTGTCCTATCTGCCACTATGCAATTGGCAAACCATACACTCTTTTAAATTACTCAGAAGGCCGACCACCTAATGTTTTGAAGCTATTCAGTCACCTAAAGGATGGATGACATTAAAAATTACATAAATGAATTCCCTCGCTGAACAGGTGATCTGGAAGTGTCTCCTATCCGAGCAGGAGACTGTTCAGATTTACGTTGACGGATCCCTTTATTTATTTATTTATTTTATTGAATTTCTATACCGCCCTACTCCCGAAGGACTCAGGGCGGTGCACAGCCATGAAATAAAACACATAGATATACAAAATTTAAAATCGAATAAAATAAATTAAATAAATTTGGCTGAATTGATACCCATAATTTAAAATACCCATATTTTAAAATACAGTAAAAATTTAAAATTTACACTTAAAAGGGAGAAGATTTAGGCCAGGCCAGCTTGATGAAATAAAAGAGTCTTCAGCTCACGGCGGAAGGTGCGCAGATCCGGAATCCTCCGTATCTCTGGGGGGAGCTCATTCCAGATCGTCGGTGCCCCCACAAAGAAGGCTCTCCCCCTAGGGGCCGACAGCCGACATTGTTTGGCCGACGGCACCTGGAGGAGCCCCTCTCTGTGGGAGCGTACTGGTCGGTGGGAGGCTATTGATGGTAGTAGGCGGTCCCGTAAGTAACCAGGACCTAAGTCCTAAGATCCCTTTCAGGGCAGGGCAGGCGTTGCCCCATGCCTTTTTTTTTTTTTTTAACGCCATGCTCATCCCATCTTGTTCCCTTGCAGGATCTGGAGCACGACCTGGGACAGGCGCTGAACGAGGTGCAGGCCTCACGCAAAACCTGGTTCAACCGAACGCTGAGCTCTATAAAGACAGTGACCGGCGTCCAAGGGAAAGAGACGTGCTGAAGAAGCTGGACAGCGACCTCGGTGGGGGTGGGGGCTGCTCCCAGGGCCTCCCCTGAGAGACCTTCTGCCTTCCAGAGCTTGTCTTGGCTGCCTGCCTGCAGGAGAAAGGACCAGATGTATATAGGACTCCCGAAACACATCGCGGTGCAGCAGAATTTTTTCCCCCCACAGGCCGGAGACCCAAGCCGGACACGCTGCTTGTAATGAAACGAGGGATCTTCAAACTACTGATTATTTAACCAGGGGGGGTGTAGCTGTAGACGGATGCTTTTTCCCCCCTCTTTTTCCCAGAGAAGGAACAACGATCCGCTCCATTCCGCAGGCGCTTAGGTACGAAGAATCGACCGCCGTCTTCTAACTTAACCCAGTTTACAAACGAGTGCTTTTTTTGGTTTTTTTTTTTTTTTTTTTTTTACAGTGACAGCTTTTTAAAAAGATTCCACTCGAGAGGAACAAAAGGAAAACCAAAACCACCGCCACTCAAAACCGCCGCGGCTCTTTTTAACTAAAAAAAAAAAAAAGTTCCAACTCTTCTTGCTAGAGAGCGAACGAAAGGTTTCTCCACTCCATCCAAGTAGGGGCCATGGTTGATCTTTTGGAAGCAAGGCTACCCCCCCCCCCCGCCCCCCAATTTTGTGTGTTTTGTTTCCCGTCCCCCCCCCGGTCTCTTTCTCTCTGTCTGTCTGTCCAGCGCTTCGTTCTCCGTCATGAAATAACTTCTATGCAACTCAGCGGGTGTGGAGGCTTCTTAAGGCAACTCCTTCCCCCCCCCACTTCCCGGGGGGGGAACCTCCTGCTCCCGAACGAAAGCTGAGATTTCAACAACACCGTTTCATCAGGGTCCGTTTTATACACATGCACACACGGGCGGCTCGTGTTTGTGAGCTTGCAACCCACCTACCCCCTCCTCGGGCCTTGCTCTGGGGCTCCACTTCGCTCCCATGGAAGTCGGGGAAAGGGTGGAAGTCGCCTCCCCCTTTGCTGGTTCGGATTTGGGCCCCCCCAGTGCCTCCGCTCTGAAACGGCCGCTTGGCTCTCGACACGAGAACCGTTGGCTTCCATTTTGCTTTTATCTCCATTTTTTGGGTGAGTTTTCTGCCTGCAGAAAGCAGGTGGGAGATACACAAACAGCTCCGGGAAAAAGAGGGAGCTTCGTTTTTTGACCACTGTTGCTGCTGCTGCTAAACTCACCTTCAGCCCTGACTCGTTGAGGGTCAGCCCCTACCCCCAGCCCCCCGTTCCCCTTCCCGGTGAACACTCCTTAGTTTTTGTAACTACACTAGTAGGTGATAACGCTACTTAAGATTTCCGAGGGCTTAGAGCAGGGGTTCTCTATCCCTTGGCAACTTTTTAAAAGACTTGTGGACTTCAAGTCCCAGAATTCTTGGCTGAGGAATTCTGGGAGTTGAAGTCCACAAGTCTTAAAAAGTTGCCAAGGGTAGAGTAGCCAAACTTCCTCACACAAAGAAAAGCTGAAGAACGAAATGGTGTTTTGTTTTTTTTCCTTTTTTGGGGGGGGGGCACCTTTTAATTTAAACTGATTTATCCTATGCTGAGATAGCTTTTTTTTTGGTTTAAATCAGCAGATGAACTTAACCGTGTGCAGTGTGTGTGAGCGTAGGCCGGTAACCCCTCAGAGGCACTGTTTGTATATAAAGATAATTTTTATTTCCGAGTTCTTTCTTTTCTTTTTCTCCTCCTCGACCAGACTTTAACGCTAGCTGACGCAAACTGAGATATAAGAGGTGAAGCCAATCCCCGATTTCATTCACGATTTCTCTCTCCTTAAACTGTATACATGAATATCTTTCTTGTTTAATAATAACGAGGAAAAAAAACACAAAAAACCTTACAATATTACTGTAACTCCATTGATAATAAAACAAAAACAAAAAAAGTGTGGACCTTGTGGTAGAATAGTTGCCATGTGTAGCATTTTGGATTGATCTATAAACTTAGTAAAACGGTATTGTTACCTCTGGTGGTCTTTATTTCGCTCAATCAGCCTTCCCCTGCCCCCAGCAAGGCAGGAGGCAGCCTTGCCTTGAGTTAGAGGGAGGGTCTCTTACTGGCCTGCACTCACGGGGGTAACGATGGCAGCTCTCCGGATGTTGGGGAGCACCAGGGGTGGGATTCAGCCGGTTCGGACAAACCGGTAGCTCCGAAAATCTGCTGAGAGTGAACCGGTAGCTCCGACAATCCTCTGAGAGTGAATCGGTAGTTCCAACAATCAGCTGAGAGCCGGTAGTTCCAACAATCAGCTGAGAGCGAACTGGTAGCTCCGACAATCAGCTGAAGAGCGAATCGGTTTGCTCCGACAATCAGCTGGGGCCACCCACCCTTCCCTGCGTTATACCGACCTATATTTCCTTTGTTTGAAGCCCAGCTGATAGGCGCGGCAGAGCGGATTGTCGTGCCTCAGCTGTTTTACTCACCAGGGCTGCAGGAGAAGGTAAGTTTTAGAGCTGTTTTCAAATGCACCCTGTGCGCAAAGCACGCGTTCAGTGAACCGGTTGTTACACCGGTTGAATCCCACCACTGGGGAGCACGCACCCCGCTGCAGATGCTGGAGGTCAGATCTACATACCGAGAGGGCGCCTGTGCGCTTGACTTTTCCACAAGGCTGCCAGCACACCCACTGTAGATGCGTCAGTTAGTTAGTTTACTTTATTGTTATTGCACCTTGTACAACGGAATTAAATGCCATCTTCAGTGCACATTATAACTATAAAAGTAAAACACAAACGCACATCCTTCGCATTCTATACAATTGAATGGAAAACCCCTGATACTGCATTAATATTGCGCTGTACAATAGAATTCAATATACTTAACTGCCCTGGGATAGAAGCCGTTTTTCGGCCTATTTGTCCTTGTTTTTATGATCCTGTACCGGCTGCCAGATGGTAATAGTTCAAAAAAAAAAAAAAAAAAGTGCCCAGGATGAGATGGATCTTTAAGAATATTTTGAACTTTCTTAAGGCAGCGAGAGCTATAAAACTTCCAAAGTGGGGAGAGGGCAATCAATGATCCTCTGGGCAATGACGTTGACCCTCTGGAGCGCTGTCCTATCTGCCGCTGTGCAATTGGCAAACCATAAACACAGGTGCAGTACTCTTAAAATACTCTCTATGGTGCAGCGGTAGAAGGTCGCCAGAAATTTTTCATTCAGTTGTTGTTTTCTGAGAAGTCTCAGGTCGTAGAATCTCTGCTGGGCCCTTTTGACCAGTGCTGCAATGTGAGCGCCCCAGGTCAGGTCCTCTTTTTATGACAACATTCAGAAACGTAAAACTGGCCACTTGCTCCACTCGGTCTCCATTGATAAGCAAAGGCTGGATGTCTTGATCTATTCCTTCTGCAGTCCACTATAATAAGCTCCTTGGTCTTATTGGGGTTAAGGACCAAGTTATTGTCTCCACACCACGAAAGCAACCGGTCCACCTCGCCTCGATAGGCAGACTCACACCCTCCCCCTCCCGGAGAGGAATCCCACCACTGTTGTGTATCTTCTGCAAATTTAATAATTGTATTCCTGGCGTGAGTGGGAATGCAGTGGGAGGGGACAGATTGACTAGGTCCGAAGCCTCTTGGGACACACTCGTCGATTGGCCAGGCACCCCCCTGCTGCCTTCAGCCGGAGGGTGCCCAGCATACATCTCAAGTGGCTGTTAAAACTTGACATAGTTCTTTTTGGGGGGTTGGTGGGGGTTGGAATACAGCAGACACAGGAATAGCTTCAAATTTTTTTACGACCGGTTCTGTGGGCATGGCTTGGTGGGCGTGGCTTGGTGAGCATGGCAGGGGAACGATACTGTAAAATCTCCATTCCCACACCATTCCAGGGGAAGGATACTGTAAAATCTCCATTCCCCCCCGACTCCAAGGGGAAGGATACTGCAAAATCCCCATTTCCTCCCAATCAGCTGGGACCTGGGAGGCAGAGAATAGATGGGGGTGGGGCCAGTCAGAATTTTTACTACCGGTTCTCCGAACTACTCAAAATATCCGCTACCAGTTCTCCAGAACTGGTCAGAACCTGCTGAAACCCACCTCTGAATAGCTTCCCTTGTGCGCAATGCGGAAGAGAACAGGGCCTTTGCAAGAACAGCAAAGCGACAGGGGGCTGCGTCTCCTGCTTGAGCAGGGGGCTGCGTCTCCTGCTTGAGCAGGGGGCTGGACTAGAAGACCTCCAAGGTCCCTTCCAACCAGGGGTGCTATTCAGCAGGTTCTGACGAACCGGTAGCGGAAATTTTTGAGTAGTTCGGAGAACCGGCAAATACCACCTCTGGCTGGCCCCAGGAGTGGGGTGGGAATAGGGATTTTGCAATATCCTTCTCCCGGGAGTGGGGTGGGAATGGGGATTTTGCAATATGCTTCCTCCCAGGAGTGCGGTGGGAATGGGGATTTTGCAGTATCCTCCCAGGAATGGGGTGGGAATGGGGATTTTGCAATACCCTTCCCCCAGGAGTGAGTTGGGAATGGGGATTTTGCAATATCCTTCCACCAGGAGTGGGGTGTGAATGGGGATTTTGCAGTATCCTTCCCCCAGGAGTGGGGTGGGAATGGGGATTTTGCAATATCCTTCCCCCAGGAGTGAGTTGGGAATGGGGATTTTGCAATATCCTTCCCCCCAGGAGTGGGGTGGGATTGGGGATTTTGCAATATCCTTCCCCTGCCACGCCCACCAAGCCACACCCACAGGAAAAAAATTTGAACTCCACCACTTCTTCCAACCCTATCCTGTGTGAATTAAAAGCTGATGGGAACAGGGCGATTGCCAAAGCGAGATCGGGAATGTCGGGGTGACACTGTTCCTTTCTTTGCTGAATTTCGGTGGGGAGGGGGGGCAATGAGATGCACCAAGAGGGATTTCTCCCCCCTCCCCCAAGCTGCTGAAACTCCCTCCGATTCCTGCTTGTGAGCCTTGGGCCTTTGTGCCAATGTCTGTCCCCCTTCCCCGGTGATCACCACGCCCTCTGAGCCTATCTCATCGGAGGAAGAAAGCTCCGAACATGAGGGAGAGGAGTCAGCCAGGCCTCCCTCTCCAGGCCCCTCCCCTCTGGCACTGTCTCAGGTGCCAGCCGAGGGAGAGGAGATTAGCCAGGAGCCAGGTGTCTCGGATGAGAGCGAAGGAGAGCCGTCATTCCTGGACGCACGCCAACGAAGGCGTGATAAACAGTTGCAGCAGTTAAGGAGGCATGCTAGGGATTAGAACTGAGTCACTGGACCACACCCCAGAGACCATATAAGAGAGGGTGGTGGCTGGTAAAACTCCGTGACGAACAAAAACGAACTTTGGCTAGTCACTTGAACAACATCTGAAGCTGCCGAAAGGAATATTGTTTTGCTGGACTATTTGCAATGCGTATGTAATTTTGTGTTATCTGTTGCAGTAAAAGCTCTTGGCAGACAGTGATTATATTGCTGCCAAGTTTGAGATAACAACCTGTGTGCGTGCCAAGTACTTTCTTAACCCTCGGCTGGCTGTGTTTGTGTGTGTGTGTGGACGGGGACAGATCAACGCTGGGCTTGGAGAGGGTGGCATTCACCCAAGCCGGCACGTGGCAGAGGAAGGGCTCTATCCTTTGGGAGATCTGCTGGGTTGGGAGATGTGAGTGGGGTTGCCCAGCATCTTTTGGGATTGCAGGCGACACTTTCCGATGGGCAGTACTGTCTTTTTCACCAAGTCCCCCTCCTGGCAAGGCCTTCCTCCTCTGCCTGGCATCCAGCAGGGTCCTGGGGGTAAAAAAAGCATTTCCGAAGATAAATGCTGGATAAGATATTTGCAACCCAAACAATGCCCTCTCACTTACAAGAGAAATCAACGATGCCTTTTTTCTTATATCCCAGGGCTCCGATTCGATTTAACAAAACCAGGCGAGCAAACTTCTCTCCTTTAATAGCATACAGATGCTTTAATTGTTGGGGGGGGTGTACCAATATCATTGTACATATGTTGTGCACTGACAATAAAGATTTGAATTGAATTGAATTACCCAACATGAATGAGCTGGGCAAAATATGTTGGATTCACTTCTCTGTGTAGGATGCATAGACAATTTTTGGGTAGGTTGTTGTGTGTTGCCCCCCACCCCAGTGAGATAGATAGATAGATAGATAGATAGATAGATAGATAGATAGATAGATAGATAGATACACACACACACACACACACAAAGTAATGCCAGTTTATCTGTGCCTAGCTTTGTTCCTTGTAGAAGCAAACATGGAAAAGACCGATGGGAGCATCAGGGTTAATAGTAAAGCCTGTCCCTCCCCCTGTCCTCCCCCTTCTGCTTTTGAAATGGCTCCATGGTTTGAGAATGACTCTTGGCTTCCCCTCCTAATCTGTATTTTACGAGTGAGAAGCTTTGCATTATGCAAATCGTTAGATAGGAACAGGTGACATTTCAGCAAAGAACATGATCAGCAGCCCGGGCCTGGACTGGGCGGCTGATTTATACATTAGTATTTGTCACAACGATTGCAAGGGCTTCAGTCTATACTCTGCAATTTGATTATTCTTCTTTTTTCTTTCTTTTTTTCCCCTTCCTCCTACTCCTTAAGGTGGAAACTTGGCCAAAGTGTTGGAGACGGGAGCCAAGGAAAAACCCAGGTGATGCATAGGTTTCATAGGCTTCCTACAAATAGCTGATAGATTAATTTTTCACACACACACACACACACATAAACAAGAGTAGACAATTAGGATTAATTATCATTTTGCATTGTGGGGGTTTTTTTTTTGCCAAGGGAGGTTGTGATGGATTCTTGGATCTGTTATTCTGAGGGTATCAGAAGCAAATTGGATCATTAACCCCACAAACAAATGAGGTATCAGAAGTTTAGTCTAATAAAAAGAAGGACTAGGGGTGACATAATAGCAGTCTTCTAACTATTTGAGGGGCTGCCCCAAAGAAGAGGGGGTCAACCTCTTCTCCAAAGCACCTGAAGGCAGGACAAGAAAGAATGGTTGGAAACTAATCAAAGAGAGAAGCAGCCTAGAACTAAGGAGGAATTTCCTGACAGTGAGAACAAATAATCAGTGGAACAACTTGCATTCACACATTGTGGGTCCTCCATCAATTGGACACTTTTAAGAAGAGACTGGACAACCATTTGTCTGGAATGTATAGGGTTTCCCGCTTGAGCAAACGGTTGGACTAGAAGACCTCCAAAGTCCTTCCAACTCTGTTATTCTATGCTCTGTGTATATTACGAATGGTTGCAGGAATTGGATATGCTTAGTTTAATGAAGAGAAGGACGAAGGGTGACATGATAGCAGTCTTCCAATATCTCAGAGGCTGCCACAAAGAAGAGGGAGTCAACCTCTTCTCCAAAGCCCCTGAGGGCAGGACAAGAAGCAACAAATGGAAACTAACCAAGGAGAGAAAGAACCTGGAATTAAGGGGAAACTTCCTGACAGTGAGGACAATTAACCAGTGGAATGGTTTGGCTTCAAAAGTTGTGGGGCTCCATCACTGGAGGTGATTGGACAGCCACTTGATGGCATGGGGTCTCCTGCTTAAGCAGAGGGGTTTTGCCAGTGGCTATAAAAATGACGAAACTACAGGTTTTCTATTTGCAAAGCAAACGGTATAACCACTGTGCTATTATAGCATTTGGGGCAAAAGTAGCTCCAAATGACATTAGAGATTGGACAAAAATAAATAAAAAAATAATTCGGAGCTGTTTATCCCACCCACAAAGGTACATTTTCATGGTTAAATTTTGCACATATACAGTAATTAAATTTAAGTTTGTGTCTGTATGAATGCATGCAAAGGAAGGAACCTGATTGGCAATTTCTTCCTTGAAAGAGAAAAATGGTAGAACCCAACACTGTGAATTGCTGAGTTGGTGGCTGTGGACATCCTACAGTCCCAAATACCTTACAAGCTGTTGCCAAAGCATCTTACTCCAAGCATGATTTTTTAAAAGCCAACTTAGACTCAAGCCGGCAAGGCAGGAAAGGAGTTCCTCCAAGCTTTACAGCTCTATTTAGAAATAAGCTGCTTTGAATTCCAAGGGCTTGACGTCCTGGGATGAAACCTTGAATGGTGCTTGTTCTCAGTTTTTGATTTCACATTAAGAGAGGGAGTGAAACATGGTCTCTTGGTTCTCCAAATGTATATTAAACCACATTCACTGTGGCTGGGAACTAAAACATCAGATTGGATTGAAAGACACACAGTGGTATTTAGGAACTGTTCATCATCCCAGCTTTAGTGTCTAACGCAGTGCTATAATAATTACCCAACCGGTCTTTACCAAATGCAAAACGGTGACAAATTCTCTCAAATGCAGATTGATTGCATGAGTCCTTAGTGCAAATTTGTTCTGTGATCCCTTTGGGGGAAAAACACTCGGTTTGAGAAAAGCACTGGAATAATGAAGTTGAGGTAGCTAGAGCAGAAGTCAGAACCGAGCAAACGGGATTCAGAATTCAGTGTGGCAAACTCCCAACGAACCAGAGATCTCACTCAACCATTTCTGGTGAGAGAGGGAATTTCCCTGAGGATGGGCTCCAGCATCAGTCCGAAAGCTCGGAAGGCTAAATCTCTGGTCCCGGTGACCGACCCAGATTGGATCCTGCAGCATGATCCCGGGACACGTAAATTGACTTTCATTTGTGACCATCTTTCCTGTTGGATGAATGGATGAGAGCAGGGGTGAAATGTAAAATTTGTTACTACCAGTTCTGTGGGCGTGGCTTGTGGAGGGGGGTAATGTGACTGGATGGGCGTGGCCAACTTTTTTTTCTTTTTTCAAGCATTTTTTCACAACCTATTAAAATGCTTTTAAAAGGTAAAAAAAGGCTCTGACGATCACAGCTGTTGCACACGATCATCGGAGCCTTTTTTTTTACTTTTTAAAAGCAGGAAGTAACGACACCCCGTGGGTAGGCGGAGCCTCGCGCCACCATCGCTACCGGTTCTCCGAACCATCTGCCACAATCGCTACCGGATTGCCAGATCCGGTCCAAACCAGCAGCATTTCACCTCTGGATGAGAGCCAGGTTGGATATTAGTGGAAACTCTGGTTTCACACAACTGCTGGTCAGTCATTTGCTACTGAAGTCCAGTAATTGCACCCCTATGGGTAAAAAGCAAGTTCCTTTTAAGAAATATATAGATAATATTTTACGTATTATGTATCTGTCAACGGTTTTAGCTTCCCATGCTGGAAGGAAAGAGACGTCTGCAGAATATATCGGCTGTCTACAGATGGTCCTGGAATTTCTGTGGAAAGTCATGATGGTCATGAAACGAGGCACCCACATGGCCAAGCCAATTTTAAGATTTTTCTTTGCGGTGGTTGTTCAGTAAATGACATGTTTGCTAAGTGAACGCAGCCATTGCTAAGCAAGTCCTGTATTTCTCTGGGTATTTTTTTGGGATGGAAACCAGCCCCAAAGGCTGGAAACTGGCAAAAAAACTGGCAGTGAATCACTGTCAAATGATTTCAACCATCCTATTGCCTCCGGAAGTCGTGAATGCTCCAACACTGGAAGTTTTTAAGAAGAGATTGGACAATCATTTGTCTGAAATGGTGTAGGGTTTCCTGTCTGAGCAGGGGTTTGGACTAGAAGACCTCCAAGGTCCCTTCCGACTCTGTCATTCTGTTAAAGTATTTTTTTTAAAAAAAATCCAATATCTACTGATGCTACGAATCCTAAAATAATAAGAAAATAGCAGGAGTAAATTTACATGGGATTTCAAACAGCTGTATCCATCATCTTAAAACTAAATCCTTGTTCTTCACCTACAGCAATGGTTAAATTCCCCAACCGCATAATTTCATCGGGATTTGTAACTGGTGCTACCAGTTGGGCTAACTCTCAGGATCACCTTCTGTTTTGGTTACAGATTCAGACATTCCCAGCTATGAACCTTTTCCTCTTATAATTTAATGACAGTCAGATCCTTGCTGCAGCTAAAGATTTAGCTGATGAATTCATCAGAAGAATTCATTCTCAAGATGTTTGACCCAGAGGCCTCTGGATGTAAGTCCCGCAGCACCTCCTGTTGGCGAGTGGCTTTGTTATCACCATTTGTGGCTGCTATGCAACATATAAACCATATAAAACATTTTATATTGACTGCTAAATATAGTATGGAACTGTAGAATGTCTCATCCCAGCAAAATACTTTCCCTCCAATCATAAAGCATTTGTGAAACCCTACTACAAATAAATGATTGCTGATTGAACATTGCATCTGGGCCTTGACTGGTTACTGATATCAAGGGAATATTATCACTAAGTAGAACTTAAAAGTATAGGAAGAACACAATGCGAGGAAAATGGAGAGAAAAAAGAACAATTTTTAAATCTGCTTCTGTCCAAAACATCTAGCTATCTAACTGACATCAGAGCTCCAATAAAAGAATTTGCATCCCACTTGGTTGTAACAAAGCTCTGATCATTCTGCTTGGAAGTGACAATAAATGATAACATACAATATCATTTACAAGATTGATAGGCTTTGCGGTTTTTTAAATCTATTTATTTTTAACAAACGCGAGCAAGGAAACAAAAGAAAAATACATCATTTGGCATGTGCTTCTGCTGTGCTGACAAACGATTTCTAGATTGCAACCACATTTTTAAAATGCATCCTCAGAAGTAAATAATAATACTTGTTCTTGCTAATTTTGCAAAATTACTTTCCTCTGCACTTGACACTTTTAGGTTCAGTCTCAAATATGTTGCCCATATAGAAGTAGTAAATGTGCTGAAGCCTGAAATATCACATAAAGCCGAATATGAAAAATGTGTAATGAAAATAAGACAGTAATAAATATAATTGGAATCTGTTTCGATCATAACAGGACAACAATCATGACCATCCATTGTGATATACATCAGTTTATACATGAGCATATTCATGTGAGTATCAGATGTATTTGTAGGCAGAAACAAGAGGATTTAAAATATAAATATTTTAGATTTAATCCGGGTCATTTTAGCTGATGTTAGAAGCTAAGCAGGAGCAGTTCAAGAAAGGATTTCAGGTTGCTATTAGGTAATTCCAGACTTTCTGGTCAGGCAAGGATGTTGAAAAATATTTTCTGGTAGAAGAGGTTAACAAAAGATCTTCATAATGCTGTCAAGAAAATGGCATACTTGTGATCACCAAAAATCAAGATTGACTTCACCGTTTTAAGCTCATCAATCTTGACTAATAAACAGCATGTTTCCCTACTGCAAAAATACTACGCTGTTTTTCACGATCATAGTCTTCTTCGCTTCAGAATTTTGGTCTTCCAGGAAAGCCTCCAGAGAAAATAACAGGGTTGAGTTAGTGGACGGAGCTCCTCACAGAAGTTAAATTTTACTGAGGTCACCTTTCCCCTATGAGGACATCCTGAGCTAGAAAAATCTGGCCCAGATTTTGGGAAATCGCCAGAAGGATGAAAATGCTGGTATACAAGGAAAAGGAAAAAGAACCCTCCTCCCCTTTGACAGCTAACAATGATTCTTCGATCAACGTGGTTTCCATGAATGGCTGGCAGACCTGCCCATAATAGATTTCTGGGGTTTTGCTCGGAGGTCTTTATTTTTCATCCTTTTCTCGTTACCACATTTCTGCAATATAAAAGGCCTATAAAGGATAATATTCTCAGCTCAGGGTTGAAATGAAGGGTCCTTGGTGCTCTCTGCCCTTGGTGGTTTTCTTGCAGATGTTTCATGACCCAAATCATCAGTGCTAGAAGGGCGTGGGGTTTGCAGAGAGGAGGAGGAGGGAGGGAGGGAGGGAGGGAGGAGGAGGACTGTGGGATTCTTGGTGCTGTCTGAGCTTGGTGTCCATGGAGATTCTCAGTCATCCAGGTCATGGTTGTCCCAAAGGTGCTTTTTTTAAAGGGGCAACTGGACTTTGAAAAAAGCACCTTTGGGTCTGAGCTTGGTGGCTTTCCTGCAGACATTTCATGACCCAACTAGGGAACATCATCAGTGCTAATTAAGTAGCGTTATCTAGACTAGCACTGATGATGTTATCTAGTTGGGTCATGAAATGTCTGCAATCAAACAACCAAGCTCAGACAGCACCAAGGCCCTTTCATTTCAACCCTGAGTTATAAATATTGACTTTTTATATTGCAAAAGCATCAACTGTGTATGTCTGAGATGTACTTCCTGCAAGCCAAGGAGTACGTAGCATAAATATTCAGGGCAAGGAAACAGCTTTCCACCTGCTTTAAAACAATTAATTTCATTCATTCTGTTATTTTAGCAGTCTATTGGTGGGAATGCAAAGAGTTACCTTAGTTTGGCCCAGCCTGGAGACAGTGAGCCAAGTATGGTATCTGCCTGTCCCTCTTTCCAAAGCAACAGCAGAATAACAGAGTCGGAAGGGACCTCGGAGGTCTTTTAGTACTCAAGTAGGAGACCTGAAACCATTCCAGCCAAGTGTCTGGAATATATCCAAATATATCCAAATCCCATTGTGCCCATGTTTTGGATACATAAGACGGGCCTTCTGGTTCCATTGGAACCACAATCATTGTCTTGAACGCTCATTTCTGATGTCTCTGGAGAGTCTCCGTCCTCCAGGCCATGGTTGACCCAAAGGTGCTTTTCCAAGAGGCAACTGGACTTTCTGGCTTTTCTCTGAAGACGTTTCGCTTCTCATCCATAAAATAAAAAGCGAAACGTTTTCAAAGAAAAACCAGAAAGTCCAGTTGCCTCTTGGAAAAAGCACCTTTGGGACATATCTGATGTCTTGTACCAACCCAAACAGCATGGAGAACCAAGAACATTGAGCTGTTTTCATTTGCATTGAAATCTCTAGAGTTTGGGGCTTGAAACGTATGCCTCGAAATCAACAACACTTTGGGGGAAACACACACACACAGAGAGACACACCGCTCCAAAAGCCAAGCGCAACAAAAGCCCAAAGTCAGTTCTTGTGAGCAGAAATCACCCCGGTTTCCAGAACTGCCACATGCAGAGTTTTGCAGCTGGAGTTTTGCCAAGTCTAAAAGGCTCCTGCGCTTTCCACCTTAAATGGATTTTATCAGATTTTGCTCTGCTAAGCTCATGCTAATATTGGCTCCAATAAAGAACAAATCGGGCGCCCGACTCAACTCATCTTATCGCGCAGTCAAAACTGATGGCTGCAGAAGTCATAAAGATCCCATTTAATCTCTCGCCTATCTATCACCAGGAACGTCTTTATCCCTTTTCGCAAGCGGTGGTCATATCTGCTCATTACGAAAGCAAAACAGAGCTGGCATGCATAAAAGGAGGGAATGAAGTGCTCACTTTGATTTTGACAGCATGATCAGTGGGAGCAGTAATCTGTGAGAATCAAAAGGGCCTACATTATTCCATAAGCGTAATTTGAGGGAACAGCTCAGAGCACACACATCTGCCTTCATATATTGTGACTTGCGCTGATAAAACATCCGTCCTCATTTACTCTCTCTGTGCTTGGCTAATCTCCAACAGCCCTCCCGATGTCTAATCACGCCATCAGAGGGGAGAAAGAGCCTCAATTGAGACTCAAATGAAAGAAGATTGGAAAACTATCTTCAATTGAAATTACATTTGTAAATGAACCATCTTTTCTGTTAGGTTCTTTTTTTTTTTTCCTTTCCCCCTTTCCTTTCCCCAACACCCCTCTTGCTCAGATTGTGTTATGCTAAATCTGTCTGGAGAAGTAGCAACGTGTTGTTGGACTGTATTTATTCCATTACCCGGGGTGTAAAAAATCATCGCGGCTTAGGAGTTGTCGGGCCTGTTTGCAAGCAGGAGATGATTTTATGGGTATTGCGAGCCTCTCCACTTTGTGTGTGTTTTCCTTTTTAATTGTGTGCTATGCTGCTGGGGGATGAGGAAAGGTCAGGGCACAGATGTTTCCCATTAAATAAACAACTCATTATCGCATTAACCTAATGTAATTAGCTACATCATTACCAAATACCAAAGACCTCTGGATGCATCACACTATCTGTGCAATCATAGCTTTGTGTGTTGTGTTTACACGTGCAGGACAGACCGATTTGTTCTTTGTCTCCGTACAGATATTGATTTCAATATATATTTCATTTTAAACTCTCTCTCTCCCGCTCTCTCTCAATGGCTGTGATACTGCCGTGAAGAAGCACAATTTTTGTCTGGACAATAGTTATCCTAAAGGAAATTAGTGATTAACTAGGGCTTTTTTTTCCCCCACAGTCCATCATCTTATAGATATATTGTCATACCACGGACACAACGATGTGCCAACTGAGTCTTTAAATAAAAAATAAAAGCAGCTAACTGTGGGGAAAAAAACCCAATCTCTGATGTCATCCCAAATCAGACTCACTCACAAAAAATGATTGCATAAGTCAAGGTTTCTCAATTTTGGCCACTCTAAGACTTATGGACTTCAATTCAGCTGTGCTGGCTGGGAAATTCTGGGCGTTGAAGCCCCCAGGTCTTAATATGACCAAGGTTGAGAAACCCTGGAATGAGTCATTATTTGAACATTTTTTGATGCTCGCATGTCATAGCCAAGGACAATGTCTAGCCATTTGTGGCTGAAGCTAAGCAGGTCCAGACACAGTTAGACTTGGATGGGGTACCCTGTGCTGGAACCACCTGCTGAAGGAGAAGAGGCCCCAATAAGAGAGGGGGGTTAAAAGACATCCCAGCTTAGAGTCCATTCAGAAAGGACATGGTTGGTTGAGGTCAAACCCTTTGGTCTATATCTGGCTTTCCCAGGGGAAGAGACTTTTGTTGTTGTTGTTACTTGCGAAGTTGCATCTGACCCATCGTGACCCCCATGGACAACATTCCTCCAGGCCTTCCTGTCCCCTGGAGTCCATTTAAGCTCACGCCAACTGCTTCAGTGACTCCATCCAGCCACCTCGTTCTCTGCCGTCCCCTTCTTCTTTTGCCCTCCATCGTTCCCAGCATTAGGCTCTTCTCCAGGGAGCCCTTCCTTCTCATTAGGTGGCCAAAGTATTTGAGTTTCCTCTTCAGGATCTGGCCTTCTAAAGAGCAGTCAGGGTTGATCTCCTCTAGGACTGACCGGTTGGATCGCCTTGCAGTCCAAGGGACTCACAGGAGTCTTCTCCAGCACCAGAGTTCAAAGGCCTCCATTCTTTGGTGCTCAGCCTTCCTTATGGTCCAAATTTCACAGCCGTAGGGGCTGAGAAAAGACGTAATGCTGCACTCCAATGATGTTGCCCACCCCCTCAAAGTGCATTACGTCATCTGCTGGCACTGTGCCAGGCAGAAAGGCAAGAAAATCCAGGTTTTCCCCCTAAAAGAAAAGATGATGTAATGCACTTTGGGGAGGCGACATTGGCTCTAGTCCAGGGATCAGCCACCCTGTGGCTCTGGAGCCGTATGTGGCTCTTTCACCCCTCTTCTGTGGCTCCGTCACTCAAAATATGCGTCACAACCGCCAATGTGCGACACCCACAGCACACGATTTATGGAGCTTTTCAACCCCCGGTAGGCCAACCATGGATAAATCCAAGAAAAATTTCAGAAGAAAACAGAAGGTTTAATTCAACCACATATGCTAGTTTTGTGGCAGCTCAAGAAATAAGTCAGGCACGGGAAGGGTTTTTGTGGCTCCCGGTGTTTTCTTTTCTGTGGGAAAAGGGTTCTGTGGCTCTTTTGAGTGTTAAAGGTTGCAGATCCCCTGCCCTAGTCTTTTCTCAGCCCCCAGCTGGCACTGTGCCAGGCAGAAAATTCAGGCTTTTTCCCCCATAAAAGAAAAAAATGATGTAATGCACTTTGGGGGCGACATCATTGGAATGCAGCATTATGTCGTTCTAGCTGGCACTGTGCCAGGCAGAAAGTGCATTACATCATCTTTTCTTTTTTTTGGGGGGGGGGGGAAGCCTGAATCTTTTGCCAGTTAGGAAAACCCTGAGGGTTTTTTTTTTTGCCATTTGGGGTTAGAAAAGTCTTAGGATGACGTCACAATGCATTCCAATCCCTTCGCCTCTAAAGTGGCCCCTATCCCCCGTTCTTCCTTGGGAAAGCTTGGCTTTTTTGCCCTCCTCGGAGTTGAGAAAAAACCGGGGTGACGTAATGCTACATTGCGGTGATGTCGTTATTCCCTCCCCCCCCCCCCGAAGTGCACGCCATCTCCCTACCACTTGCCTTCCTGGTTTTGCCCAATGTTGAAGCTCTGCCAGGTTTCGGGGAAAATAGAGATGGTATGGATGATCGTAATGGCATCGGATGTCCCCACAATGCCTAAGTCCCCCTCCGTGCCAGCTTAATCATTCCTCCCATCTTGAGCCAAGAAATGGTTGAAAACCCTCCAAAGCCTGGCATCCAAATTCTCCGCCTTGCATCTGTTTTGTTCAAGAGAATAGAATAGAATAAGAAGGAATGGAATGGAATGGAACGGAATAGAATGGAATAGAATAGAAAATAGAACAGAGTAGAACAGAGTAGAATAGAATAAAAAATAGAAGAGAGTAGAATAGAAATAGAAGAGAAGAGAATGCAGAATGGAACGGAATGGAAATAGGAATAGAATAGAATAGAGTAGAATAGAATAAGAAAGAATAGAATGGAATGGAATAGAATAGAATAGAAAATAGAACAGAGTAGAATAGAATAGAATAGAGTAAGAAAGAATGGAATGGAATAGAATAAAAAATAGAATAGAGTAGAATAGAATAGAATAGGAATAGAATAGAATAAGAATGGAATGGAATAGAATAGGAATAGAAGAAAATAGAAAATAGAATAGAGTAGAAGAGAAATAGAAGAATGCAGAATGGAATGGAAATAGGAATAGGAATAGGAATAGAATAGAATGGAATAAGAAAGAATAGAATGGAATGGAATAGAATAGAAAATAGAACAGAGTAGAATAGAATAGAATAAAAAATAGAATAGAGTAGAATAGAATGGAATAGAAATAGAATAAAAAATAGAATAGAATAGAATAGGAATAGAAGAAAATAGAAAATAGAGTAGAGTAGAGTAGAATAGAAATAGAAGAGAATGCAGAATGGAATGGAATGGAAACAGAATAGAATAGAATAGAATAAGAAAGAATGGAATGGAATGAAATAGAATAGGAATAGAATAGAAAATAGAATAGAATTCTACAGAGTAGAATAAAATAAAAAATAGAATAGAGTAGAATAGAATAGAATAAAAAATAGAATAGAGTAGAATAGAATAAGAATGGAATGGAATAGAAGAAAATAGAATAGAGTAGAAGAGAAATAGAAGAGAAGATAATGCAGAATGGAATGGAATAGGAATAGAATAGAATAGAAAATAGAAGAGTAGAATAGAATAAAAAATAGAATAGAGTAGAATAGAATAGAATAAAAAATAGAATAGAGTAGAATAGAATGGGAATAGGAATAGAATAGAATAAGAATGGAATGGAATAGAATAGGAATGGAAGAAAATAGAAAATAGAATAGAGTAGAATAGAAATAGAAGAGAATGCAGAATGGAATGGAATGGAATGGAAATAGGAATAGAATAGAGTAGAGTAGAGTAGAGTAGAGTAGAATAGAATAGAATGGAATAAGAAAGAATGGAACAGAACGGAACAGAATAGAATAGAATGGAATAAGAAAGAATGGAACGGAACGGAATGGAATAGAATAGAAAATAGAA
The DNA here is from genome assembly GCF_029531705.1 of Pantherophis guttatus. The sequence continues at coordinate 985,674 of NW_026844104.1, forward strand.
CAGAGTAGAATAGAATAAGAAAGAATGGAATGGAAATAGGAATAGGAATAGAATAGAATGGAATAAGAAAGAATAGAATAGAATAGAATGGAATAGAAATAGAATACAATAAAAAATAGAATAGAATAGAATAGAATAGGAATAGAAGAAAATAGAGTAGAGTAGAATAGAAATAGAAGAGAAGAGAATGCAGAATGGAATGGAATGGAAACAGAATAGAAGAGAATAGAATAGAATAAGAAAGAATGGAATGGAATGGAATAGAATAGGAATAGAATAGAATAGAAAATAGAATAGAATTCTACAGAGTAGAATAAAATAAAAAATAGAATAGAGTAGAATAGAGTAGAATAAAAATAGAATAGAGTAGAATAGAATAGAATGGAATAGGAATAGAATAGAATAGAATAAGAATGGAATGGAATGGAATAGAATAGGAATAGAAGAAAATAGAATAGAGTAGAAGAGAAATAGAAGAGAAGAGAATGCAGAATGGAATGGAAATAGGAATAGAATAGAATAGAATAGAATAGAAATAGAAGAGAATGCAGAATGGAATGGAATGAAAATAAAATAGAATAGAATAGAATAAGAATGGAATGGAATAGAATAGGAATAGAAGAAAATAGAATAGAGTAGAAGAGAAATAGAGAAGATAATGCAGAATGGAATGGAAATAGGAATAGAAATAGAATAGAAGAGAAATAGAAGAGAATGCAGAATGGAATGGAATAGGAATAGAATAGAAAATAGAAGAGTAGAATAGAATAAAAAATAGAATAGAGTAGAATAGAATAGAATAGGAATAGAATAGAATAGAATAAGAAAGAATGGAATGGAATGGAAGAAAACAGAAAATAGAATAGAGTAGAAGAGAAATAGAAGAGAAGAGAATGCAGAATGGAATGGAAATAGGAATAGAATAGAATAGAATGAATGAATGAGTAGAAACTCACCTGTATTGTCCTGGATGTAAAATTCTTCCCAAATTTTAATCCTGAACCCCAATCCGACACTCCGGTCTCTCTCTCTCTCTCCTTCTGTGTTATTACTCTTTCCCCAGAGTTCTTTCTCAACCGCCACTTGTCAACGCGGCGTTAAAAAGACTCATTCAAAGAATCAGCCCTGAGAATTAATTAGTTTCAAATCAACCCCAAGAATTAATCGGTTCTATTTACCAGCCGGATGTCCATCCATTTTTTTTTTTTTAAAACTTGAAGGTAGATCTTCGAAAGAAAGAAAAAAAAAGATCAGCCTATCACAGTTTGGGAGATCCATTTTTAATTATTGATAGTGAAAACATGAACGTCTTAAGTTGGAAGCATAGATAAAATGGGTTGTCCTCTTCGGTTCTTCAAGCTAACAACGCGTTGTGGTGTTCAGCTGGACAGCAGGGACCGCGGATGGCACCACCAACCTTTTCTCCCTCCCACCGTTGCTTCCATTAGTTGAAGAAGGCACCCCAACGTGAACCAAGAACAAGAAGAAGATCCTGGACCAACTGATGCAAACTTGACTCCCTGTCCCTGGTCCAAATCTCCAAAACCTGAGAATTCAGGCAGCCCGCCTGCAGAAGCACCCAAGTCTGGAAAAATCAATTCTGGATGCTACTCAGACAACTTAAGTCCTACGCAGTGGTGAAATATTCTGCGGTTTGCCACTGATTTCTTGCCTGCGCATTGTGCGCCGTGTGCCAAACGCACACTGTGCGTGCATGTGTAATGCGCTCCGAACGCACACTGCGCACAGAAAAAGGAGGCTTAAGAAGGTAAGTAGAACAGTGAGGGGGGGAGGGAAGAGCTGTGCGGCGCGATTTAGAATATAAATTGCACGGCACAGCTGATCGTCGGAAATACCAGTTCAGACGAACTGGTAGCTTTTTTTAAACTACCAGTTCACCTCGAACCGGTAATTTTTATTACTACCAGTTTGCCCAAACCGGTGCGAACCGGTAGTATTTTACCCCTAACTCAACAAGACATTCCTGGAGCAACACACCACCTTCTGCATTTTACACCTCATAAAACACATTCCTGCCCAGATTAATAAACAGTTGGAAAGTCAAGATTACAACTCCGTTTGGTCTTTATCCCAATAAATAAATATATTCTCCCCACACACCCCACCCTGGCCCTCCCCACACCCACCCCCCAAAAAATCTGAGGAAGCCTTTTTCAGAATCCAGCATGTCCCCGTAAATATTTACATCACATTTCATTGAGAAGGACACGGAGAAGAAAAAAAAAACTGGCGTGAAGTACGAAGAGGTTGTTGCGAGTTAGCAAAACGCAGGAACAGAAATAAATCTCTATAGCGCTTAGCTGCTTTACCCTTTACAATCTCCGTGACTTCAGCTTACGGTTTCTACCTTTCGGTTTTATTTTTACACCTAAAATGTCTCCGGGTTGGAATGGAAAACATAATTGCTTCGAAAACAATCATGGGTAGAAAGTCTACCCTCTTTTGGTAGTGAAGGCACAATCCAGGGGCAACTTCTCCCACAGAGTCAACGAAGGAACCCATCACAACGAGGACTTCACCTTCTAGATTTGCCCTATCTTCTTGCTACGAACTCTCCTGGTTTTCCCGAGCCCACCGCCCCCCTTTGCAAAGTCGGTGCGAGCTCTGAGTGGTCCCCTTCTTTCTGGCCATGTCCTCATCTCGCTTTTTCTCGGGGAAGTTGGGCTTCCTAAGTCCATCTCCTGGTTGGACGTCATCGCTCAAGATGACCATCTCAACTCGAGGGCATCCTTCGGGCAATTCCGAGTCGCAGGACGCCCGCCGTTCAAGCGATTTCCACCAGCTGGGAACGTTCACGGTTGTTTCGGTCCCCCCCAAAACACCCCGCCTGCCTCCAGAAACATCCACTCGGGTCCTCCTGAGCTCATAAGGGGCGTTCGAAGGTAGCTAGATTCAAAGTGGATGGGAGGCTTACGGCTGAACCCCAAGACCTGATCCATAGTGCAAAGCATAAAAAGAGGCCCGTCTATCGTACAACTATTGCTGTGGTTTTTCAAGAGCAAAGGGGTGGGGGGTGGGGGAGGGGTGAAGGGGGCCTATTGCTTTTGGGATGCTGGAGGAAGTCCGAGGATTTTAAAATATTCTATACAAACCGCCCTTCCCTCCCTCCCTCCCTCCTTCCCGTCCGGAGTCTCGGTTAGCTCTTGCTTTTTGAAAATTTCTCGGGTGGGAAAAAGCACCCTTTGGAGCTCCTCTTTGCTCTAGAAGTCAGAGAAGAATTCCTGAGGCCCCAAGTGAATTATAAAAGGCGTCACGTCAAATGGTTGGCAGTAAGGACTGTCAATGAAACAGCCACCTACAGCACAGGGAAGAGCAGAGAGGCAAGACAAGGGGGGGAAAGAAGAAGAAGGGGAAAAAAGGAAGGTTAATTTTATTAAAAAAAAAACACAGGACAGCACCCCTTCAATTTCTCTGCTCTTTCCAGCTGTGGGTGGAGTTTCCATTGCAACAACAGGGTGCGTGGGAAATGTAGTTCTTAGCCACTTCCCAAATGCCCTCGCCCCCCTCTTTATTTTTCTAGGCAAAGATTGTTCTGGATCTCAAACACACACAAACACAAAAAATCCCACAACTAAGGTAACTTAGGAATGGGTTAGTTTCTCACCCCCCAACAGTAAAGCAGAGTAGTGTAAAATATGCAGCAACTTACAATGTTGTTAGTAAGCTCCCAACATGAGAAATCAATCAGTCAATCAATCAAAATAAATAAATGGAGAGGGGGATGGGGGAAGAAAAAAAAATGACTTCATATCGATTGTTGGATATGACGGCCATTGCGTTGGAAAAAAAGCAGAGCGCTCGAGAGAGCCCAACCGGCTAACCGTGAGAGGCCCACACCCAGGAAGACAAACTTCTCCAGAACTTTGGGACCTGGGGAAGGGATCCATTATAAAGGTGGGCGGGGAAGAATTTGGTGGCCTTCTCACAGAACGGGCCACCCCCCTCCAAGGAATCGATCCGTCCGCCAATTTGCAGGGAACGAAACAGATCCGGTCGATCCTCCGATCGATCGCCGTGCTTTTCCAAGCTCTGTGATGGCGCCTTTTTCATCCATAGGCCAGCAGGCAGTCTGTGTTTTCACCAATGCTGTGTCCGTCCCGTCCCGTCCCCCCCTCGTGGGAAAGACAACCACCCCAAGGAGGATTAGGATCTCTACCCTCCCTGGTAGAGGGTAGGAAGGCATAACACCCACAAAAGGGGTGGTCGCTGCGCTGACCGGCAAAGGATTCCCAGGATGGATTAAAGCATCACCACCCCGAACAACAAGGGAAAAGGAGTGTTACACCACCAAGAAGGACGGGGACAATAAAACGGAAGGAGCACATTCCGAGAAGCACAGCCATCACTGGGCAGCCTGGGCTGCGGTCTTCCTTTCTCCTTTCCAAAATCAGCTGTCGTTTCTTTTCTTTCGGCTCTGAGGTTCTCCGACCGCAAGGACCGGTCCTCTCATCTCCATCTCTCCTCCCTCCCATTTTTCCACCCTCCCTTCCTCCCCGCCCAGAAGGTCTGTCCATCGCATCTTTGGAAGGTCAACATGCTTTGAAAAGGGGAGAGGACCACAGATGGGCAAATTTTGAAAAGAGCCAACGGGGTCGCTTTGCGTTCGGGTGGGGAGGTGATGCCTTAATAACCCAACCGTCCTTTCCTCGTTCACGGGCCCCTAATTTCGGGAGGGCTCCCCCCAAGGAGAGCAGGAGATCCCTGGGAAGAAAGTAAAGATATGTGCAGGGGTGCCCAGCCGCATGAACGATGAGCGTTTTTGGGGTACAGAAATTCGAGGCACAATACCGGCCTATGGCTGAAACACTGAACTATTTCACAGCAGTGCTGGACGAGACCAGACAATTAAAATAGCGAGTTTTCATGGGGGGTGGGGGGGCTGTTGCTGCTTCAGATTCTTAGAATTGAGCAAGGGCTGCCAAGAAAAGGAACCATCGTAGTTTTTATTTTAAGCCCCAGCGGGATGGGGAGAAAACGCATCGACGGGCTATTAAAAAAGAGGCCACAAGAACCGTTTTGATCTACTCGAGGTGGGTTTCTTTTAACAGCTTTGGAACGAAAAAGTCTAATTTCCTTTTTTTAAAAATTGGAATCCCTGCGTTTACACCAAACAAGCTAATGGTCGTCTTTGATCTCCGTAACGGGTTTCCCCGAATAGTCTGGCCGGCTTAGCGCAAAGCAGCTTTCATAAAAATTTGGCAACTAATGAACAGAAACTCTCAACAAGGTTCAAGCACTTTTTTTTGGTTTCAAATCAAAAAGAAATCAGAACGGAGAAGGGGGTGGGGTGGGGTGGAAAAAGCCTGCTGCTTGGGAGAATCCCAACATAAAAACTACGATTCCCAAGGACTTCGGAGAAAAAGCCACAGGTACGGATGGATGGACAGGTGCCTATTTATCGCAATAGCACGTAGACCGTGCTATTACCGTGTTTTCCCGAAAATAAGACCCTGTCTTATATTTTTTTGAACCCTGAAATAAGCGCTTGGCCTTATTGCCATGCGCGCAAAAGCCCGATTGGGCTTATTATCGGGGGATGTCTTATTTTGGGGGAAACAGGGTATATACCGCTTCACAGTGCTTTTACAGCCCTCTCTAAGCAGTTTACAAAGTCAGCTTCTTGCCCCCAACAATCTGAGTCCTCAATTTACCCACCTCGGAAGGATGGAAGGCTGAGTCAACCTTAAGCCTGGTGAGATCTGAGCTGCCAAATTGCAGGCAGCTAGTAGGCAGCAGAAGTAGCCTGCAGTACTGCACTCTAACCACTGCGCCACCATGGCTCATATCCCAGATATGTGCCGAGAAAGCCATGGGACGTATTCTTGATTTGGAGGCAGATGTCGTAGGAAAGACCCTCCCCCCCCAGGCCTTATGCACTGCTAACCTTAAGGCAAACTTCCTTGATTATAAAACTAACCCTTAGCTTCCTTTTGTTTCTTAAATAGTACCGTATTTTTCAAAGTATAAGACACTCCTGAGTATAAGACGCACCTACCTTTTTGGGGGAGGAAAACAAGAAGAAAAAAATTTGCCTCTGCCTCTGCCTCCCAGCAATTTGCCTCCTTGCAGCAAACAGCCTGTTTCAGTTTCATTTTCAGCACAGCTTGATTAGCACAAGAAAAAAAAAAACCTGCCTCCCAGCAATTTGCCTCCTTGCAGCAAATAGCCCGTTTCAGTTACAGCACAAACAGCTGATTGATCGGCCTCCCGACGTGGAGGCAGCAATAGGCAATCCCTGCAGCCTGAAACAGCTGATGGTCGATCCAACCAACAATCAGCTGCTTGTGCTAATCAGGCTGTGCTGAAGCTGAAACTGAAATGGGCTGTTTGCTGTTAGGAGGCAAATTGCTGGGAGGCAGAGGCCAAAGGGTGGGAGCCGGAGGGCATTACATTCGGTGTATAAGACACACCCAAATTTTCACCCTCTTTTAGGGGGGGAAAAGTACATCTTATACTCTGAAAAATACGGTAATTTATTGGCACGTCAGTTTCTTTAAAAAAAACACACACACCACAAAAAGAATCCCAAAACAAAAAACACACTGCATCAACGTAATCCTAAAATTATAAAATTTGGGCTCAGGGCTTGGTATTAGGAAACAGGCAAAAAAAATATATGTTAAAAAACTCTCTATTACAACAAAAACTGTTTTTATTTTGTGATCAGCTTTTTTTTTTTATAGTCTATACATCCTTCACAAGTTTTAAGGTTTTACATAATTCGGATTAAAAACAAAGCATCTAAGTTTCTTCCCTATCACAGAAGGTTGATATAATATAAGTTATTTTGGAGGTGAAGGGGAGGAAAAAAAAAATGAGGTAACCATTTTCACAGACCATAGTTTCATGTACGTTGGGGTTTTTTTTCCTTTTCTTCAAGTTTTTAAGAGAGAATGAATTAAGTTTGCGTTTTGTTTAAAATAAAATTAAAATTAAAAAAAAGGTGGAAAAAAAGATGGATCTTTTTTTTTACAAATGGTTTTTGCTCAAGTGTGTCGCGTTTCCAAGGAAAACCAGGATTAAAAAGGTAGGTTGTTTGGCTAGCTGAGTGTTCTGTTTCTCATTTCCTTCTAACATCCTGTCTTGGGTTTATGGAAGCCGGTCAAGAGAGTGAGTCGGTCTCAGCCGAAGGCTAAAAGAACGAATAATGGGGCATTGGAAAAGTTGGGAATTTCATAACTGGCAACAGGAGCATTCTCTTGGGCAGACCTATGGAAGGAAGAAACCGAAAGCACTTGGATAAATCTAAGTATCCGAAAAAAGGTAAGCTAGAAGGAGGAGGAGGAAGAAAGCAAACGGATTTGGTCTCCTAATTCATCCCGACATCAGACAGACAGATGGGTCTGTGGGTCAAAGTAAGTCACCCTCCACCACCAATCCCAAAAACCAGAGAGGTCCATCCCTTCCCAACGGACTTCTCGCCGGGAAAGGGATCCTACAAGAGCTACCAATTTCAAGAGCTTGGCAGGTCCCACCAAGTCTTGATCCAGCGCTGCGGACAAGCAAACTCACTATTGCTGCTGAGGGATTCGCAGGGGTTCGGGAGAACCTCTAGCTAAGATTCTGTGCAGTTTGGAGAATCCCCAAATCCCACTCCTGGCTGGCCCCGCCCACCCCAGGAGTCCCCACGCGGCCCATTTTGATATGCGGGTAAATGCAGGGCGCGCGTGGAGGCTTGGGGAGAGCAAAAAACGGGCCTACCGGAAGTTTGGGAAGGCCGGAAACAGGCCTGTTTTTCTGGCCTCCGGAGCCTGAGGAGGCCGTTTTCACCCTCCCGGAGGCTGGAGAAAAGCCTCCGGAGCCCGGGGAGGGCAACACATCCCACCGTCGTGCAGGAGGCCGACTAGGCCACGCCCATCCAGCAACTAGGCAGAGAACCCCTTGCTAAAATTTTTGAAGCCCACCCCTGTCCATATGGCACAGCCTGGCTTCCAACCCGGATTGGCCGATTCTTTCCTTGGACGATCAGGTGCAGGAAGAGAAGGGAGGGAGGGTGGGCAAGTTGTTTTGAAGGTATTTCTTGGCCTAGTTTTTTTTTTTTTTAAATTCTTGTGGCCTCGCGAGTATCTTTGGGAGATGCTCGGGTTTGGTTTTAAGTACCAAAACGAGAAGGTTTTCCCTGTCGGACGATCTCTCTGAATCGTTTCACCCCCCCCCCCCCCCCCAAAACTATCGTGTCCGGGTTTTTTTTTTAGAAATCAGAAAGCAGCAACAGCAGGTTTTCCAAGAGGAGCGACAATGGTCCGAGTGAAATTATATATATTTTTTGTTTCCAGCATGCAAACAGCTTCACGCAGGCAGAGAAGAGAAGAGAGAGAGAGAGAGAAAAAAGGAAGGGAGGGTTTCGCAAAATCAGGGGCAGTGCCGCGGCCCCCCAAAAACTCAGCACCACAACCAAGCGACAAACCAACCAACCAACCAGACATTTCCAAAGGACAGAAACAAAGCCAACGAAGGGAGCCCGTGAGAAATGTTTATGCCGAAAAGGAGGGCAGCTATTCTCTGCGTAAGCCTGTTGGGAGTCAGCCATGGACCGCTCGAGTAAGCAGGAGAGGAAAACAGTTGCCTGTCAGCCCTCCCCAACCCCCCCCACCTCCCAAAGTTGGACTTCTGGCCGTTTTGAGGTGTTACCCCCACCCACCCCCAATGTTGCACGAGTTGGGGACACCGCAAACTCCTGAGGGCTGGAGGACGGCTATGGGGTAGTTTGGAAGTTCTAAATCAGCATCATCTTTTGCAACGTGGACACTAAATGGGTCTTATTCAGGGTTGGGTTCGTAAGGGTTCGGGAGAACCTCTAGCTAAGATTCTGTGCAGCTCGGAGAACCCCCAAATCCCACTCCTGGCTGGCACCACCCGCCCTGCCCTGCCTCTCCCAGGAGTCCCCACTCGGCCCATTTTGGATGTAGGTAAGTGCAGGGCGCACGTGGAGGCTCGGGGAGGGAGAAAAATGGGCCTATCGGAAGTTCGTGCCCATTTCCAGCCTCCAGAGCCTGGGGAGGCCGTTTTTGCCCTTCTGGAGACTCGAGAAAAGCCTCCAGAGCCCGGGGAGGGCAAAAACGCCCCACCATGGTGCAGGATGCTGACTAGGCCACACCCACCATGGCCACGCCCATCCAGCAACCGGGCAGAGAACCCGTTGCTAAAATTTAAAAAGTAGCAATAGCACTTAAGACTTGTATACTGCTTCACAGTGCTTTTACAGCCCTCTCTCTGAGCGGTTTACAGAGTCAGCCTCTTGCCCCCAAGAATCTGGCTCCTCATTTTTAACCCACCTCGGAAGGACGAGTCGATCTCGACTCAGCCGCCTGCCCCCTAAAAGTCCATCCTTCCCATCCGAACGCTTTTTCTGCAGAGCGTGTTTTATTTCTTCCTGAGGGAAGTTGGCAAGATTAAGCGCCATATCCAGCCCAGGACAACTGGCAAGGCGACCTAGACTGCTATAGAAATTGGGAGTTAAGGTTTGCGGGGTGCAAAGCAGCCCCCCCCAACCTCCGCGGGCTAAGGACCTCCCTTCCAAGAAGAGAGAGATTCAAGAGCTTCTCCGCCAGAAGAATTCGGCAACGCTGTCGGTGTGCTTCCGTGAACAAACATGGCCCAATCCCCTGCAAAAGGCAGACGGGAAGTGGGCCAGGAAATCATGCAGGGACGCAACGGGCAGCTCCCAGTTCTCCCATGGATCCACCAAAGCGTCCGGCTACTCAAAGGAAGGCAAGAGCACGGCCATCGCTGACTCCAAAGGCGTTTTCCCTCTTTGCTGCATAAAACTACATTCAAAGTCCTCAACGAGCCAATTCTTTTTGTTTGTTTTTGTTTGTTTCGTTTTTTTCCCCCCTCCCAATGATTCAAAGTCAGGACTTTTTTTTTTTAAAAAAATCGAGGGCTGTCAGGAAGGTCGCCGTCAAAGATCTGTTGAGGTTGGGGAGGGAAGCGTAGATCTTAGCAGCGCCTGTTGGCTCCCCTGGCTTGGGGAGGGAAAAGTGATGTGGGGGGAGGGGGGAGCTCTTGGTCATGACTACGGGTGGATTTTCCAAGAGTGGCGGAGTCAGGACAGGTAGTCCTCGACTTACAACAATTCGTTTAATTTCGGCCTGAAAACAGCCCGAAAAACGGCCTGAAAATGACCCAGAAAATGGCCTGTTTATCATCCGTTTACAGGCCATTTTCCGGTGCTCTGGCACCCGCGAAGACCAGCTGGCCAGAAATCAGAAGAGCAGCTGGCAACGGCACACGTGCCCACAGAGAGGGCTCGTGCCCCCTCTGGCATGCGTGCCATAGGTTCGCCATCACGGGCCTACAATATCTCAGAACCTGACCCCAAGAGGTGACCCAGCCCTTGGCAAGCCAGAAGAGAGGACCACGGAGGGGAGGCGGAAGAGAAGCCAACTGTTGTGGCCTATCAGCCGCCAGCCCCTCCATCAGCCGTATCAGAGGAGGAGGAGGAGGAGGAGGTTTGGGAGTCAGGATCAGCATCAAGGCAAATGAGAGCTCTGAGGGGGAAGAGGGAATGGAGCTAGCAGAGAGAGAGAGAGAGAGAGACAGAGGCGGAGCCTGGGCCGTCCGTCAGCCCTCAGATGGAGAGTCAACAGTTCCCAGGTCTGGAGGTGGCTGATGAGGAGGAGGAGGAACAGCTGGGTCCAGTGCCTGATGCACGGATGAGCAGAAGGCAGAGGAGAGCAGAGCAGTGGAAATCTATGGGCCGGTTCTTGGGACAGAAGAGCCACCGCTGTTAATGAATCCCCACCCTAGCTCTGGGGATAAAAGGCAGGGGGCAGAGATGAATAGGTGTGGCAGACAACTATTCATCTCCCGGCCAGGCGGCCTTGTTAGCCTGCGGTGAGAGAGAAACTTTTCGCCGGAGCTGCCGACACTCCTAATAAAGGAATCTTTTGAGTGAACTCTGAGATAGGAGGAAGATTTGGCCCTTTGAGCAGCTTTGAATGGAGCACAAAATGGCCGTTCAGAAGGCAGGAGGGGGACAGTTCTATGGGTTCTGGCACGGCGGACGAGGGAGCAGGCAGTTAAGGGCAAGCAGCTCTTTTGCGGTCAGGCAGAAGCAAACCAGGAGGAACAAGCCACAGCGAGAAGAGCAGCTTGGCTGATGGCCATCCAGAGAGAACCCTACTTTGCCTCACCGATCCACCCCCCCCAAAAAAGCTGGCCTGAGAATGGGGAAGATACACGTAGACAAGGGAAAGGGAAGGACGTACCGTAAGCCGGTGCAGCGGCAGCTGCCGCGTTGTATCCGTACGGTGCCGCGTACCCTGCAAGGGAAGCAGACAAGACACGGTGACAGGTCCTCCCGGGTGGGCACGGAGGACAAAACGAGCATAGCAGAGATGCCCGCCGGTGATATTTTACAACGCTAGCAGCATCTTAGCCAAGCTTTCAACCAGCAAAGTTCAAGGGAGAAACCAGATTCACTTAAATATGTATGATTCATTGAATGAACACTGTAAATATGTTGAAAAATCAAGTCCGGTCATGTAAAGATTTGCTGAATGACCACACTGGCAGAGGGTTGCAGGAGGCCGTTGCAGTCAAAAGCGGAGCTCGGGAGCCCGTTTTCACTGGCAGAGCGCTTGGGTCACCACAGGCGCTCCCGACATGAGTGACGTCGAGCTCGCCATGCCTCCCCCCCCCACGGGCCCTCCAAGGTCAAACACAGCCCTGACGCGGCCCTCAATGAAATCGAGTTTGACACCTCTGGCATAAAGCATTCAGCAGTTCCCAACACCATCCATCCAACACATTGGATGGAATAAAGTATGAAGGAGGCCGTCAGCTCCTCAAAATTGCATTGTTTTCCAAGAACAGGGGTGGATCAGGGGTGAAATGTTATGATTCGGACCGGTTCGCCAGAACCGGTAGTAAAAAATGCTTTAAAAAAGTAAAAAAAAAAAATGTTCCGATGATCCGTGATCAGCTGATTGTCACAGCTGATTGTCTTTTTTTTTTTTTTTTTTTTTTACTTTTCTTAAGCATTTTTTACTACCTATTTGCCCAAACCGGTAGTAAAAAAATACTTTAAAAAAGTACAAAAAAAGTTCCGACAATCACGGGCACAGCTGATTGTCACAGCTGATTGTCAGAACTTTTTTTTTTTTTTATTTACTTTTCTTAAGCATTTTTTACTACCTATTCGCCCAAACCGGTAGTAAAAAAATATTTTAAAAAAGTACAAAAAAAGTTCCGACAATCGCGGGCACAGCTGATTGTCACAGCTGATTGTCGGAACTTTTTAAAAACTTTTTTTAGTGAAAAAATGCTATTAAAAAAAGTATATATAAAAAAAATTGGCCACGCGCACCCAGTCACCTGACACCACCCCCAAGCCACACCTACAGAACCGGTAGGGAAAATTTTTGAATTTCACCAGTGGTGTGGACTCCCTCATGTAAGAAGAGACCTGAGGGTTGTGACTATTGCACAGAAGTCCACATGCTGGAAAGACCTGGGGGTGGTGATCAGAGTAATTTGAGCACCTCAATTTAATTAAAAATGGGACTTCAGCTCTCTAAAAGATCTAAGCAGAAGATATGGACCATCCATGATGATTCGCCCCTGGAAGGTCAACCTCATGGTAGGGCTTATCATTCCCCTCTTACAACCACAGGACAACCCGAGCGGGTTCTACCTGGTGCCAGGTAACTGGTGGCCGCTGCTGCCCCGACAAACGCCCCCCGCATGGGAGACCCTCGTCCTCTTCCTCGCGCCGCCGCAGACATGGCTGTGTTTACGATCCCTCCTTTGGTCTGTGGAGAGAGGCGGAGAAGGATGAACCCCAACCAAGAAAGGGCACAGCTGCTGTTGACTCCCTTCCTTTCGTTTTGTAAATCTTCAAAGGGGGATTCTGGTCCTGGGGACAGGGGGGGGGAGGGGTCAAGACCGATTGAAGGGACCGATCGGGCTGCAGATCAGAAGAACGAGATTCTTCAAGAGCAGAGGAGACCAGCTCGGTCCTATTTGGTGGCCAAGGATAAGAGAACTAAGGACCATGTTCTAGGTGCCTTCTGCATGACATCTGAAGATGGCTTTCTCTTCCCCAAGAAGCTGTCATGAAGGGGCACAATTTGTCCTCTCTGGCTCTGCTCAAACCCCTTCCTCAATCCCCCCCAGCTGGATCTACTTCCCTCCCTTCTTCATCATCCCCTTTTAACAATCCCATAATCCCTTACAGGGTGAAGTCTGGGCAACTGAATGGAGCCGAGTGTTTTACTGGCCGGATGCCCTTCCAGGTCGCCAATGCGGAGTTCTATTCAGCAGACATAGTCTCAATGTGTCCCAGAGAGAGAAATATCTGTCTCTACCTAGGATCGAACTCACAGCCTCCTGAAAGTGAGGTGAGAGCTCTACCTCTAGGCTACCGCACCACTCAACTTCCCTCCCTTCTTCTCCACCCCAAAATTCTTCCCGCCTCCCCCCCAATTCTTCTGGGTTTCTGCTGACTTCAGAAGCTTGCACAGGGACTCAGGTCCATCTGGTGCAGTCCCTTCCCGCTCACCTGTGGGAGAATCTTTTTCTTCTTATTGGCAGCCGCGTTGGGGCCTGAAAAGAGCTTCTCGAGAGCCGCCAAGGCAGCACTGGCCTTGGCTACTTTTTTGTTGGGGCCAGCCCCTCGGAACCTCTGCCCGTCGACTTCTACCTGGAAGCGAAATTGGTAATTGGCACCCTGGCTGGGTGTGAGCCCCCTCCCCGAGGAAGTCCCAAGCCGTGGGGGTGGGGGGTGGAGACCCTCCTCACCTCCATCACAAAGCGCTTGTCATGGCTTCCGCCCGTCTCGGAGATGAGCTCGTATTTCAGGCCTCGCCGCTTTTCGTTGAGCTCCATTACCGGATTCTTGCCGCTGGCTGTGAGGATGGGACCCTGAGTTCGGACCTAGGAGAAGCATAGGGGGCTTGAGGGGAGGGCCAGGGGCCACCAGGGCCCTCAGTTTCATCCCGTGCAACGTTTGGGGAGAAGGATGGTTCTCTTCTCCCACCAATTGGTGTGAATCAGAAGGGAGGGAGGTAGATAGGTAGGTTTGTTGGTAGATAGATAGACAGATAGATGGATGGATGGATGGATGGATGAAAGGGTAGGTAGGTAGGTCGGTCGGTAGGTAGATGGATGGATGAAAGGGTAGGTAGGTGGGTAGGTAGGTATGTTGGTAGATCGATGGATGGATGGATAGATAGATGAAAGGGTAGGTAGGTAGATACGTAGGTACGTTGTTTTTTTTTTTTTTTTAAATTTGATTTATATGCCGCCCTTCTCCAGAGACTCAGGGCGGTTTACAATGCGTTAAGCAATAGCCTTCATACTTTTGTATATTTATACAAAGTCAGCTTATTGCCCCCACAAACTGGGTCCTCAATTCACCTACCTTAGAAAGGATGGAAGGCTGAGTCGACCTTGAGCCTGGCGAGATTCAAACTTGCAGTAATTGCAGGCAGCTGAATGTTAGTAACAGGCTATTAGTCTGCTGCGCCACCAGGCTCTTGCAGGCTCTTATATCTTGTTGGTATATATATATATACGTAGGTAGGTAGGTATGTTGGTAGATGGATGGATGGATGAAAGGATAGATAGGTAGATAGGTAGGTAGGTGTTGGTAGATAAATGGATGGGATGGATGGATGGATGAAAGGATAGATAGGTAGATAGGTAGGTAGGTTGGTAGATAGATGGATGGATGGATGAAAGGGTAGGTGGGTAGGCAGGTGGATGGATGGATGGATGGATAGATAGGTGAAAGGGTAGGTAGGTAGATAGGTAGGTACGGATGCTGGTAGATATATATATATATATAGGTAGGTAGGTATGTTGGTAGATAGATGGATGGTTGGATGGATAGATGACAGGATAGATAGATAGATAGCTATGTGGTTGGTAGATAAATGGATGGATGGATGGATGGATGGATGAAAGGGAGGGTAGGTAGGTAGACAGACAGACAGACAGACAGACAGACAGAGACAGATATAGGGGGAGAGAGAGAGAGGGAAGGAGAGATACAGCAATAATTGGATGGATGGAAGAAAGGAAGGAAGGAATGGAATGGAATGGAATATGGATAGAGGGAAGAGACAGAGAAGCAGAGAGAGAAAGAGAGGGGGGGAAGAGAGATCTGGATAGATAAACAGAAAGGGAAGATATATAAACAGAATGAAGGAAGACAGGCGAATAGAGACGATCAAGAGATGGACGGATAGACAAGTGGAGAAGAGAAAGGAAGGAAGGAAGGAGCAGCTCCAGATCCCTCTTATCAGCAGAACAGAAACCACTCTGGCACAAATTCATTACAAGAAGGGGAGGCAGATGGTTCTGCCGGTGGCTTCATCCCTACGAATCTTTCGCTCCCGCGTGTTTTCATACCCGATTCCCCCTGCCCTCCCCCCACTCCCACGTATTTTCAGGAAATGGCAACCGGAGGCACAGGAGACTTCCTCCCGGTTGGGGGAACTGTGTGCCTGCTGCTCCTTCACGGCTGCTGTCCCCATGCCTGCATAATTTGGCATCTTCCCCCCTCCTGGGCCAGAAATACTCGAGGCCAAAGTTTCCAGTTACTCCAAGGCGCCTGCTCTGATGCTGAGCAAGGGGAAGATCATGTAACTGGCCAGCCTGGAGCCACCGAAACCGCCGCAGGCAAACTCTTAAGGTGGATGAAATCATTTTGGTCCTACCTAGCCCCGGCTTCATCTTATTTCTTCTTCTTCTTCTTTTTTTTGTTGAAAAGGGAGAAGAAAAAGAGAATGGCAGAAAGAGGCGGGAGCAATAAACAACCCTCTGCCTACCGTTAACAGCCTTGGGTGAAGGCCGTGAAGGCCGTGGAGAAACGAAACACACCGTTTTGAGAGTTTCGATCGTTGGTGCCTAAAGAGGCGTCATGGTCTTTCTGTGCTTTCTCTCCTGACTCCGTATTTTTGAAGAAGAAGAAGAAAAAAAGGAAAAACTTTTCGATCTCGTAAGAGAATAAACAAGAAATGCAAAGAGGGAGGCAGGGAGGGAGGGAGATGAGAGGAAGGAAGGAAGGAATGAGAGAATGAGAGGAGGAAGGAAGGAGATGAAAATGAGAGGAAGGAAGGAGGGAAGGAAGGAGATGAGAATGAGAGGAAGGAAGGAAGGAAGGAAGATGAGAATGAAAGGAAGGAAGGAAGGATGAGAATGAAAGGAAGGAAGGAAGGAAGGATGAGAATGAGAGGAAGGAAGGAAGGAGAGAATAAGAGGAGGAAGGAAGGAGATGAGAAAGAGGAAGGAAGGAAGGAGAGAATGAGAGGAGGAAAAAAGGAGATAAAATGAGAGGAAGGAAGGAAGGAAATGAGAATGAGAGGAAGGAAGGAAGAGAATGAGAGGAAGGAAGGAGATGAGGATGAGAGAAAGGAAGGAAGGAGAGAATGAGAGGAGAAAGGAAGGAGATGAGAGGAAGGAAGGAAGGAGAGAATGAGAGGAGGAAAAAAGGAGATAAAATGAGAGGAAGGAAGGAAGGAGAGAATGAGAGGAGGAAGGAAGGAGATGAAAATGAGAGGAAGGAAGGAAGATGAGAATGAAAGGAAGGAAGGAAGGAAGGATGAGAATGAGAGGAAGGAAGGAATGAAGGAAGATGAGAATGAGAGGAAGGAAGGAAGGAAGGATGAGAATGAGAGGAGAAAGGAAGGAGATGAAAATGAGAGGAAGGAAGGAACGAAGGAAGGAAGATGAGAATGAAAGGAAGGAAGGAAGGATGAGAATGAGAGGAAAGAAGGAGATGAGGATGAGAGAAAGGAAGGAGAGAATGAGAGGAGGAAAAAGGAGATAAAATGAGAGGAAGGAAGGAAGGAAGGAGATGAAAATGAGAGGAAGGAAGGAAGGATGAGAATGAGAGGAAGGAAGGAGATGAGGATGAGAGGAAGGAAGGAAGGAGAGAATAAGAGGAGGAAGGAAGGAGATGAGAATGAGAGGAAGGAAGGAAGGAGAGAATGAGAGGAGGAAAAAAAGAGAGGAAAATGAGAGGAAGGGAAGGAAGGAGAGAATGAGGAGGAAGGAAGGAGATGAAAATGAGAGGAAGGAAGGAAGGAAGGAGAGAATGAGAGGAGAAAGGAAGGAGATGAGAATGAGAAGAAGGAAGGAAGGAAAGAATGAGAGGAGAAAGGAAGGAGATGAGAGGGAGGGAGGAAGGAAGGAGAGAATGAGAGGAGGAAGGAAGATGAGAATGAGCGGAAGGAAGGAAGGAAGGAAGGAGAATGAGAGGAAGGAGAAAGAAGACGCACTTCTAAGGTTGCAGAGGTATCAACTGTGGCATTTCCATTATTATTGCTCGTGGTTGAAGAGACCGTCTCGTTTTTGCCTTCTGTGTCCGACTTCTCATCGGAGCTCGTGCATTCCATGTCCGCATCGAAGCCGGTGGGGTAACCCATCGCTTGTAACACCTGTATAGATTGGCATTATCAGGAGACAAGTTTTCATTCGGCCCAGGAAGCCCACCCATTCCCGAGCCCCAACCCTTCCTTACACGACAGACATCCGAGAGAGCTAGCCGAGAGATGCTTGGCTCACCTTTACGGCGACGTGAAGCTTGGCCGTCTTCTTAGAAGGTCCTGAGGCTTCGTAGGTCGTCCCGTCCACGTCGACCGACATGGTGAAGACCGGGGCATGGACGGGCCCCGATTGAGAGAGCAGCTTATATTGCAAGCCGGGCCGGATCTGATTCAGCCGCATCAAGGCATTCATAAGATCTATTGCTTTGCTATCAAGGACTGCGGAGAAGGAAGCCAAGAAAGAGACAAGAGCTAAGAAAGGGGAGAAGATGGGATGGCTAACGGGGCATCCCAAGGCTGTAAAGGTAAAGGTACCCCTCGGACATATGTGCTGGTCGTTCCCGACTCTAGGGGGCGGTGCTCATCTCCGTTTCAAAGCCGAAGAGCCAGCGCTGTCCAAAGACGTCTCCGTGGCCATGTGGCCGGCATGACTCAACGCCAAAGGCGCACGGAATGCCATTCCTTTCCCACCAAAGGTGGTCCCTATTTTTCTACTTGCATTTTTTTTTAACGTGCTTTCGAACTGCTAGGTTGGCAGAAGCCTGGATAAGTCACGGGAGCTCACCCCATTCCAGGGCACTAGGGATTCGAACCGCTGAACTGCCGACCTTTCGATCGACAAGCTCAGCGTCTTAGCCACTGAGTCACCACATCCCTTAAGCCTTCTGTAGGGAAAACAGTAAAGATCTGCTTTTCTTAAGCTCTTTGAGAGTCTTGAAGATTCCCTCCCTTGCCTCTGAGAAACTAAGCAGGGTCAGGAGGCCACTGGGCGATCCTAGAGCTGAAGATTTTTTGTCAGGAAAACTGGGAATTCCAGAAAAAAGGAGACACTCCTTTTATATTATTGTCTGAATGGAAGAACTGAAGAGGCTGATGTTTTCTTTATTCTCTTTCTTTATTCTTTATTGGCCAAGTGTGATTGGACACACAAGGAATTTGTCTTTGGTGCATATGCTCTGAGTGTACATAAGGAGAATAAAATACATTCTTCAAGAATAAAAAGATACAACACTTAGTGATAGTCATAGGTTACTAATAAGCTATCAAATCATACTAGGAAACAAATAAAAACAATATAAATTTAAAGATACAAGCAACATGGTTATAGTCATAAGTGGGAAGAGATAGATACTAGTAAGGAAGAGAAGAATAATAGTAATACAGTAAATTATTGGGATAAAAACTCTGCTTAACAACTAATTCCCACAACACTGTCAGTGTTGTGGGAATTAGTTGTTAAGCAGAGTTTTTATCCCAATCCAAAGTGACTATGCTGATATTTGGAAAAAAAATAAGTCCAGTAATCTTTATATCAGGGGTCGGCAACCTGGGGCTCTGGAGCCGCATGTGGCTCTTTCATCCCTCCGCTGCGGCTCCCTGTCGCTCAAAATATGAGTCATAACCGCCAATGTGCGACACCCGCCTGGCACGTGATTTATTGAGCTTTTCGACCCATCTTTTTTTTTTTTCCGGAGTTTTGTTGCACAGAGAAATACAAATTTGTTTTCTCTGAAGGAGATCATTGATTTCATAAATGCAACACACTATAGTTTTTTTATACAGAGCATAAAGGTAAAGAACGATATATGCAGTGTTATCTTCATTTTAGATGTCAAAAGGGTTTTGTGGCTCCCGGTGTTTTCTTTTCTGTGGGAAACGGGTCCAAACAGCTCTTCGAGTGTTTATTATTATTATTATTGTTAATCTTTAGTGAGATTCACAGTCTTTGAGGCTGGTTAATAGCTCAGCAGCTCAAGTCCTAACCAAGGACCTAGGAACTGTTAAGGTATCGTCGGAGGATGTAAGCTGTTCTGAGTAAAGTGGTTTTTTGGAGAGTCAAAATGTTCAAGTCCGGCAAATTTAGAATTTCTAAATAGCGGGGTAGCCCTTTGGGTATTGCTCCAAGGGCTCCAATTACAATTACAATTACAATTACAATTATTATTATTAGTTAATCTTTAGTGAGATTCACAGCCTTTGAGGCTGGTTAATAGCTCAGCAGCTCGAGTCCTAACCAAGGACCTAGGAACTGTTAAGGTATCGTCGGAGGATGTAAGCTGTTCCGAGTAAGGTGGTTTTTTGGAGAGTCAAAATGTTCAAGTCCGGCAAATTTAGAATTTCTAAATAGCGGGGTAGCCCTTTGGGTATTGCTCCAAGGGCTCCAATTACAATTACAATTACAATTATTATTATTAGTTAATCTTTAGTGAGATTCACAGCCTTTGAGGCTGGTTAATAGCTCAGCAGCTCGAGTCCTAACCAAGGACCTAGGAACTGTTAAGGTATCGTCGGAGGATGTAAGCTGTTCCGAGTAAGGTGGTTTTTTGGAGAGTCAAAATGTTCAAGTCCGGTAAAATTTAGAATTTCTAAATAGCGGGGTAGCCCTTTGGGTATTGCTCCGAGGGCTCCAATTACAATCGGGACAACACACGATTTCTTTTTCCACAGTCGCTCAACTTCAATTTGCAAGTCCCGGTACTTTGTGATTTTTTCTTGCTGCTTATCTTCAATCCGTGCATCACCAGGTATTGCAATGTCAATGAACCATACTTTTTTCTTTTCAACTATGGTTATGTCAGGTGTGTTGTGGACCAAGTGCCTGTCAGTCTGAATCCTAAAGTCCCACAAGATCTTGAGTTTCTTATTCTCTAAAACTTTCTCAACCTGATGTTCCCAGTGGTTTTTGCTGTACTCAAATCCAAACTTCTGGCACAATTTCCAGTGAATGATTTTAGCAACACGGTCATGGCGTTGTAGGTAGTCATTATTATTATTATTATTATTATTATTATTATTATTATTATTATTATTATTGAATTTGTATACCGCTCTACTCCCAAAGGACTCAGGGTGGTGAACAGCCGAATAAAATACATATAATATAAATGTTTAAAAAACCATTAAAATACAATTAGATAATTGGCCCGGAAAATGAAATTTAAAACACCCCAAGTTCATAAGACATGTTTAAAATTTAAAAATTTTAAAGAATTTTAAAAACAATTTAAAAGAGAGGTTAGGCCAGGCCGGCCTGCTGAAATAGAAATGTTTTGATGGCACGGCGGAAAGCGCGTAGGTCCGGGATCCTCCGTATAAGGATCTGACCCTGTTTAAGGTTGCCGACCCCTGCTTTACACAGAGAAAATAGGGATGTTCTAATTTCGTTTCTTTACTAGAGAGAAGCCAAAGATGTGAAATCAGAGCCGTTTGTGGCAGATTCAAAACGCAGAATTAGCATCTGCTGCTAAGCACTGCAAGTATTTAAAGGGCTCGTTTAGTGACCATGATTGGGGCCGGGAACTCGGTCGTTAAGCGGAGCGATTGCTCAGTGAAACCATGACCGGGTTCACCGTCTTACTTCCGCTTTCCTTTGTGTTGTAAACTGCTCGTAAATGCAAGCGCACATTTTCATCGCCGTCGTTAACTGCAAACGGGGCAGTCAATAAACAAGGGCCACTAATTCCCCGCTGCAAGAGTGAGCTGACAAGTGGAGCAGAAATGAACAAAGGGAAGCTTAGAAGAGTCTTGGTAGTACAGTGGTCTAAGGCACTCTGTTATTAAGCTGGTTATTAAGACCAGCTGCCTGCAATTACTGCAGGTTCGAATCTCGCCAAGGCTCAAGGTTGACTCAGCCTTCCATCCTTTCTAAGGTAGGTAAATTGAGGACCCGGATTGTGGGGGCAATAAGCTGACTTTGTATAAATATACAAAAGTATGAAGGCTATTGCTTAACGCATTGTAAGCCGCCCTGAGTCTCCGGAGAAGGGCGGCATATAAATCAAATTAAAAAAAAAAAATTAAAACAAAAGAATGTGTCGGTAATAAAAGCGAAGGAGAAGAAAGAAACCTCCTTACTTTTCCTCAAATTCCTCTTCATTTTCTTACTGGGGTCTTTCTCGTCCCCCAACCCGTCTTCAAAAGGCCTCTTTAGGGCAGACGAACCTGCGCCTGGAAAGAAAAAAAAAAATATATATATATTTTTGTGTTCAATTGCATAAAAGGAAAAGGCGAGCATCGCTGATGGATACGATGCAGCTGAGCCGTGTAAAAGCATTGAGAAAAAAACCCCTTTTGCATGAAGGAAGATTGGCTGTGGGCCCTGCACTTTGGATGCCAGTTTTCTAGGATAGTTAGAGAAAGGATTCTTTGGGGAGGGGGTGGGTAGGAATCTCTATTAAAATATATATATTTAAAAGAACGTTAAACGACTCCAAGGCGGAGGAATAAAAAGTAAAACACAACCGAATCAAGGAGGGAGTTAAAAACATCACAGAGATTATAATTTTCCAATAAAGGTTCCCCTCGCACATACATGCTACTCGTTCCTGACTCTAGGGGGCGGTGCTCATCTCCGTTTCAAAGCCGAAGAGCCAGCGCTGTCCGAAGACGTCTCTGTGGTCATGTGGCCGGCATGACTCAACGCCAAAGGCGCACAGAACACTGTTACCTTCCCACCAAAGGTGGTCCCTATTTTTCTACTTGCATTTTTTTACGTGCTTTCGAACTGCTAGGTTGGCAGAAACTGGGACAAGTCACGGGAGCTCACCCCGTTACGCGGCGCTAGGGATTCGAACCACCGATCTGCCGACTTTTTGATCGACAAGCTCAGCGTCTTAGCCACTGAGCCACCCCATCCCTCTAATTTTCCAGTACACAAGTCAATTAGTTGCAATTAATTAGACCGTGATTGTATCACTGGAACGATCAGCTGTCCAGGAAAGGGAGAATGAACAGAATAAGAGAGTTGGAAGGGACCTTGGAGGTCTTCTAGTCCAACCCTCTGCTTAGGCAGGAAACTCTATTCCATTTCAGACAAGTGGCTGTCCAGTCCCTTCTTAAAAACCTGAGGTTTGATGGCTAATAACAATACTTTTTTTTTTTTTGAGTTTCAAGATAACCTTTTTAAAAAAATTTTATTTATAACACAACACAATATAACAAACACAAAACACAAAATATAAAGTTCTTTTTTACAACTGTTTCGTAACAGTCCTCTTCTCCTATTTACATCATTTCCCCTTATATTGTACTTTTCCTTCTTGTCCCTTTTTCTCTTATTTACATTATAATTCCTAACAATCATGATATTAATTTTGTACATTTTATACATTGTCCTATAAACTTTTTTACATTTATGATTTCTCCCCTTTCATTATTGTTCACTATTTCTAACAGGGTGGATTTGATTTAAATCGAGTTAATTTAAATCGAGTTGATTTAAATCACAATTTAAATCATGATTTAAATCACTAGTAAAAAGGCTTGATTTAAATCAACTCGATTTAAATCATAATTTTTAAAGAGCAACTGTCCTCTCTGCTACTCCTTTGACCCACTGTTGACTCACCGATAGTCCCAGTGTTGCAGAATATACAGCCTCGTGCTCCATAACTAAGCTCCGTTTCATGCTGAATAAACTATTTATGTATCTTAAATAGAAAACTATCTTACAATAGATTTTTACCCCAAAAGTTTTTTACTAAAATAAATTCGATAAAAATAAAAAAAATCCGATTTTTTTGATTTTTTTAAAAAAAATCATTGATTTTTATCCACCCGATTTCTAATCTCCAGCCAGTTGTACCATTTGTTCCATATTACATAGCATTCCGTATCTTCCTTTTCTTTTAAGTTCTTTTGTTAATTTGCCCATCTCCGCACACTTTTAAGATTTTTTTTTAATCAATTCTTCCTCTGTTGGTGTATTTTTATTTTTCCAATTTTGTGCAAATGATATTCGCGCGGCCGTTATAATATGTAAAATCAAGTATTTTATTTCTTTAGTATATTTTCTAGTTTTGGGTTAAAATCAAGAAATGGCTAGAAAAAATAACCTATTGATAGGAAACCAGAGACATTTTTATTAGGAATATTCACTGGAGTTTCAAGATAATCTTATTCCACTGCTGGAATGGCCTGAGAATAGCCCAGACCTTCACCCAATGGAAAATCTATGGATTTTCCGATGAAAGAAACTGGTTAGTCAGAAGTGACACAGCAATAAAACCCAGTTAACAGAAGCCATCATTCAATCTTGGTTTCACATGATAACAGCCGCAGAACTCAAAAGACTTGGTTCACTCCATGGGAAGACGTTTTAAGACCATCATTCATGCTGAAGGTTACCCAACTAAGTATTAACTGATATGGTGATCATTTTTTATATCTCGTTTCTTCTACGTGTTTCGCTTTTCTTCTTTGTACTGTAACTGCTATTCTAATAGCAAATCCTTCCAAAGTTATTGCATTACATTCTTGATTAAATTCTCTTTCCATTGATTAGTGGAATCAATGCTATAATGTCTATAATTTTAGGCACTACTCCAAAAAAAAAAAAAATGGTTTTATTAGCTAGTTCCCTCCTTGATTGGTTTCCATCCGTTGCTTCTTGTCCTGCCTTCGGGTGCACCTACCTTCTTTGTCGACCCCCGACCACGAGTATTTCTGGAACGACTTATTGGAAGGGAGAGGATCCATCTCCAGCACCTTGTAGATTTGGCCGAAAGCCGAGAGTCTCAGGGCATGCTGTGGAAACCATGAAAATGGGTCAAACATAAGGCGGTGAAAGGACATTATTTGGTGAGTCGGCCCCAACTCCGATACCAAAGAGAACTCTGCTCCACAGATTGGGCAGCTTTCCACCAGGGGTGGGCTTCAAAAAATCTCAAGCAACGGGGTCTCTGCCTGGTTGCTGGGTGGGCGTGGTGGACGTGGCCTAGTTGGCCTCCTACACCACGGCTGGGGTGTGTGTGTGGCATTATTTGCTCTCCCCAGGCTCTAGAGGCTTTCCTGGAGCCTCCAGGAGGGCAAAAACGGCCTCCCTTGGGCTCTGGAGGCCCTCTGGAGGCCAGAAACGGACCTGTTTCTGAATTTCTGGTAGGCCCGTTTTTCGCCCTCCCCAGGCTCCAGAGCCTTTCCTGGAGCCTCCGGGAGGGTGAAAACAGCCTCCCCCAGCCTCCAGAGGCCGGAAACAGTCAAATTTTGGCCTTCTGGAACTTCCCAGAGGCCCGTTTTTTACCCTCCCTGAGCCTCCACGCAATCCCTATACTTACCTGGCATCCAAAACGGGCCGCGTGGAGACTCTTGGGAGGGGAGGGGTGGGGTGGGAGGGGCCAGCCAGGGGTGGGATTTGTGAGCAGAATCTTAGCTAGAGGATCGCCCAAACCCGTGCGAACCCCCAGCAGCCCACCCCTGCTTTCAACCCATCACCCTAAGCAGCGGTGTTGGGTGCCTTTAATCCACGAAGACCCTCGTTCTCCATTGCTGGAGGGAAAAGAGACCAACCTAGGTGGCTGGCATGTTTTTACCTGGGCACTATGGGTTATGGCTTCCCTTTGTGGAACAGTCACGCTAGACAAGGCATCCGTTGGCTCTCGTTCGCAGGGGTCATGCACGCCGGGCCCACCTAGGTACAAGGAAGGAGTTCAACCCTCAGCCCTCTCCAATGGACCCTCAAAACCATAATCCTGATGCCACAGAAACAACAACAAAAAAAGAGCTACCTGGGAGGGAAATGGCTAGTTAAGAGATGAACGTCTGCCAGTGGTGGAATTCAAATTTTTTTTACTACCGGTTCTGTGGGCATGGCTTGGTGGGCATGGTTTGGCTTGGTGGGCGTGGCAGGGGAAGGATACTGCAAAATCTCCATTCCCACCCAACTCTGGGGCCAGCCGGAGGTGGTATTTGCCGGTTCTCCGAACTACTCAAAATTTCCGCTACCGGTTCTCCAGAACCTGTCAGAACCTGCTGAATTTCACTCCTGGGCGTCTCTTACACAATGTTATCAGTTGACTTTGTTATCAGTTCTGCATATGGATTTCAAAGAAAGGTCTAAAGAGAAAAGCTGTGGAGGCAGCTGGGGATGGAAAAAAAAATGGCTCCCCCCCAACCATCCTTGACTTGTATCAGCCAAGGTTCCTCAAGCCAACCTCAAAAATGAGATTGTGTTTTCAGAAAGGTGAACAGCTATGAAAAACTGCACTGTGTTTTACGTTGGTGTCATCACCCCACGATAACAGATCTGAGAAGAAGACCTTTGCCCGCTCTCAAGAAGGATGGACAACCTGTTCCATTCTCCTACTTAGAGAAGACCACACATTGGGGAGTTGTTGTGGCCCGCCAGCAGCCAGCAGAGCTGGCAGCAGATTCGGACAGTGAGGAGGTTGGGGAGGAACGTGGGCCAGTCCTGGAGTCTAGGGAAGGCTCGGATGAGGGCTCTGAGTCGGAGACAGAGAGGGGGCCAAGTTCTTTGCTGCCTCCGGAGTCTGACATCAGTGAGGCAGAAGAACAGTATGAGCCTGTTCCCAGAGTGCGCATGCGCAGAGCTGCCAGGAGACAGGAACAATTAAGGAAACAGGGTCGACTTGGGAGTAAGGCTTGGAGATGATTGGCCCCTCCCATAAGACATAAAAGAGGAGCGAACGGGACATGAGCTTTTGCAGGAAACAATTAGTTCATCTGGTCGCTAAAAGCTCTGGAAAAGTTCTGTTTGTGACTCTGTGCCAAGTTTGGCCTTGCCCTGCGTGTGGCAATTAGTTTTCTGGCAGCGTTCCAAGGGAGATAAGGTGGGTGTTTGTAAACACTCCTCTGAAAGACTGTTTATCAATCCTTGCAGACTGTAAATGAAAGTAATTTATAGCCGTATGAATTGAAGAGGTTTGCCGGGACTAAGTTTGTGCCGTATACTTTCTAAGGAAGCCTAGGTCAGAACAGGAGTTGTCTTCTAAACTCAACAGGATCGGCAAACCAGAAGACGGCCATCCAGATAGGACATGCTAGCGCGGTCCATCAATGCACGACCGGTCAACCTTGGAGAAAAAGCTTGGCGGATCTTACCTGGCAACAGGATGCCGGAGGCCAAACACTCCAACACTCGCCGGAGAGCTTCTCCTGCACCCAACGGCCTGTTACAGGTGCCAATGGCTTTCTCGCACAGCAGCTCCAGGGGCTGGAAGACAACTGGACGGTGTCAGTACTAATGGTATGAAAATATCACAGAAAGAAAGACTGATGGACAGACAAGGCAAGCCCAAAAGCAGGAGGTCAGAAAGGCACGGAATAAATTTCCATCCGTCGTTGCCATGGTTCGAAATTCGGCCCTCTTTCTTTTGAGGTATCTGAACTTTTGGACCCACCAAAGGAGAATCATTTCCTGTTCTGGCGATTGGTGTTTTGAGATTCACTCACCATTGAGTGTACCATGGGCAGAAGCAGCAGTATGTGTGATCCAAATTCAACGTTTACATCAGAATAACAGAACACAATTTCTGTAGGGACTCTTTTATCAACCAGCACATCAATCGGGACCAAGGAGAAAAATCCCTCATATGGAATATGTAAAATATACATACATACATACATACATACATACATACATACATACATATATATCTAATAATATTCCAGGATGGGGGAAAAGGAATTGCTCTGTAGCAGAGATAGGTGCCAACAAGGATGCCCCTCATTATTGATGTTAAAGAGGGCTGGGAAAATATCTACAGACCCCTCGCATCCTGGATATAAAGTGTTTCAACTCCTACCCTCAAAACGACGCTATAGAGCCCTGCACACCAGAACAACTAGACACAAGGACAGTTTTTTTCCCGAATGCCATCACTCTGCTAAACAAATAATTCCCTCAACACTGTCAAACTATTTACTAAGGCTGGACTACTATTATTCTTCTCTTTCTTACTAGTATCTATCTCTTCCCACTTATGACTATAACCATGTTGCTTGTATCTTTCAATTTATATTGGCTTTATTTGTTTCCTAGTAAGATTTGATAGCTTATTTAGTAACCTATGACTATCACTAAGTGTTGTATCTTATGATTCTTGACGAATATATTTTATTTTTTCTTTATGTA
This sequence comes from Pantherophis guttatus, assembly GCF_029531705.1. Next base: position 1,013,058 of record NW_026844104.1, read on the forward strand.
CACTTGAGAGCATATGCACCAAAGACAAATTCCTTGTGTGTCCAATCACACTTGGCCAATAAACTATACTATTCTATTCTATTCTATTCTATTCTATTCTATTCTATTCTATTCTTATTCTATTCCTTATTCTATTCTATCCCTTATTCTATTCTATTCTATTTTATTCTATTCTAATTCTTATTCTATTCCTATTCTATTCATTATTTCATTCTTCTATTCCAATTTCTTTTCTATTCTATTCCAACTTCTATTCTATTCGTTTCTTTTCTATTCCAACTTCTATTCTATTCTATTCTAATTCTTCTTCTATCCCTTATTCTATCCTATCCTATCCTATCCTATCTATCCTATTCATTATTTCATTCTTCTATTCTATTCTATTTATTCTATTCTATTCTATTCTATTCTATTCTATTGCAATTTCTTTTCTATTCTATTCCGATTTCTTTTCTATGCTATGCTATGCTATGCTATTCTATTCCTATTCTATCCCTTATCTATTCTATTCCTTATTCTATTCTATCCCTTATTCTATTCTATTCTATTCTATTCTATTCTATTCTATTCTATTCTATTCTATTCTATTCTATTCTATTCTATTCCAATTCTTATTCTATTTCTATTCTATTCATTATTTCATTCTTCTATTCGATTTCTTTTCTATTGTATTCCAACTTCTATTCTATTCCAGTTTCTTTTCGATTCCAACTTCTATTCTATTCTATTCCGATTTCTTTTCTATTCCAATTTCTTTTCTATTCTATTCAACTTCTATTCTATTCTATTCTAATTCTTCTTCTATCCCTTCTATCCTATCCTATCTATCCTATTCATTATTTCATTCTTCTATTCTATTCTATTCTATTCTATTGCAATTTCTTTTCTATTCTATTCCGATTTCTTTTCTATGCTATGCTATGCTATTCTATTCTATTCTACCCCTTATTCTATTCTATTCTATTTTATCCCCTATTCTATTCTATTCCTTATTCTATTCTATCCCTTATTCTATTCTATTCTATTCTATTCTATTCTATTCTATTCTATTCTAATTCTTATTCTATTCCTATTCTATTCATTATTTCATTCTTCTATTCCAATTTCTTTTCTATTCTATTCCAACTTCTATTCTATTCCAGTTTCTTTTCTATTCCAACTTCTGTTCTGTTCTGTTCTATTCTATTCCGATTTCTTTTCTATTCCAATTTCTTTTCTATTCTATTCCAACTTCTATTCTATTCTATTCTAATTCTTCTTCTATCCCTTCTTCTATCCTATCCTATCCTATCTATCCTATTCATTATTTCATTCTTCTATTCTATTCTATTCTATTCTATTGCAATTTCTTTTCTATTCTAATTCCGATTTCTTTTCTATGCTATGCTATGCTATGCTATGCTATTCTGTTCTATTCTATTCTAATTCTAATTCTATCCCTTATCCTATCCTATCCTATCCTATCCTATCCTATCTTAGTCAGCTGGGTAATGATACATCTGCCAGCCAACAATCAAGATCAGAAGGCACCAAGACCTCCACTGTTCAACCCTGAGGTACACATCTGCTCTTCTACTGTCTCTCTAGGACTTCTGTTTTGGATCCATCACTTTTTGGACAGAAGTGTCCTTGCAGGACAAACTTGGGAATTACCATGTGGTAGTTGTGAAAACTTTGGTCCTCCTTGCTCACCAAAAGGGGTTGCTCTTTTGTTTTCAACAGGCCTAACTTAGGAGACAATCCTGGGACCACAGATGGTCGAGGAGAAGTTCTTGAGATGTTTGTTCAACTGGGTGCTTGCCCTGAAGATTCTGTCTTACGGACAGGTAACCTAACCCCATTCCACAGAAAGTACTAAAACCTGCAAGGATTATTTTTACCAAAAGGAAATTGACCGGGGTTGAACTGAAGTGCTGAGGAGGAGAAATTAGAAGAGGCAAAAAGATGTAATTACGGACCGCATTGCAAATTTTTGCAAACGTGGACGAAGCGACACTCACCCAACCTTTCAACGGCGCCCAGGAAGGAACTCGGTTGCATAAATCTCTCAGGATTCGCAGCACAATCACGCACGATTTTAGCCCGTTTGCTCTGGCCTAAAAAAAACCAGAATTGTCCCGTTCTTGTCTGCAAGGGTGGTCCAACCTAAACGACTACGGTTTTATATTTTTTTTGTTATGATTATTATTTTTTAAAAAAGAAACTTTTGAAAAGGCTACGATAGGTAAGAACAAAATGCCGAACCTGGAACCATTTGGCGTGTCGCAGAGACGCCAAAGCTTCGAGGCACTTTTGCCTGCTGAGTAAATCCGAAGAATCTTTCACCGGGACATTGTCTACTGGGAAAATGGGAATATGAAGAGAAAACAAAAAGAGACATGCAGAGTTGGAACAAGCGGACAATTCTGATGCCCCAAACACAGAACAAATGCCAGCAAGACAGAAGAGGTTTTTTTTTTAATAAGACGCCCAGAATTGCACTGGCTTTTCCATTTTAACTCCGTAATTTTTGTCCTGTCAAGGAGGCATCGCGTATTTTTTTTAAAAAAAACAAAACCACATAACACATGTGCCAGGTCCTTCTTTTTTTTTTTTTCTCTTTAAAATAGTATAGTAATTAGGCGTGTTGTACAAGGAGCAAAATATAGGCCGTGTTTTTGTTTTTGTTTTCTTCCAGTGTTTGCAGACAATCTGGGATCTTATTAATTGGTTAAAAAGAACTCGGGGCAGACGATACAAAGTGTGCTGCTTTGCATCATTCTCGTGATTTCTCAAGGCAAAAAAGAAAATTTGGAAGCAGAGAGAGAGAGAGGGAAAGAGAGGTGGGGAAAGAGAGAGAGAAAAGAGGGGAAGAGAGGGAGCGAGAGGGAGAAAGGGAAAGAGAGAGAGAGGGAAAGAGAAAGGGAAAGAGAGAGAGGGGGAAGGAAAGAAAGAGGGGAAGGGAGGGAAAGAGAAAAACAGGAGTGGGAGAAAGAGAGAAAGAGAGGAGAAAGGGAAAAGAGAAAGAAGAGGGGGGAAAAGAAAGAGGGAAAGAGAGAGAGAGGAAAAGAGAGAGGGAGGGTGGGAAGGAAAGGGAGAGAGGAAAAGAGAGGGAGAGGGAAAGAGATAGAGGGAAAGAGAAAGGGAAAGAGACAGGGGGGAGGGAGGCAGAGAGAGGGAAAGAGGGAGGAAGGGAGGGAAAAAGAGAAAAAGAGGAGGGAGAGAGAGAGAAAGAGAGAGGAGAGAAAGAGGGAAAGAGAAAGAAGAGGGGGGAAAAAGAAAGAGGGAAAGAGAGAGAAAGGGAAAGAGAGAGGAAAAGAGAGGGGGAGGAAAAGAGAGGGAGGGTGGGAGAGAGAGAGAAAGAGAGAGAGAGATTTTCAGCGGCTTCTCTGCTCCTTGCAAAAGGCTTGAGGGTTTGCTTATGTACTCATCTACTTTTTCAGAAAAAGCAATGATCGGCAACCTTCAGAGCCAAGACGCCTGGAAAACCAGGAATCTGCGGAGAACTTTTGTTATTTTAAACGTTCTTTTCACAAATTTGGATGAAGAAGCAACAAATCGTTGAAATTTACACTCTTTTTTCCTTTGGAAGCCTTGTGGCGTGGCCCACAAACTTTGGAAGGCGGGAAAATCTGTCGGTTTCCTCCAATTTTCTCTTTTTTCTTAGATAAGACCTGGATTGGCTGCAGCAAACATCAAAATACTTTGCCGGTTCGTTAGGTAGAAGTATTTTTTTGGGGGGTGGGGAAGACATTTGCTGAGAGAGATCTGTGAACAAATTCTTGGGCCTCGTCCCTTGTCATCAGATCAAAGGTTTTCTGGGTAAGATTCTGCATCCACAACTTTTAAGAAATTTTGCGGGTGCTAAAACGGGCAACGAATCCATTCGGGACCCTGGACAAATTCAACCTTCAGCTTCGGATGGCGACCAACCACACCCAATTTTTATTTTTTATTTTTTTAAGACGACAAGCCAATGTTGTGTTTTGAACTTTGCAATAAGAATGACAACTTTTTCAAAGTTGAACCAAGAGCTTCCACAAAGCTCTCGAGAAAGAGGAAACTGGGGCGGAAGTTTTAAGGGTGTGTTTGTGTGATTCTCCTGAAAAAGTTCCCCAGAACAACTGCCGTTTTTTTGGGGAAAGGAAGCAATGGATGGGTGTGAATCAACACACACAAACAGATATTGCTGGCTGGGAAAAGTGTAAAAGGTAAAGGTTCCCCTCGCATATATGTGCTAGTCGTTCCCGACTCTAGGGGGCGGTGCTCATCTCCGTTTCAAAGCCGAAGAGCCAGCGCTGTCCGAAGACGTCTCCGTGGTCATGTGGCCGGCATGACTCAACGCCAAAGGCACACGGAACGCTGTTCCCTTCCCAGCAAAGGTGGTCCCTATTTTTCTACTTGCATTTTTTTTACGTGCTTTCGAAGTGCTAGGTTGGCAGAAGCTGGGACAAGGAACGGGAGCTCACCCCGTTACGCGGCACTAGGGATTTGAACCGCTGAACTGCCGACCTTCCGATCGACAAGCTCAGCGTCTTAGCCGCCGAGTCACTGGGTCCCCTTTGTGCTACAGTGCAAATTGTGGTCGGAAGGGGCAATTTTATAGTTTTGTATTTTCTTGTGTTTTCAGCCATACCTTTACTCCAGGGGGTTTCCAACCTTGGGAACTTTACTACCACTTGTGAACTTCAACACCTAGGATTCTGGGAGTTGGAAGTCGACAAGCCGTATAGTCACCAAGATGGAAGACCTCTGCTTTACTCAACAGTGGGCCCGCCGGGGCATAAGGAAGCCGAAAAAAAGAGAATAAACCTCAAAAATAAATAAATAAATCTGTCTTGCGTTCGCTGTTCTTGCCTTGTTGAGATACCACAAAGCCTCACACAGTTACCGTCGACCCTCTTATGAACTTTGCAGCGTTGATTTTTTTTTTTGGTTTTTTTCGATTCGACGGAGGGAGGGAGAGTTACTGGCGTGACCGGTTTTGTAAGACGGCCCAATAAAAGCTGCAAAGTCATCCACAAGATTAAGCCCTCAAGAGGCTCACAAGCAACAACAAGGACACAACTCTAGTTTTGGGGGATTTGGTCGGTCGGTCGGTTTTCCAGGAAAAAAAAAACAAAGGAAGTTAAAGCTGTAGTTGTTGTTTTTGTTTTTTCTTTTCTCTCCTCAACTTTTAGTCCGCAACGGTTCCTTCTCCTGTGAGGGGAAGGACCATGCTGGTCACCTTCCATGGATAACTTGGGGGGTCATTTGGATCCGATAAAACGTTTGTACTTCAGGGAAGGCGAATGGCGCTTATTGATTGATTGATCGAATTTGTAAGAGTGGCCTTTTCACAAATTGCGGCCCAGACACGGCAGAACGATCTGCTCAAATTGTACAGCAACCGGCGAGTAAATCGAAGACTTTGCTTGAAAGTCCTTTGAGGGGAGGTCAAAAAACAACAACTACAGATTGTCCGTCTCCAAGGCCATCTCACCAACCACGAATGGTCCTAAGCAGCTTCCTTCACTGAATCGTGCAGTTGGGTAACCATTAACACAGAGCGAAGGAAAGGCAAAATGGCAGATGAAGTTTTTTTGAGACCCACACGGTAGCTTTTCTTCTGTCTTAATGGTTCACCCGGAGGAAGATAAGACCTTCCCCTCAAAGTTGCTGGTTAATGCTTACTTGAAGGAGCCATGCTGAAAGAGGTTTGAGGGAAGACCTTGGAAAACAACAGGGGTGGGGAGAAGTTATGTTGTGGTGTTTCTGAAAAGGTTGTGCCTCTTAGATTGGAGACAGCGATTGTGAGAGAGTGAAACTCTTGGGAGGAGGGGAAAGGGGGTAGTTGGGGGGGGGGGGGGAAGAGAAGAATGGAAAGAGGAGCTGGGGTGGAGGAAGAGAAGGAGAGGACCAGTCGGGAAAAACCACAGGTAGAAAACGGTCATTGGTTTCATGCCTGGTCCATCAATGGTGGTGAAAGGTTAGTAAGGGAAGTTCTAGGTAAGGTTGAGGAGATACAATAGGTCATGATTTACTCCACAAAGGAGACCAGGGGGTGAAGAAAGAAGAGGCATTAGCATTGCAAAAGGATGTAAGGTGGAATCTGTGTCAACATGAGTCCTTCCTCTAAAGGTTAATTGACTTCTTCTTCTTCTCACTTGGGTTTCTTTCTTAGCCAGACCAATGGGCCACGTCAACTTACGCCAGCTCACTTTTATCCAGAAGAAACCCAGGTTTTCTTCAGAAGAATCCATCTCTTTTTCTCCAGACTTCAAGCCATGGAGTCCATTAAACAACCGGGGCTGGACTTAGGGCAGAGTGAGGAGGAAAGAGACACGTATCTACAGTAGTGGCCAAAATTGTGGAAAAAGTGTATTTTTGAAGTTTGATGGCTAACAACACCACTTTTTTTGGGAAGAGTTTCAAGATAATCCTATTCCACTGCTGGAATGGCCTGGGAAGAGCCCAGACCTTCACCTAAGTGAAAATCGATGCAGCTGACTAAAACTGGTTAGTCAGAAGCGACTCAGTAATAAAACCCAGTTAATAGAAGTCATCATTCAGTCTTGGTTCCACATGATAACAGCTGCAGAACTAAAAGACTTGGTTCACTTCATGGAAAGACGTTGTAAGGTCGTAATTCATGCTAAAGATTACCCAATGAAGTATTAACTGACATGGTGGTAATTTTTGTATATCTCGTTTTTTCTAGGGTGATCATTTTTGTAGATCTAGGTTTTTTTCTATGTGTTTCACTTTTCTTCTTTATACTGTAATGGCTATTCTAATAGCAAATTCTTCATAAAAGTTACAGCATTACATTCTTGATACAATTACCCTGTTTCCCCCAAAATAAGACATCCCCTGATAATAAGCCCAATTGGGCTTTTGAGCGCCCGGCAATAAGGCCGAGAGCTTATTTCAGGGTTCAAAAAAATATAAGACAGGGTCATATTTTCGGGGAAACACGGTAGGTAAGTAGGTCGGTAGGTAGGTAGATAGATAGCAGAGAGATAGCAGATAGATAGATAGATAGATAGATAACTGATAGAATAGATATAGATAACTGATAGATAGTGATAGATATAAATAGATAGCAGAGAGATAGCAGATAGATAGATAACTGATAGAATAGATATAGATAACTGATAGCTGATATAGATAAATAGATAGATAGCAGAGAGAGATAGCAATAGAATAGATAGATATAGATAGATAGAAATAGATAGATAGACAGATAGATAGCAGAGATAGCAGATAGATAGATAACTGATAGAATAGATATAGATAACTGACAGCTGATAGATATACATAGATAGCAGAGAGAGATAGCAGATAGATAGCAGATAGATAGATAGATAGATAGATAGATAGATAGATAGATAGATAGAGATAGAAATAGATAGATTAGATAGATACCCTGTTTCCCCCAAAATAAGACATCCCCTGATAATAAGCCCAAACTGACTTTTGAGCGCATGGCAATAAGGCCAAGAGCTTATTTCAGGGTTCAAAAAAATATGACAGGGTCATATTTTTGGGGAAACACGGTATCTTTCCATTGGTATATAATTTTATGGTACTAGTCCAAAAAAAAAAAAAATTGGTGTTATTAGCTAGTTTTAGAAAATACACTTTCCCCCAAAAGGTTCCCACAATTTTGGCCACTACTGTAGGAGAACCCATAATGATAGCAAATCAACATCTTCAACAGCCTTGGTTATTCTGGAAGTGGAATTGAAGAAATATCTGAAGGTTGGGTCAGGCCAAGTGGAGGTCCATGAAATCACAGTAAGCAAATGTGATGGGGGGGAGGGAGTTGAGTTGGGTGGGGGGAGGGCTGTCGTTCATTGCTCCCAGCAGCTGGTACAGGGCAGGGAAAAGGGAGATTCCTCCCACCACCCAAGGACAGGGGAGAAAAAAAATGGACAAAGGAGCCATTCATCCAGATAACAGCCCATCAAGAAAAACACAGTTTTTTTTTACTACATCGAAAAACTGCCAGCAAATGGACAAAAATTAATAAATGGACTTGCAATAGAAAACGCTTTTGTTTTGTTTTTCTAATTAAAAAAAAAAACAATAGTAAAAAGAGCGTTTTGTCTGCATGGCACAGTTTTGGGAAGAGTGCCAACCGAACACCGGGTGTCCAAGTTTTGCTGCTGAAGTGATTCAGTGGGTGGCATCGGGAGGTGGGAAAATCCAATTCGTTTCTTCCGCAATAGAATTGGTGCAATGCCTAAGATTTGGGTCTAGAAACGTGATGGCGAACCTTGGGTACACGCGTGCCCGAGGTGGCACGCAAAGCCCTCTCTGTGGGCATGTGTGCCAGCTGGTGTTTGCGGGTGCCGGAGTGCTGGAAAATAGCCTGAAAAACAGCCAAAAAATGGTTTTTCAGGCCATTTTCAGGGCGTTTTGGGGGCTGTTTTGGGGCCATTTTCAGGCTGGTTTGGGCCCAAAAATGGCCTGAAAACAGCCGAAAATTGCCTGAAAATGGCCAAAAAACAGGCATGAGGTCACCGGCCAGCTGGTTTTTGGGTTTCAGGTGCTCCAGCGTACATGCGTTCCAGTTTGGGCACTCGGTGCTGAAAAGGTTCACCATCACTGGTCCGGAATGACAGCACCAACCACCAAAATAAAATGCAGTTGATGGCTAGGGCATGGAAGAACTCTCAGATCTGCTCTGGGCTCCTTTTTGGATCAGTTGACCCATCCAAACAAAACTGTCAGAAGTTCTTGGCTGGTCTGCTCCAAAAAAGCAGAAGATCCAACATCAAGGACAGCGATGTCGGCTTGACACTGCATGGAGGAAAGGCAAGCAGATGCCCATGAGGTAAACTCAAAAGGGGGAAGATGCAGCGGTGGGCTGCTACGGGTTCGGGAGAACCTCTAGCTAAGATTCTGTGCAGTTCAGAGAACCCCCCAAATCCTGGCTGGCCCCGCCCACCCCACCCCTCCTAGGAGTCCCCACACGGCCCGTTTTAGATGCAGGCAAGTGCAGGGCACATGCGGAGGCTCAGGGAAGGCGAAAAACGGGCCTACTGGAAGTTCGGGAAGGCCGGAAACGGGCCTGTTCCCGGCCTCCAGAACTGGGTAGGCCATTTTCGCCCTCCCTGAGGCTCAAAAAAAGCCTCCGGAGCCCAGGGAGGGCAAAAATGCCCCCCCCACCTTGGTGCAGGAGGCGACTAGGCCACGCCCACCATGGCCACGCTCACCCAGCAACCAGGCAGAGGACTCCTTGCTAAAAGTTTTGAAGCCCACCCCTGACTGCAACCCGTTGCAATCCCTCTTGTCACAATTGGACCGTGTGACGCTTTCGTTCTAGACTGACGTGCCGGCACGTTTGCGGGAAAAGCAGAGACACACATTTTTGTGGTTTCGAGGGAACCCTTGTCTCACGTAATTGTTTCCCCCCCCCTCCCGGGCCAGCATTTATAAAGCAAACTGACTTGATATTGATTGACAACCGATAGCGAAGTAGAAGAAATGTCAGTGAAGGTTACTTGGTGGGACATAATCCTACTCAAAGGATCTCCTTGTAAGATTATAAAATTATGAAAATAGGGAATGACTTTTAGAAACCTTTCTCTTCCTTTGGCACTAACTGAAATATGACTAGAACTACTCCTAGGACCATTTATTTAGAAAGGAACCAAAAGAATCTGCTTCTTCTACCTCCAAAACAGCATCCAGTGAAAAAGAGGTCACAACCTCCAGAGGCTTTTAATGTCAGGTTACAAATTTTCTCCTCATGCTTAGCCCCAAATCCAGACATCTGAATGCATTCAGAGATGGGAGAGACACCAAAACCCATCTAATCCCAATCCCTTGGGCCTTCGGCCACCAGATTATCCGTTTCCAGACGGTAGAAATAAAACTTTCTACAGTCTAGAAAGTCTAGCTCACTCCAGAAATTGGCTTGTTTCGCACCAAAATACCCTATTTCCCCCAAAATAAGACCCAACCAAAAATAAGTCCTAGCATGATTTTTCAGGATACTCATAATATAAGCCCTACCCCCAAAATAAACCTGAGTTAAGATTGTCAGCCAGATGGATGCATTTAGTATATTTCCTCCCAAAATAAGACCCAACCAAAAATAAGTCCTAGCATGATTTTTTCAGGATGCTCGTAATATAAGCCCTACTCCCAAAATAAACCTGAGTTAAGATTGTCAGCCAGATGGATGCATTTAGTACTATATTTTCCCCCAAAATAAGCCCTAATCAGAAAATAAGCCCTAATGGATTTTGGGAGCAACAATTAATATAAGACCTGGTCTTATTTTTGGGGAAACATAGTCGGTGGCTGCAAATCCAGGCCAAGTCAAATCCTGCCAGTTTCTGATTCAGGGGGCATTATAGGAAATTATAAGTTTCTATCCCTCTAGAAATTCAAGTAGTATCTTCGATGGCTGGGCTGTGCAATACAGTATTGCAGACTAATTCTGCCGATTGCCAGCGATTTGGCAGTTCGATCCTGACCGGCTTCAAGGTTGACTCAAGCCTTCCGTCCTTCCGAGGTCGGCAAAATGAGGACCCAGATTGTTGGGGGGCAAGAGGCTGATGCTGTAAACTGTTTAGAGGGAGCTGTAAAGCACTGTGAAGGGGTATATACCCAGTTTCCCCGAAAATAAGACCCAAGTAGAAAATAAGCCCTAGCATGATTTTTCAGGATGCTCGTAATATAAGCCCTACCCCAAAATTAAGCCACAGTTAAGATTGTCAGCAGACGGAGGGGTTTAGTACTGTATTTTCCCCAAAATAAGACCTAACTAGAAAATAAGCCATAAGGCGTCTTTTGGAGCAAAAATTAATATAAGACCCAGGCTTATTTTGGGGATAACACAGGTAAGTCTAAATGCTATTGCTATTTGGTGACTCCTCTAAGCTTAGTGTCCCACAGGAAGACTGGCTCTACTCTGGGTCTACCACTGAGGTCAGCAGCTATGCACCCTTCCCTTGTGGCCAAGTGAACCCCGTTGCACCCAAGATCAGCCCCTTCCTTCCAACTTCTCTCTTTACCTCCGTCCTTCTTCTCGGCTTCATCACGGATTAGCGGAGAGGTGAGGGTCACCTTGAGGGTTAGCGGGAGCCCTGTTGTGCTACGGATGACGATGGACGCTTCGCTGGGATGGTGTTCTATGTGGTACTTCTCTTCGGTGAGTTTCTGAAACGATCCAGAAAAACGGGCTCCGTCAAGCCGCAGACCCTGTCTTATATTTTTTTGAACCTTGAAATAAGTGCTTGGCCTTATTGCCATGCGCTCAAAAGCCCGATTGGGCTTATTATCAGGGGATGTCTCATTTTGGGGGAAACGGGGGATCTATTTATATAATCTATCAGTTATCTATATCTATCTATCTTTCTATCTATCTATCTGCTATCTCTCTCTCTCTCTCTGCTATCGATTGATCTATCATCCATCTATCTATCTATCTATCTATCTATCTATCTATCTATCTATCTGCTACCAGGTATCAGTTATCTATATCTATTTATTCTATCTATCATCTATCTATCTATCTATCTACCATGTTTCCCCGAAAATAAGACCCTGTCTTATATTTTTTTGAACCCTGAAATAAGCGCTTGGCCTTAATGCCATTATCAGGGGATGTCTTATTTTGGGGAAAACAGGGTATCTATTTATATAATCTATCTATCAGTTATCTATATCTATCTATCTTTCTATCTATCTATCTGCTATCTCTCTCTCTCTCTCTCTCTGCTATCGATCGATCTATCTTCTATCTATCTATCTACCATGTTTTCCCGAAAATAAGACCCTGTCTTGTATTTTTTTGAACCCTGAAATAAGCGCTTGGCCTTATTGCCATGCGCTCAAAAGCCCGATTGGGCTTATTATCAGGGGATGTCTCATTTTGGGGGGTGGAGAAACAGGGTAGAAAGGAGAATCTTCCAGACAGTGAGAACAATTAACCAGTGGAACAGCTTGCCACAAGAAGTTGTGGGTGTTTCATCACTGAAGGTTTTGAAGAAGAGATTGGACAGCCATTTGTCTGGAATGGTATAGTGAGCAGGGGGTTGGACTAGAAGACCTCCAAGGTCCCTTCCAATTGTTTAAGCAAAGAGGTGGACTAGAAGACCTCCGAGGTCTCTTCCAGCCCTAGGATTCTGTTGTGTTTCTTTCTTAAGAAGGGAAAACATGGGAAACACAGTGGAAGTGATTTTTTTTTTTACAACTGGAAACTGAAGCCAGCAGGACATTAATGGTGCATTTACATGGGAGAGCTGGTTTACTGCCACCCTCCCCACAGAAATAACACCGCCTTGGCCAAGATATTTTGGGTGGCAGCCTGGGGCTGCTGAGTTAAGGGATACCCGACACTCCCATCTTGGAGGCAACTTAACTTGTTTGTTTGCGGAGAGATGCTTTCTGCATATGAGCTGAAAGAGTCACAAGGACGACTGTATTTCCTATCTGGTGCAGGATTTGTTTAGAGGGCAGACTTTTGAGCAGCGGACAGCGGGAGGGGAGGGCTGCCCTTGCTCAGCTCAGAAAAGACACCTCGCCAAGAAAAATGGCCTTCAAAATGCTGCTTCCAGCAACCGGCAGCAAAAGGGGGAAGGGAAAAAAAAACAAAGAAACCTGCACCGTTTTTTTCTCACCTTCTCTGGAGACCAACCTGTGTTACCGAGAAAAATGGATGCAGATTTTTAAAACTGCCCCAGTTTTTCCTTGGTTAAGGAAAAAAAAATACACTGGGAAACAGAGGTGGGATTCAGCCGGTTCGGAGTAGTTCAGGCAAATCGGTAGTGGCGACGGTGGGACGTAATGACGTCCTATTGAGCCATGTTTTCGAGGCCAGGCGCATGTGCGAGCAAAGCCTATGCATGGAAGGCCGGGCACATGTGTGAAAGGCGCATGTGCACCTAGTGAGCATGCAGAAGACTGGGCGCATGCGCGGAAGGAGCCCGAGCGAACCGGTGGCAAGAATATGTGAAACCCACTGCTGCTGACAAACATTTCTTCTATACCCAGATCAGTGGTGGGTTTGCCCCGGTTAGGCAGCGGCAGGAGCGGCTGGAGGCTCCTCCCACCTGTCTGGACGTCATCACCTATGTGGTGGGAGGCTCCGCCCACCTGCCTGGATGTCATCACAGAAGGTTCTATGCATACGCAGAAGCGCCCTGTGTGCGCGCTCACAGTTCCGAACTGGTAGCAAAGGTAAACGGAACCCACTACTGGCCCAGATAATATAAAACATGGAGCAGCAACACCCGGGGATTAATTATAAATGCGGGCTTCTCGAGTTTAGCTCACCTGGATTTGGACAGGTAGATTGTCTTTGACGAGGGATAAGAGGGTCTCTGTGGGCTTTTCTTTGCACATCAGGACCAGTTCCAGGTCCATGTCGTCCTTTATCAACAAGCCTTTGGCCACCAAACCAATCCTCATCACGCCGCACAAGATCCGGCCACCTTGCTCCCTGTGGAGGAGGAAATGTCATTATTATGATTGGTTGCACAGTCAGTCAGATGTTTAGACTGGATTTGGCAGGTTTTGATCCCTCCTATGGAGACCTTAAGGACGCGGTGGCTCAATGGCTTGGACGCCGAGTTTGCCGATCGAAAGGTCAGTGGCTCAGTGGTTCGAATCCCTAGCACTGCCTAATGGGGTGAGCTCCCGTGACTTGTCCCAGCTTCTGCCTACCTAGCAGTTCGAAAGCACGGAAAAAATGCAAGTAGAAAAATAGGGACCACCTTTGGTGGGAGGGTAACAGCGTTCTGTGCACCTTTGGCATTTAGTCCTTGCCAGCGACATGATCACGGAGACGTCTTCGGCTTTGAAACGGAGATGAGCACCTTCCCCTAGAGTCGGGCACGACTAGCACATATGTGCGAGGGGAACCTTTGCCTTTACCTTTATGGAGACTTTCCCAAGGATCTGAGATAGGCAGATGTGGACGTTTTAATGGTGCTGAAAGCTTCTTCGCAGGATGTAAGCTGTTCTAAGCAAAGCTGCCTGCTGCAATTGACCGATGGGGATTTTGTCAATGCCAGTGGTAATTCAAATAATAAATTACAGATAGTCCTCGACTTAGGGCCACAATTGAGCCCAACATTTCTGTGGTTAACCGAGACACTTGTTAAGTGAGTTTTGCCCCGTTTTATGACCTTTTGTGCCATAGTTGTTAGGTGAATCACTGCAGTTGATAAGTTAGTAACCCGGTTGTTAAGTGAATCTGGCTTTCTCATTGATTTTGCTGGTCAGAAGGTTGCAAAAGGTGGTCACATGACCTCAGGACACAGCGACGGTCATAAATATGAACCAGTCGCCAAGCATCTGAATTTTGGTCACATGAGCATGGAGATGCTGCAAAGGTTGTGTGAGAAACGGTCGTAAGACATGTTTTTCAGTGTCGTTGTAACTTCGAACAGTCACTAAATGGACCATTGTAAATCAAGGACTACCTGTATTATGGTTCACTGCACTGTCAGCAGATTATTTAGACTGGGTCTGGCATTTTTGTCCACCTACTGAGACCTTCCCAAGGACCTGAGAAAAGCTGATGTTGATGCTTGGAGGTTTTCAATGTCTCCTGGCAGGATGTAAGCTGTTCCTAGTAAAGCTGCCTTCCGCAATTGACCAACGGGGATTTTTGTCAATGCCGACGGTGCTCGTAACGGTACTCAAGTTGTTTTGGGGATCGCACCGAAGACTCTCATGACTATGGATGCCACCTCTGCTTTCTTTTTTTGCCACAGTCTTTCTACTTCGGCTTGCAGTTGTTGTTGTTGTTGTTTGTTGTTGTTATTATTATTATTATTGTATTTTGCACCCACCTGCTTGGCTCTCTTAAACCCAGAATGTTTGACAAGAGATGTGCAAGGCTTCAGAGCATGGAGAAATGTGAACGCCAGACTGTTAACTCATTAGAGCAGCTGCTTTGGCTTCCAGAGTGTAACGCAACTCACACCAAAACCATTGTGTCAATAGCTCAGTGACGGGTGGCTGGGATTTCAGAAAATGCTAGACCGGCAGCTCAGCTCAGCTCTCTCTCTCCCTCTCCCCCCCACTTTCTCTCTCTCAAACACACATACACCGAGCAGCTGAAGGGCAAATGGAAGCCGACAGAGGCTCTTACGCAGAGTAGCCTCTTCAACGAGGCAGCTGCTGCTTCTGAAAATCCCACCGTTGATGTAAGGACACGGCACAGCTGGGCCACATAATCTGCCACATCACCATTTTTTAACCACTAATAAATTTTGCATTTAAGGCTCCACACCATCCTCCTTCACAGCCACTATCCCTTTTCTGCTCCAGAAAATCTGGGATATGTTGGTTTTTTTTTTCCCCCCCTCGTCTTCCTTGTGGCAAGGAGGGAAGGGAAGGGGCTTTGACTCATTGCAGGAGCTTTTAAGTACGCACTCTCTCTCTCTCTTCCCCTTTCTCTCTCTCTCTTTCTCTCTTTCTGTCTCTTTCTTTCTCTATCATTCTCTCTCTCTTTCTCCATCTTTCTTTCTCTCATTCTTTCTCTCTTTCTTTCTCTCTTTCTTTCTCTCTTGCTTTTTCTTTCTCTTTCTCTCATTCTTTCTCTCATCTCTTTCTCATTCTCTTTCTTTCTCTCATTCTCTCATTCTCTTTTTCATTCTTTCTCTCTCTTTCTCTCTCTTTCTTTCTCTTTTTTCTCTCCCCTTTCTTTCTCTTTCTCTTTATTTCTCTCTTTCTCTCGCCCCCTTTCTCTCTTTCTCTCTCTCTCATTCTCTTTCTCTCTTTCTCTCTCTCTCTAAAAAAATGTGGAGAATGGATAGAAAGAGCTACCAGAAGGCTGGCATCATGAAAAGTAAATTAGGGCCAAGAGGTAGAACATCAACCCAATACCATTGAATTCCCATGCATGCTTCCCTACAGTCAACATGCTCCTTTTAGGGGACATCTGGCCAAAAACGTTAATCCACCCGACGAAGGAAACAGCACCCCAAATTTAGCACGAGCTCATGTAAAAAAAAAAAAATCCAGCATAGAGAACCAGGGGAAAAAGAAACTCCTGGAGTTTGCACCATCGGCAGCTGTTAAAAATGTAATCATAACCTCACACAAAAAGAGACAGCAAAGGGGAAGATATCGCACGTTCAATGAACAACTTCTGCCCTTCATATTTTCATTTTCTGGTCTTCCTTTCCAACTTCCGGGTGATGCCTCCTGGATATCTCATGCTTTAACTAGGCCCAGATTTCTCTTAATCAAGCAGGATCAACTCTCCCCAAATGCCAGGAAGATCTCTTGATTTGTTAGTGTATACTTGAATAATCAAATAACGATAGATTATAACTTAATATAAATGTGTATTATTATATATTAGAAATATATAATTTGGTTGAATGTAATAACTACGATTAGAGACACGGTGGCTCAGTGGCTAAGACACCGAGCTTGTCGATCGAAAGGTCGGCAGTTCAGCGGTTCGAATCCCGAGTGCCGTGTAAACGGGGTGAGCTCCCATGACTTGTCCCAGCTTCTGCCAACCTAGCAGTTCGAAAGCACGTAAAAAATGCAAGTAGAAAAATAGGGGCCACCTTTGGTGGGAAGGTCACAGTGTTCCATGCGCCTTTGGTGTTGAGTCATGCCGGCCACATGACCACGGAGATGTCTTCGGACAGTGCTGGCTCTTCGACTTTGAAACGGAGATAGAATCGGGAACGACTAGCACATATGTGCGAGGGGAACCTTTACCTTTTTACCGGACAAGGAAATTCTATATGTTCCTTCACGATAATGGTACTTTGGAAAGTGATTTGAAAACATAACTGGTCTCTTCATTTTTTCCTTGGCATCAAGGGTGCCTCCCATCACATTAACTTCCAAAGTAAGTTACCCCAGAGTTAGAATGTAAGAGGATATTCCCAGGGTTAGAAGGCTGCACATGTGCAGAGAGAGATGCAGAATGGCATTGCTGCAACTGCAGATTATCGATACGACTGCAGGTTCTGCAGGATTTCCCTGGGCAAATGCCATGCGGACACTTCAGAGGGGCAAAGCGGGGGGGGAAGGGTATTTTCCCCCCCCCCACTATGTGGACGGTGTGACATCAGCGCCATTAATTACAACTCAAACCAGGAAGCGGGAGGTCAGGAGTGGAGAGAAGTCAAGCAAATTGGTGCTCTGGGACTCCTTCGGGTAGCCATCAGCAAATCCATCTTATCCTAAGCATAGATTATTTGTTTTGCGCCATTGACTTTCTATCTCCCCGACAATTTGTTTCGTGCACGCATCGATGGCTTCACAGCGCGTCCAGCCTCGAAGCCCAAATGTGTGGTCTGTGGGCTTTAAAAAAAAGCAAGTTAAAAAACCCCCCAAAAAACAACCAAAAACTCAATGAAGTGGACCAGCTGCTCTGGCTCTTTTGGAGCAAAAACTGACCAGGCTGGGAATACCAAGCTTTCCACTTGGAGAGAGGAGAGGTAGACTTTCTACCCTGTTTCCCCGAAAATAGGACCCAACCGGAAAATAAGGCCTAGCATAATTTTTCAGGATGCTCGTAATATAAGCCCTGCCCCCAAAATAAGACCCAGTTAAGATTGTCAGCCAGATGGATGCATTTAGTATCGTATTTCCCCCTAAAATAAGACCCAATCAGAAAATAAGTCCTAGCGTGATTTTTCAGGATGCTCGTAATATAAGCCCTACCCCAAAAATAAGCCCCAGTTAAGATTGTCAGCCAGATGGATGCCTTTAGTACCGTATTTCCCCATAAAATAAGACCCAACCGGAAAATAAGCCCTAGCATAATTTTTCAGGATGCTCGTAATATAAGCCCTACCCCCAAAATAAGCCCCAGTTAAGATTGTCAGCCAGATGGATGCATTTAGTACCGTATTTCCCCATAAAATAAGACCCAACCGGAAAATAAGCCCTAGCATAATTTTTCAGGATGCTCGTAATATAAGTTTCAGGTTTGGAAGCCGTATTAGGCCGGAAGCTTCCATGCTGCCATCTTCTCATGTGTGGGAAAGTAGGAGGTGGGATTTAGTAGAGGGTTTTGTCTTTAGACATAATAGCATTCTTCCTGTCGGTCAAGGTCAGGCCGATCCGGCATCTGGAGAAGGAGTGGTTGGAGTGATGTCTCGAGATGAGACGGCGGTGGATTGGAGCATGTGATCGACTGAGGACTGAGGGGATGGTTTTTGGGGTTATGATTTACTGAGGGAAAACCCGGACCGCTCAAATTCGGGTTTTCCCAGATGTGCCAGTTTACCTATTCTGGTAAATAGAACTTTGAAAAATGCTTGCTTCAGAGTCTTTACTTGGAGTTGGGTTTTTTTCTGGAACGCTGACATTAAGCCAGGGGGGCAGAGGTCGACCCCGAGGCCCCTCATATGCGGGGTGCCGCAAGGGTCCGTCCACTCACCCCTCAACGTTTATGTGAAGCCGCTGGGCGAGATCATCCGTGGTTTCGGGGTGAAGTACCACCAGTACGCTGATGACACTCAGCTGTACATCTCCACCCCAGACCACCCCAATGATGCCCTTGAAGTGATGTCCCGGTGCCTGGAGGCCGTGCGGATCTGGATGGGGAGGAATAGGCTCAGGCTCAACCCATCCAAGACCGAGTGGCTGTGGTTTCCGACGTCCCGATATAGTCAGTTGGTGCCATCATTGACTATTGGGGGCGAATCATTGGCCCCCACGGAGAGGGCGTGCAACTTGGCCGTCCTCCTGGATTCACGGCTGTCTTTAGAAGAGCACTTGATGGCTGTGACCGGGAGGATTTTTCATCAGGTTCGCCTGATCCGCCAGTTGCGTCCCTTTCTGGATCGGGTCTCCTTACGCACGGTCACTCATGCCTTCGTCACCTCCCGCCTGGACTATTGTAACACTCTCTACATGGGGCTCCCCTTGAGGTGCACTCGGAGGCTCCAACTGGCGCAGAGTGCGGCCGCGCGGGTGGTAATGGGAGCGACATGGTGTTCCCATGTAACACCCTCCTGCGCGAGCTGCACTGGCTCCCGGTGGTCTTCCAGGTGCGCTTCAAGGTTTTGGTCATCACCTTTAAAGTGCTCCATGGCTTAGGACCTGGATACTTGCGGGACCGCCTACTACCACCAATAGCCTCCCACCAGCGGTACGCTTTCATAGAGAGGGGATCCTCCGGGTGCCGTCGGCCAAACAATGTCGACTGGCAGCCCCCAGGCGGAAAGCCTTCTCTGTGGGGGCACCTACTATCTGGAATGAGCTCCCCCCGGAGATACGGAGGATCCCGGATCTGCGCACCTTCCGCTGCGCTCTTAAGACCTTTTTATTCCACTAGGCGGGCCTGGCCTAACTTTCTCCCTCTTTTTAAATAATTTTTAATAATTTTTAATATTTTTAATATTCAGAGTTTAATTTGTTTTAAATTGATTGGGGTTTTTTAATCTGTCTGGGCCAAACTATTTAATTCGATTTTATTTCTGCTTTTTAAATTTTGTATGTATGTATTTTATTGTTGGCTGTTCACCGCCCTGAGTCCTTCGGGAGTAGGGCGGTATATAAATCAAATAAAAGTAAAGTAAAAGTAAAAGTAAAAGTAAGCCCTACCTCAAAAATAAGCCCTAGTTAAGATTGTCAGACCGATGGAAGCATTTAGTACCGTATTTCCCCCCAAATAAGACCTAATTGGAAAATAAGCCCTAATGCATTTTTTGGAGCAAAAATTAATATAAGACCTGGTCTTATTTTCGGGGAAACACGATAGGTCCATGGGTAGCTTCCTTCCTGGTAGGACGCCTCGTCCTAGCTAATCCAGGCAGAGATTTTAAGCTCTCCTACAACCGCTCATCTAGCAGAGGCCCCCCCACAGCCATGTCAGGTTACATGTTTGAACTCCACCATGTCAGGTTACATGTTTGAACTCCACCGACTTGGAACTGAGCACCAAATGCTACTCAGCAGCCCTCCCTTAAATTGTCTCCTTCGGCCAGGCCGGTCTTGCCTTATTTAACCCGGAGACTCCTCAACTGACAGCTGCACAAAGCGCAGTGGACAAATGCTGCATGTCCTTGGAGAGCATGGGGCAAATGCCCCTCACTGCCAGCCCTCTTTGCTTACTGACTCTGGAAGACAGATAGCACAGCTCCTCTCTTTCTCCATAAACTCCGGCCGAGGAGACCTCAAGATTGCAGAAGGAGATACAAGAGGAGCTGGTTACTCAAGCCTAACCCTGGTTCTTTCCTGGCCACAGAGAAGAAGACCCTGTCTTCTGCCAGGAAGGTGATGTCCCTAATATTCTCCATACCAATGAACCTTCGAAGCCCAAGTAGATCACTGTGCGATGAAGAGATAATTAAGAACAGGGTGGATAAAAATCGATGACACGATAGGGGAGACATGAGAGCAGTCTTCCAATATCTCAGGGGCTGCCACAAAGAAGAGGGAGTCAAACTATTCTCCAAAGCACCTGAGGGCAGGACAAGAAGCAATGGGTGGAAACTCAAAACAATGGCTACCAACCTGCCTTCCATGGAGGATCTGTATACTGCACAAGTCAAAAAGAGGGCTGTGAAAATATTTACAGACTCCTCGCATCCTGGACATAAACTGTTTCAACTCCTACCCTCAAAACGATGCTATAGAGCACTACACACCAGAACAATTAGACACAAGGACAGTTTTTCCCCGAATGCCATCACTCTGCTAAACAAATAATTCCCTCAACACAGTCAAACTATTTACTAAGTCTGCACTACTATTAATCTTCTCATCGTTCCTATCACCCATCTCCTCCCACTTATGACTGTATGACTGTAACCTTGTTGCTGGTATCCTTACGATTTATATAGACTGTTTCCTAATATGATTTGATTGCTTATTTGTTCCCTATGACTTTCATTAAGTGTTGTACCTTATGATTCTTGACGAATGTATCTTTTCTTTTATGTACTCCAAGAGCGTATGCACCAAGACAAATTCCTTTTGTGTCCAATCACACTTGGCCAATAAAGAATCCTATTCTATTGTATTCTATTCATCAAGGAGAGAAGGAACTTAGAACTCAGGAGAAATTTCCTGACAGTTAGAACAATTAACCAGTGGAACAACTTGCCTCCAGAAGTTGTGAATGCTCCAACACTGGAAGTTTTTAAGAAGATGTTGGACAACCATTTGTCTGAAATGGTGTAGGGTTTCCTGCCTAGGCAGGAGGTTGGACTAGAAGACCTCCAAGGTCCCTTCCAACTCCGTTATTCTATTCTATTCTATTCTATTCTATTCTATTCTATTCTATTCTATTCTATTCTATTCTATTCTTTAAAAAAAAATTGGATTTTTTTTAAAATCAGATTTTTTAAATTTAAATTGGATTTTTTTAATTTAAATCAAATTTTTTTTTTTTAGTTTTATCAAATTTATTTTAATAAACTGCTTTTGGAGTAAAAAATCTATCTAAATATAGTTTTCTATTTAAGAAACATTAATAATTTAGTTTATTCAGCATGAAACGGAGCTTAGTTATGTAGCATGAGGAGGCTGTATATTCTGCAATATTGGGACTACTGCGGGAAAAGAGACGACAGTTCCTCTTTCAAAATTATGATTTAAATCGAGCTGATTTAAATCACGATTTAAATCACCAGATTTGATTTAAATCCAGCTGATTTAAATCATGATTTAAATCACTAGTAAAAAGGCTTGGTTTAAATCGAGTTGATTTAAATCAAGCCTTTTGACTAGTGATTTAAGTCGACTGGATTTAAATCAAATCCACCCTGATTAAGAAGATACGAGACTGTGCATAAATGGATAAATTGACATTGAAAATTAAGCAGAAAAAAAGACACAGAATACTATCAAAGATGGAATCTATTTTACCAGTGGTTGGAAAAAAAGGGGTGGAGATTAAAAATGTAATCAGAATGGTTAAGCAAATTAAATACCCAGACAACACGATGTTTATTAAGCACTAGTAAATGTAATCAATAAAAAAACCCAACAAAATTTGGAGGGAGAGAGAGAAAAAAAAATTGCAGAAGGAGCTACAAGATGAGCTGGTTACTCAAGCCCAACCTTGGTTCTTTCCTGGCCGCAGGGAAGAAAAGGGGAGACCCTGTCTTCTGCCAGGTGTCAACTCGCAAAGCATCCCTGGCCTGCTCTCGAGTTGCCATAGGCCAGTGGGGATGGGAAACCGGGGAAACGGCAGCCAAAGACAGATGCACATTCCATGCTTATCTCTCTCAAGGCTGTATCCCAGGGTTACCTACAGCAGCCGGAGGGGAGTGACCTCTACAACCCGCGAAATTGCTCTGTTGGCGTATGTGATTGATGACACACCCTGGGGGGAGGGGAGAAACAGAATCATAATTGGGGCGTAAATTACGTAGGGTCAGAGCTGGCTTTCACTTGGGAACGTGCTGACATGAAGCGCCTAATAAATAACTGGATTTCTTTTGAAACTTGGCTCGAGGCTCATGACTGAATTAGGGCATCCGTCGGGACCCTGACACCAGGAAGATGATGTAACGTTCTTCCCTAATATTCTCCATATCAACGAACCTTCAAAGCCCAAGTCGATCACGCTGAGGTGTGCATGGAGTAAAAATTTCCACCCAGCACTTAGATGGTGCGCCTCAAGTATTCTAGCTAAAATATAAAATGGGTCAGCCCATGTTTCGGTCACTCACTTGCTACTCCGGCCATCCGCCGTTTCCTCTTTCTCCTCCAAGCTGCCTTCCACCCGAGAAGACTTGCTGGTCTCGTCCATCCAGTCGGAGACCTGCTTAAGGGCACATTCGACGGTGGAAACCATGTTCTGGACGGCTTCGAGTTCCTCCGGAGACGGATAAATCGTTGAATGTTTCATCATCACATGCCGGTCATCGTTAGCAAACGATCGGATTGATCTCTGGGGGAAGAAAGCAGGAAGGAACCCAGGTCAAGGCGAGAGGTTCCCCAAGATGATAAGAGAGAAACCAAGGAGGCAAGATGACAACGTGTGTGTGTGTGTGTGTATGTGTATGTGAGGATGCTTTTTGTAGGTTTTAGCTCTGCAGGGGTCTGCCACCTTAAACATTCAAAGAGCCATTTGGACCCATTTTTCCCACAGAAAAGAAAACACCGGGAGCCACAAAAACCTTCCCGTGCCTGACTATTTCTTAAGCAGCCACAAAACTAGCAAATGTAATTGAATTAAATGTTCTGTTTTCTTCTGAAACTTTTCTTTTCTTGGATTTATCCATGGTTGGCCTACCAGGGGTTGAAAAGCTCAATAAATAGCGTGCCGCACATTGGTGGTTGTGACGCATATTTTGAGTGCCAGGGAGCCGCAGCAGAGTGGGGGAAAGAGCCACATGCGGCTCCAGAGCTGCAGGTTACTGATCCCTGGTCTAAATTTATGGATCTTGGGTTTTCTTATTCAATCTGCCTTTGGATTATGGATTTCCTGTCTGGCCACTCTCAGAGGGTCAGATTAGGTAATCATATCTTTTCAGCCCTTATTCTTAACACTGGTACACCACAGGGTTGCTTGTTGAGTCCCTTACTCTATACTCTTTATATGCACGACTGCATTCCCACTCACGCCAGTAATTTGCAGTTGATACAACAGTGGTGGGACTCATCTCCGGGGGAGGGGGGGGCATGACTCTGCCTATCGAGATGAGGTGGACCGGTTGCTTTCGTGGTGTGGAGGCAATAACTTGGTCCTTAACACCAATAAAACCAAGAAGCTTATAGTGGACTACAGAAGGAATAGATCAAGACATCCTATGACCTTAATGACTATCATTAAGAGTTGTACCTTATGATTCTTGACGAATGTATCTTCTCTTTTTATGTACACTGAGAGCATATGCACCAAAGACCAATTCCTTGTGTGTCCAATCACACTTGGCCAATAAAGAATTCAATTCAATTCAATTCAATTCAATTCAATTCAATTCAATTCAATTCAATTCAATTCAATTCAATTACTCTACTCTACTCTACTCTACTCTACTCTACTCTACTCTACTCTACTCTACTCTACACTCTACTCTACTCTACTCTACTCCGGTCATAAGTCACTTTTTTCAGGGCTGTTGTAATTTGAAAGAGTCATTAAGTGAACTGTTGTAAGACGAGGACCATCTCTGTCCCAAACTAGGGTTTGGATGACTAGAACTGGTGGGCAAGTCTCTTTCCTCCCACCCCAAGGGATAACATCTGGAAAAACCAGTTTGACCAAATCAAGGACTGAATCAATGGTGCCTTCAAAGCTATACATATACATACATACGTACACAGAGAGAGAGAGAGAGAGTGAGTGGTGGGATTCAAATTTTTTTACTACCGGTTCTGTGGGCGTGGCTTGGTGGGTGTGGCAGGGAAAGGACACTTCAAAATCCCCATTTCGTCCCCATCAGCTGGGACTTGGGAGGCAGAGAATAGATGGGGCCAGTCAGAATTTTTACTACCGGTTCTCCGAACTACTCAAAATTTCCACTACCGGTTCTCCAGAACTGGTCAGAACCTGCTGAAACCCACCTCTGATACACACACACACACACACACGCACACACACACGTCTGTCTGTCTATCTATCTATTTTTCTCTATCTATCTAGATAATATCTATCTATCTATCATCCATCTATCTATCATTCTCTCTCTATCTATCTAGATAATATCTATCTATCTATCATCCATCTATCTATCTATCATTCTCTCTCTATCTATCTAGATAATATCTATCTATCTATCTATCTATCTATCTATCTATCTATCTATCTATCTATCATCTATCTATCTATCTCTATCTAGATAATATCTATCTTTCTCTATCTAATCTCTCTCTTTCTATCTTTCTCTCTCTAGATGTTATCTCTCTCTCTATCTAGATAATATCTCTTTCTCTATCTAGATAATATATCTCTCTCTAGATAATATCTATCTTTCTCTCTCTCTTAGATAATATCTATCTCTCTCTCTAGATAATATCTATCTTTCTTTCTCTCTCTAGATAATATCTATCTTTCTCTCTCTATCTAGATAATATCTATCTTTCTTTCTTTCTAGATAATATCTATCTTTCTCTCTCTCTAGATATCTCTCTCTCTATCTAGATGTCTATCTCTCTCTCTCTCTAAATATCTCTTTCTCTCTCTCTCTATCTAGATGTCTCTCTCTCTCTCTCTCTCTAGATAATATCTATCTATCTATCTATCTATCTATCTATCTATCTATCTATCTATGAGCTCTCTCCCCCCCCCCCCCCACATCCCACTGCCCTGGGAAAGGTGCTTTTTTAAAATGCCATATCGCTACCATCTGGCTGGGGAAAGGAAAAAAAACCCAAAAAAATCTCTTCAAACCACAGCCGTGGCGAACCCCCAGGGAAGAGGATAACCCCTCCCCGCGGACCTTCCGAGTTCAAGGTTACCACTCGCAAATGTCACTTTTATTAGGAAAGGTTATTTATGCCCATCCTTCTGCTCTGGCCCCTTAATAATTCATGCCACGGCAGCCTCCACACTGTGGGATTTTTTCCTACAGCGTCCCTGCTATAAATCAAGGTCTGTTTGGGTTTTTTTTCCCCCCACAGCTTAAGAGCCGGACAAGCCTTTAACGCAATTGGCTGGCTGGTTTATCAAGCTGGTTTACTAGGCCGGGAAGAAGTTCCTCCGTGCTCCAGGCCAATGTTTTACCAGCCAGCAGGACCTACCATGGCTACAGCAGGTTTCACCTCTGGTGCTCTTCGCCTTTCTCCTTTTCCCTCCTCCTGGGTATCTTGGCTAGGCACTGAGACTTCGGCCAGCAGCTCCACATAAGCCTCCGAGTCTTTCCCCCAAGCTCAGGTGTGGCGTTCCTGGAGTCAGGTTCCACCAGGCACCTGCAAAGCCCAGAGAGAACAAGGGAGATAATTCAGAAGCGGAAGAAATCAGAAACCAGTTTCCATGGGAGATGGCTGCGGTTCTTCCAGGAGAAGGGAGATGCGCATTTTCTGCGGAAGGCAGAAATGTCCCCCAAAAGCAGGGGTCACCAACCTTTCGGGCCTGAGGGACCACTAAATCCGTAATTTTAAATCCCGCGGACGCTAATATAAGCTGCCTAACAACCGGCTGGGTGGCCGTGGCCAGGTGGTCATGTGACTGGGTGGGCGTGGCCAACTCAATGTCACTCATGTTGAGGGGCACCTTGCCAGACTCTACTTGCCCCTCCCCTCCCAGCTACTCCTCGCCTCCCCGCCAGGGCTCTTTAAGGCCCCAACAGGAAGCAGTTGCTGGAGCTAAGCAGCCATCACAAGAATGAGTTGGCAAAAAAAGCTCAGTTCAAATTGGATCTGGCCGAGAAGGAGGCTCAGCAGAAGCACCTCACTGAGGACTAGGAGCATAGGCTTTCCAAGCAGAGGGAAGACCTATGAGAGTGCAAGGCCAGGTACTGGCGCCTGGAGGCTCAGCGGGCTGAGATGGTCAGTCAGTTCCAGGCCATGAGGCAGTCCCACTGGAACGAGGCCCTCCAGCTCTTCGCCATCAGCGGCGCTTCCCTCCAGCCTTCGCCCAAAGCCCCACACCAGGAGGCCGAAGCAGACCCCAAGTCGGAATTTCTGCCCCCCTCTGACCCACACAAAAAGACCCCGAAGGGGGAGACTCTCTGCAGCAACACAAACATTCATTGCTTGTATCTGTCCCAGGGGCCGTAGTTTGAGGACCCCTGATTTACTGCAATAGGAAAAATGCAAATAATTTTTCTGCGGACCACCAAAATTTTCTCGCGGACCACCAGTGATCCACGGACCACCAGTTGGTGACTGCTGCCCCAAAGGGCTGACCTTCAGTAGCTCTTCGGCCCCAACTGTCTTCCCTCCAGCTCCTTTGAAACTTTCATCGGGTTCCTCTTCTACCTCACCACCTAAAATCAGGAGACTCCCCACACTGCATAAAGAAGAAACATTTAAGGTCCATCTTTTTTTAAAAAGTTTTTTTTTATTTTTTACAAACATATCAAATCGATGTGTGAATTGTGTGGCACCTGGGTGTCATACATTCTAATACAAAAAAAAAAAAAAAACTAGTAGAATTAGTTATAGTTATTACATTCAATCAACTTATATATTTCTAATTTTATTATTTATTATTTATTTATTTATTTATTTATTTATTTATTTATTTATTTATTTATTTATTTATTTATTTATTTATTTATTTATTTAATATACTGCCCTTCTCCCGAAGGACTCAGGGCGGTGAACAGCCAAAGGTAAAAATACAAAATACAAAATTTAAAAGCAATTTAAAATAAATTAAATAATTTGGCCCAACAGTTTAAATACCCCATTAAAATTCAGATTAAAATTAAACAATTTAAAAAATTTAAAAATTAGGCCATCCCGGCTTGATGAAATAAGAAAAGTCTTTAGGGCCTGGCGAAGAGTTCGTAAGTCCGGGATCGTCCGTATCTCCGGGGGGAGCTCGTTCCAGAGGGCAGGTGCTCCCACAGAGAAAGCTCTCCCCCTGGGGGCCGCCAGTCAACATTGTTTGACCGACGGCACCCCGAGGAGCCCTTCTCTGTGGGAGCGTACTGGCCGGTGGGAGGCTCTCGACGGCAGAAGACGGTCTTGTAGATATCCAGGACTTAAACCAATACACATTTATGTAAAGTTGCAATCTGTCATTGTTCAATTATTGCATGTTTTCTCTTATTATTACTTTTATTTTATTATATAAAAGTGTATACACTAAAATGCCCCCTTCTCTTATTTCTATCTCTTATTCTAACTTTTAATCATGTCACCCTTTATTAAAAGGACTTTTTCTTTCTATCCTACCTAACTTCTAGTCATGTCACCTTCCTAAAAAAAAAAGAGAAAAGGAGAGAAAAACAAAAACAAATCAGAACAGCAACAAAAAAGAGAAATGATCTATCCGTCGTCTCTTGCCCGCTTCAATACTTTAATTGCTATGCTTTTTTTTTTGACTTGCCTCCCAAATTCCTCTCTTGGATCTTTATTTCTGTCTGCATCTGCTTCTTGGCTGTTCCATCTAGGTATAAATATAAAAATATTTAAGGTCCATCTTAAGACACTTGGCCAATTTTGAGGGTCAACCACCAGGAACACATTAATTTTGCACGAGGAAACCCACAAGATAATCTTTGCAAGCTCTTACATCCAACCTCATTTCGGATTTGATTTCCAAGGTGAAGACTGAACTGGTCCATGGCCGCATGCACCCGCCAACATTTGGGGGTGGCGGGGAAGGTTAAAAGCCCGGATGGGAACCTAAAGCTTTTTAGGTACCTCAGGCACTCCTTAAACTTCCCTAAAAGTCCTGCAAAATGTCTCAACCCTCCAAAAAAGAGAGATAAGACAATTCTAAAACTGACAGAAAATGAGCTCCCACTCTTGGATTACTTGGAAGTTATTTCTAAGCAAAAACTTGCAAATGTGACAAAAATCCAACAACTAGGCTCCTCTAGAAATCCCTTCCTACTCCCATCACATTCAAAGGGTGTTCATCCCATATTGTGTAGCTAAAAGTCTGTAGGAATGGATTTCCAGAGGAAAATTTGCAGACTACAGGAACCATTTGCACTACTCAGGTGACCCTGAGGACACAGATGGATCTCCAAATGGCCTCAACGACCCTCTAGAACAGGGGTCAGCAACCTGTGGCTCTGGAGCCGCATGTGGCTCTTTCACCCCTCTGCTGCGGCTCCGTCACTCAAAATATGCGTCACAACCGCCAATGTGCGACACCCGCCGGGATGCAATTTATGGAGCTTTTCAACCCCCGGTAAGCCAATCATGGATAAATCCAAGAAAAGAAAAGTTTCAGAAGAAAACAGAATGTTGAATTCAACTACAGATGCTAGTTTTGTGGCCGCTCAAGAAATAGTCAGGCAAGGGAAGGCTTTTGTGGCTCCCGGTGTTTTCTTTTCTGTGGGAAAAATGGGTCCAAATGGCTCTTTGAGTGTTTAAGGTTGCAGACCCCTGCTCTAGAAGGATACAAAGGACCAGCTATCTGCAAGGAATATAAATCCTTCCATTCCCCACTATCCTGTCAGAGCTGAAGAAGCTTCTTGGATGAGAAGCGAAACGTCTTCAAAAGGAAAAAACAAGGAAGTCTTCTGACTTCTGAAAAAGCACCTTTGGGACAATCATGAACTGGAGGACTACAGAGTTTTAGGGTCCTATTGCATTATTTAAACTTTTCAGAAAGGGGGAGAAGAAGGATATTCTACCGATTTTGTCTGACCTTGAAGTACTGTCGGTGTAACATTCATTTCTAACAGTTGTAAAGACTCTGGCCAGTTTGCAGAAGACAAAAAAAAAAAAAAAAACAACCCATAAAAAGAGCAAAATAATAAAATGAAAATAAAAAATAACGTTCTCCCTGAGAAATCCTGTTAATTCTGATGCTGATTTTGGAGTTCGGTTATTGCCGCGCCGTCCAGCAATTTGGATGGTATAGTGATACCTTATAAGTGATACCTTATGTCCTTTCTTAATCGTAGTCTTCATCTCCTATGCATTTATGTCGAAGGGTGGGAGACTGGAAGGCCTTTCATTCAATGCCTGAAGCATTTCTCTAATGTTTATGGAAAACTTGCGTGCACGGAGCTACTCTCTTGGCAATCGCGTCATCGCATATCTATAAATCCATTACAACGTGTGTGTCAGAGTTCCCACGGATGCCCTAATTAAATCATGAGCCTCGATTAAATCACGAGCCTCGAGCCAAGCTTCAAAAGAAATCCAGTTATTTATTAGGAGCTTCATGTCGGCACGTTCCCAAGTGAAGCCAGCTCTGACCCTACATAATTTTCCCCCCAATTTTTATCCCTTTTCCCCCCCCCCCCCCAGGGTGTGTCACTCCCCTCTGGCTGCTCTAGGTAACTCTGGGATACAGCCTTGAGAGAGATAAGCATGGAACGTGCATCTGTCTTTGGCTGCTGCCTGACTCAGCCTTCCATCCTTTCTACAGTAGGTAAAATGAGGACCCAGATTATGGGGGCAATAAACTGACTTTGTATAAAATATACGAAAGTATGAAGGCTATTGCTTAACACATTGTAAGCCGCCCTGAGTCTCTGAAGAAGGGCGGCATATAAATCAAAATTAAATAAATAAATAAATAAATAAGAATCTCAATATGATTGTGGGTAAATATTTATAGGAATATTGTGTGGTAGTTGGGAATTCTTTTTTCTGGACACACCTTCAATTTTGATGATTTTGCCTCAATGGAGGTTTGTGCTATTATCAGGTGAAAGCTGATGTTCTAAACTATATATGTATTATATATACATATATATATAATACATATATTATATGTGTATATATATATATGTATATTATATATGTGTATATACAGAGTTACTCTCTGCAATCCTATCTATATTGCTATATTTTTCTTTTGTATTTTTTAATAATTTTCAATAAAAAAATTTTTTTAAAAAAGAGAGACTGGAAGAAAGCCATAAACATCGCAATCCCTTCACAATCTGTTCCAATGGAGACATCTTGTACAAGGGGTTGGCTCATGTTTGAACATGATGTGCTAACTCCTGTCCACGTACACCTGTGTGGATTCCTCTCTCTCTCTCTCTTTTTTTAAACTATCCAGAAAAGTTAAATGAACGTGTTAAATTAGATCCTACTCTTTTATTTAGTGAAAGGCACATTTTTCAATATAAAGTTCCAAAACGTAAACATTCAAGGATGGACTCGGCCTTCCATCCTTCCGAGGTGGGTAAAATGAGGACCCAGATGGTTGGGGGCAAGAGGCTGATTTTGTAAACTGCTTAGAGAGGGCTACAAAGCACTGTGAAGCGGTATGTAAGTCTTAAGTGCTATTGCTATTTCTCTCTATATCTGTCTGTCTATTCTTTCTCTCTCTCTCTCTCTCTCCCCCATCTATATCTATCTAAGAGCCATGGTGGCACAGTGATTAAAATGCAGTATTGCAAGGTAACTCTGCCCACTGCCAGCAGTTCGATCCTGACCAGCTCAAGGTTGACTCAGCTTTCCATCCTTCTGAGGTCGGTAAAACGAGGACCCAGATTGTGGAGGGCAAGAGGCTGACTCTGTAAACCGCATAGAGAGGGCTGTAAAAGCACTGTGAAGCAGCATATAAATTTGAGTGCTATTGCTATTTATCTCTATGTCTGTCTGTCTATTATCTATATTTATCTATCTATCTATCTGTCTGTCTGTCTGTCTGTCTGTTACTTACCTACCTACCAACCTATCATCATACTGTTACATCTACAGTATCTACCTATCTACTATCATCTCTGTATCTACCTATCATCTCTATATCTATTCATCCATCTATCTACCTCTACCTACCTATCATCTCTACATCTACAGTACCTATCTACCTATCATCTCTGTATCTACCTATCATCTCTATATCTATTCATCCATCTATCTATCTACCTACCTATCATCTCTACATCTACAGTACCTACCTACCTACCATCTCTGTATCTACCTATCATCTCTATATCTATTCATCCATCTATCTACCTCTACCTACTATCATCTACATCTACAGTACCTATCTACCTATCATCTCTGTATCTACCTATCATCTCTACATCTACAGTACCTACCTACCTATCTATCATCTCTGTATCTACCTATATCTCTATATCTATCCATCTATCTACCTACCATCTCTACATCTACAGTACCTACCTACCTACCTATCATCTCTGTATCTACCTATCATCTCTATATCTATTCATCCATCTATCTATCTACCTATCATCTCTACATCTACAGTACCTACCTACCTATCATCTCTGTATCTACCTATCTCTCTATATCTATCTACCTACCTATCATCTCTACATCTACAGTACCTACCTGCCTACCTATCATCTCTGTATCTACCTATCATCTCTATATCTATTCATCCATCTATCTACCTACCTATCATCTCTACATCTACAGTACCTACCTACCTACCTATCATCTCTGTATCTACCAATCATCTCTATATCTATCCATCTATCTACCTCCCTATCATCTCTACATCTACAGTACTACCTCCCTACCTATCATCTCTGTATCTACCTATCATCTCTATATCTATTCATCCATCTATCTATCTATCATCTACCTACCTACCTACCTACCTACCACCTACCTAACTAACCTATCATCATTCTATATCTATCTTTTTAAAAATATTTTTATTATACAATTTTCTTCATTTTACCTTACAATTTTCGCTTTGCAGCCGCTCTGCACCAATGTATATCTAGTTTTTTACCCTTATATATGCTAATATGTATACAGCATATAATTATCACCCTAACCCTAACCTTATTTATATTGAATTTTTCTGTCGTATCTATATCATCATCTCTATATCTATCATCTATCCATCATCCATCCATCCATCCATCCATCCCTCCTCTATCTATCTCCCTCCCTACAAACAACATTTTTTCAGCAAGCCGGGCTGGCTTAAGAACAAATTTTTAAATGTTTTAATTGGTTTGTGATTTTTAATTTTTGGGCCAAATTTATATATATTTTAATTGTTTTTTAATATTTGTATTTCATGTTCTTAATTCTGGCTGTACACCGCCCTGAGTCCTCAGGGAGAAGGGCGGTATATAAATTGAAAATAAAATAAAATAAAATAAAATAAACATCTGACAAATTAAAAGAATAAACATACATACAAAAAGCAGCCTTAGAAGCTTTCTACCAAAGGGTAGCAACCACGCACGGTGGCCGTTTTACGCAATTTCACAGTAGGAAAGCCCCCAGCTGTTGACCTTCTCGAGTTCAACCCATACCTCCGTTGAAGGTTCTGGATGCTCCAGGCACCAAGCGGCCTCTTCTTCACCCAGGGCAGCCTCTACCTCACGACAGGTAGGTCCTTCCAATTTATTTCAGAGATCAAAAGCTTTGAAGCTGCGGCTTGGCTTTGCCAGCAAGGTGGACCTGTCTGACTACTCCAAGCCTGCTCAACCGGCCTATTTTTTTTTTCAACGGAAAAGAAGGCAAGTACAGAAGGAGTTTTAGGACTCTGCTTCTGAACCTATTTGAGAAAACACCTTTGATTCAGAGCTGCCCGAAGGAAGTTTTTTTTTTCCATTCTCACAACAAATTCTTCGTCTAGTCCACAATGAAGTCAGGCCACTTGAGAGTAGCCTTCCGGCTAAAGAGAAGCTCCAGAGACAGCAGTCTCAAAACTGGCCGACATCTTTCACCGTTTTTCACCGCATCGGGGCCAGTCTTGAACTCTGCTTTTCTCCCTCCCGGCCTGGCATTGTTGTTTTGCTTCTCTCCTATTTCCTCTGGCTGGACTTTGGCCCGTCTCGTGCGTCTGGTCCCTGCTCTTTGCAACAATTAACCACTCGGTGTGCGTAGTTCCTCCTCGTTGTAATTCCTGGCTCTCTTTTTAATTGCTGCAATACCTGCAGATCGGCGTGTCAGATTCCAAGTAATACATCCATTGCGAGCAAAAACTCCCGAGGCAGGTGGATTATTCCTCGAAGAATAGCTTTATTGGAAATATCATATTGGCGCAGATCGGGTGAAAACCGACTCTGAAACGTCCCTCAGTTTTCACCTCATTAAAAGTGGAAGTTTTTTTTCTTCTCTCAATCCCAATCAGTCACATGGCCCAATCAAGGCAGAGTTCACTGGTCTGGTGACATCACTCCAGCTTTCTCCAGCCAGGTGTAACAACGTCCTTGATTCCCAAGAGGAAGTATTTTGTTTTGACTACACAACCGCAGCTATCGCTAATCCCTCCCTCCCTATCCCTCAGCTCCAGTGTGGCAACACCGACGCTCCAAGATGGCTTCAGCTAGGCCAGCTTCAGGGTTGACACGGCGTTCTTAGTAGCCGGTTCAAAGCCTGCTTCAAGGCTGGGCAGC
Organism: Pantherophis guttatus; assembly: GCF_029531705.1. The sequence goes on from NW_026844104.1 coordinate 1,046,846, forward strand.
AGAGCCCAAGGAAAGCTCAGCCTGACACTCCTGGGTTAAATATATCCACGGTCTGCCTTGGAAAAGACGAGCCCGTCCAAACGTCTCCACCAGTTATGCTGAGACAGACTCGGGCAACTCCTTGTCTTCCAGTGACCTCACTTCATAATAACTCTGCTCCTCACCGTTGCATCATTCGATCCCTTCCTTTGCAGAGTAGCCCATCAAGGAACTTGGCCAACCCACAGCAGTGTCGCAATACAACCCAAACGTCGTTATAAACAACTGGGAAACCAACTGTGGGCGTAGCTTTAGAAATTCCAAGGAAGCACGCCGTCTCCCTTTCAGCAATTTTGGATCCACCGACTACACCTTTGGGGTTGAGGTGTGCCCAACCTGGGCTTCTGAGTCATTCTCTGACTCTCTGTTTCTAAGCAAGTCTTGCGTTCAAAGATGGAGTCCACAGATACTTCTTTTAGCCTCTTGTCAACTCCCTGAAACATGAATTTCTTAAGTAAAAATAAACAGAATGCTGGAATACTGCAAGCTGTCAGCTCCAACCTCAATCTTACGTCCAAAAGTAGATCTGTCCTTCTATATATTTCCTCTCCAAAAAACAACAAAGAATCATGGGTGGGGAAAAACATCTACCCTGTCCATTTATGGAGCTTCTCAATCACCCAAGTCATGGTTGTCCCAAAGGTGCTGTCAACTCATAAAGCATTCCTGGCCTGTTCTTGAGTTGCCATTGGCAGGAGGGGGGGAAACTGATGGAGCAACACGGCAGCAACCAGAAGCACATTCCACACATACCTTTCTCAAGGCCGAAGCCTAGATTACCAGAGCCAACTGGAGAGGTGTGTTCTCTATAGCCCTCGAAAGTGCTCTGTCGGAGAATGTGATTTATGACACACCCTGGGAGGAGGGGGGGAAACAGGGCCATAGTTGGGACATAAATTACGTGGGGCAGAGCTGACTCCACTTGGGTATGTGCCGACATGTTGCTCCTAATAAATAACTGGATTTCTTTTGAAACTTGGCTCGAGGCTCATGAATTAATTAGGGCATCCATTGGAACCCTGACAGGTGCTTTTCAAAAGGCAACTGGACTTCCTTGGTGCCTTTTGAAAGGCACCTGTGGGACCGCTATCCTGCTTTGCAGAAGAACAACCCCAAGTTTGAGATGACAAGAGAAGACAGGGCACCTTCAGATCAGTTGGCCACCCCTGCCCTTTTTTTTGTGATGAACATCAACCGAATATTTGAAGCTCCTCCAAATATGTCCACCAGCTCTCCAAAGCTGGAGACCCTGATCACAATGGAGGAAGCCAACTGAGACAAAGAGGAAGAAGGCGGACATCTCTTTTGGAGGAAATGGAGATCTCACCCCATGGTGGCCTTTGAGGCAGCTCGTTTCAGGCAACCTTAACATTCTGGTGGGTACAACATCTGAAGCAACCCGACTGTCTCTTTCCATGCAGGTGCTGAATTCCATGAAGTGACGCAACGGAGAAGAACTGAGATGGATCTGGTCTTCTGCCAGATGTTCCCAAATTTGGGCTTGCTGGACAGATGGCTTTTCTACTGCAACCCTTGCAACCTGCTGAGCCCAATATGTGATCTCTCTACATTTGAAGATCACTTCCTTCCGCCCACATCCCCTTCAAACCAAGATGCTGGTTTTCCTCCCTGCCTCGTTTAAACAGATGCTCTCTTTCTGCCGTCTTCAGGGAGCGTTTCTTATGGTCCGCGCACACCAATGACAAACGACGAAGCCCACCCCGGTTCCTTCTGCACCGTTATTTTAATTTCTGGCCTCCGTTCAAAGTTCTCTCCAGCAGCATCCGTCACAGTGGGGAAACCGTATCTGGGTCATTGTCGCTCCAATGAGCATGCTGGCACTGAACGCTGGCGATAATTTATTTTATTATTTTTGGGTGCTCTTGGGACGAGGCCTGAATCAACCCGGGGGGAAATGAACAAAAGCTGCGCACAAAATAGAAGGAGAACAATCCGAAGAACAAACCCTACCTCAACATCTAATCCTCAAACTGGCCACGTTAATACAATTCAGCTGGTCTATTAACAAAGATTGCCTTATTCCTGAATTCAGGAAAAAATGGACTCCGCAGCCAATTGAGCAATATTTCACCAAATGTTTAAGATATTTCTGGGAGAATCCAGCAATATCTGCTCACCTGGGAAAGGAGTAGAAGCATTAGGAATGACGGTGAAACGGAAGATTTTTTTCAAATCGGTAAAGGAGAATTTGGGACACACAAGCTATCTGAAATATATTCCCACAGCTGAGTTTTGAGTATCTAAATTGGTGTTTTCTCAATCTTGGACACTTTAAGACAGGTGGACGTCAACCTGTGGCAGGGGAATTCTGGGAGTTGAAGTCCTAAGATGGGACTGTTGAGACTCTAGAAAGAGTGCAGAGAAGAGCCACAAAGAGGATTAGGGGACTGGAGGCTAAAACATATGAAGAATGTATACAGGAACTGGGTATGTCTAATTTAATGAAAAGAAGGACCAGGGGAGACATGATAGCAGTGTTCCAATATCTCAGGGGCTGCCACAAAGAAGAGGGAGTCAAACTATTCTCCAAAGCACCTGAAGGCAGGACAAGAAGCAATGGGTGGAAACTAATCAAGGAGAGAAGCAACTTAGAAGTAAGGAGAAATTTCCTAACAATTAGAACAATTAATCCGTGGAACAACTTGCCTCCGGAAATTGGGAATGCTCCAACACTGGAAATTTTAAAGAAGATGTTGGATAAACATTTGTTTGAAGTGGTGTAGGGTTTCCTGCCTAAGCAGGGGATTGGACTAGAAGACCTCCAAGGTCCCTTCGAACTCTTGTTATTCTATATTCTAAGCTGCCAAAATCAAAAAATCCTTGATCTAAATCCCATTTGTGGATTTGCCGCAGAAAAAAACACAGTGAACCCTAAACATGGGTTTATTTGCAGGTTATTGCAACGCGCAAAATTTTAATGAAACCACATTTTTTTTAAAAAAACGGGGAATTGCCCCCGATGCCAAAAGGCTTTGTTACGAGACAATACGTAAACGCTTGAAAGAATAAATCCAACCTCCAGCACGCTATTAGAGACGGTAATCGATGAGCGCAAAGTAGTTATAGAAAGAGTTTGCTTTCGACAAACATCATTTTGGCTACCGCGTGCCTCTAAACAAACTTGTTCTGGAAATGAAGCGGGGGGGAAGTGGGGAGGGGGAATTATTGCTGATGGCATGGACATATTCTGCATAAGAAGCTCTCTTAAGTGCATTTTCAAGCAAAGACCGATCTCTGGCTAGCCGGATGCACTAAAATATTTAACAAAAGAGCACGGGGGAAGATAAATTAAATCCAGCGGGCCGTTTTTTGACTTGTTACCCTGCCTTAGGGAGGTTCCAGCAGCTTTTCCTTGGAAGTATCAGGGGGGAATCGGTTGGCAAGCAAAACGGGCATTTTCCGAGCCCTCTATTAAAGCCCTGGCATCTGACGCCAGCTGCGATTAGGAACTTGCTTGGCTTCTTAACATTTGCATCCCTTCTTGAAATGGCAATATAAAACCAGAGGGGCACAGAAACAATAAACCGGCCCGCTATTTAAGTGGAGTGTCATTAATCTTTAAACTAGTCATCGGAGCCAAGGAGAGGCCACTGAACTCTTTTGGAAAAGCAGAGAAACGGGAAAGGCACCGACTTCTTCAAGGGAGCTGGACCATCTCGCAGGAACTGGGTATGTCTAGTCTGATGAAGAGGGACGCGGTGGCTCCGTGGCTAAGACGCTGAGCTTGTCGATCGAAAGGTCGGCGGCTCAGCGGTTCGAATCCCTAGCGCCGCATAACGGGGTGAGCTCCTGTGACTTGTCCCAGCTTCTGCCAACAAAGTAGGGAAACAGCCTGTTTCCCTACTTCTGGTGGGCCCAGAAGGCCCGGAAATCGGCTGGCCGGCGCGCGCATGCGCTCCGGAGATGAGTTCACATGCCCACTGATATGGCTACGTGTTCGCCATCACAGGGATAGCCAGTGTTGAAGCATTTGCAACTTCTGGAGGCAAGCTGTTCCACTGATTAATTGTTCTCACTGTCAGGAAATTTCTCCTTAGTTCCAGGTTGCTTCTCTCCTTTATTATTATTTTATTATATTATTTATTTATTTATTTATTTATTTATTTATTTATTTATTTATTTAGTTATTTATTTATTTATTTATTTATTTATTTATTTATTTATTTATTATTTATTTATTTATTTATTTTTAATTTTTATACCGCCCTTCTCCTGAGGGACTCAGGGCGGTGCACAGCCACAATAAAACACGTATATCCATAAAGTTTAAAAACAATTTAAAACATATTAAATAATTTGGCCCTATATTAAAAAACTAAAACACCCATTAAAATTCATTATTTAAGCCAGCCCAGCCTGTAAAGTCTTAAGGGCACGGCGAAAGGTACGTAGGTACGTACGGAGATCATACGTATCTCCGGGGGCAATTCATTCCAGAGGGCAGGTGCCCCCACAGAGAAGGCTCTCCCCCCTGGGGGTCGCCAGTCGACATTGTTTGACCGACGGCACCGTGAGGAGTCCCTCTCTGTGGGAGCGTATTGGCCGGTGGGAGGCTATCGGTGGCAGAAGGCAATCTCGATTAGTTTCCACCCATTGCTTCTTGTCCTGCCTTCAGGTGCTTTGGAGAATAGCTTGACTCCCTCTTCTTTGGGGCAGCCCCTGAGATATCGGAACACTGCTATCATGTCTCCCCTGGTCCTTCTTTTCATCAAACTAGACACACTCAATTCCTGCAACCGTTCATCGTATGTTTGAGCCTCCAGTCCCCTAATCCTCTTGGTTGCTCTTCTCTGCACTCTTTCTAGAGTCTCAACAGTCTCAGCTCAAGACATTAGCCATACCAAATTCCTGTAACTGCTCATAAACCATTAACACTTTCTTCATTTGAAACGAGCAATCCAGCGGGAAAAATTGGGACTTGCTGGTCTTCATAAAAGTAAGCGAATAAATGATGGCCGGGTGGGGAGATCAGAGCCCCACCTTCCACCTCTGTAATCTCCGTCGGCCAAACAGTGTTGACTGGTGGCCCCCAGGGGGAGAGCCTTCTCTGTGGGGGCACCTACCATCTGGAACGAGCTCCCCCCAGAGATATGGAGGATCCCGGACCTGCGCACGTTTCGCCGTGCTCTCAAAACTTTTCTATTTCAGCAGGCTGGCCTGGCCTAACTCTCCTCTTTTAAATTTTTAATTCGTGATTTTATAAATTGGGTGTTTTAATCTGTGTTTCGGCCAAAATATTTAATAATGTTAAGGGATTTTTAATATTTGTATTATCTGTATTTTATCTTGGCTGTTCACCGCCCTGAGTCCTTCGGGAGTAGGGCGGTATAGAAATTTGATTAATAAATAAATAAATAAATAAATAAATAATAAATCTCAGGATTCACTTACAACTAAGAGGAAAAACCTGCTAGGGGTCTTTCTTGCGAAGCATTTCATTTCCACCCCACAATCTGCAGGTGCCAAAACCTCTATCAAAACAGGTTGGACGATGACAAGACGCTGAATCCATGCATCGCATTTTAGGAGTTTCCCTCCGCCCAGAAGCCAATGTTAAAAAGAGTTTTGTCATGGAAAAAAAAATTTCCCTTTCCGTGTGAAGCTGGCATCCCTCCACCGCACCAAACAGGGATTCCAAACTGACATCCAGTTTTCCAACATTTTCCCGTCTCCACCTCTCCATCTATGCGTAGGATGAGAAGGGCAGTTGCTCATAATGAACGGCAGGATGAGCCATTATGATTAAAAATAATCCCAAAAGATTATGAAGAGCTGCAGATGGAATGTAAAATGACTACGGCAAAAGAAAACAAAGATAACCATCAATAGCCATTGGCACCTTGGGTGCAACCCCAAAAACATCTGGGGGACACCACTGGGATTAATCCAGGGGTGAAATCCAGCAGGTTCTGGAGAACCAGTAGCGGAAGTAAGTAAGTAAGCTTTTATTGCGGTCAGAGACCAAATTAAAATAGAAAGAAAAGGAGCATATTTTATAAATATGGATAGATCATGGGACAGTACATCAGTAGCGGAAATTTTGAGTAGTTCGGAGAACTGGTAGCGGAAATTTTGAGTCGTTCGGAAAACCGCCAAATATCACCTCTGATTGGCCCCAGAGTGGGGTGGGAATGGAGACTTTGCAATATCCTTCCCCCAGGAGTGGGGAGGGAATGGGGATTTTGTAGTATCTTTCCCCTGCCACGCCCAAGCCACACCACACCCACCAAGCCATGCCCATAGAACCGGTAATAAAAAAAATTGGATTTCACCACTGCATTAATCCCCATCGGTCAGTGGCACGAGGCAGCTTATAGGTAGTCCTCGTCTTACAAAGTTTGTTTAGCGACCATTCAAAGTTGCAACAGACTTTTATATGACCGTTTTTCAACCCTTAACGACCATTGCAGCATCCCATGATCACATGATGCTTGGCAAGTGACTCAAATTTATGACAGTCACAGTGTCACATGCGGTGGTGGGATTCAGCCGGTTCGGGTTAAATTGCTGGCTGGCCATACCCCTTCCCAGAGTCCACCTGAGACTCGCTTTTGCTCCCAGGAGGCTGCAGGGAGGCCTACTAGGCCCAAAACGGGGCACGAGGGTACGGCGCACCCCCATGGCCCGTTTTTGCTCCCAGGGGGGTGCAGGAGGCCAAGTGCTGCCTGTCACACCCCTGGCCACGCCCACCATGGCCACGCCCACCAAGCCAGTCATTAGGGCAGAGAACCGGTTGTTAAATTATTTGAATCCCACTACTGGACTACATGATTCCCTTTTGTGACCTTCTGACAAGCAAAGTCAAGGGGGAAAGCCAAGATTCGCTTAACAACCGGGTGACTCATTTCACAGCCGCAGCGGCTCACTTCACAAAATGTTGCAAGAGAGGCTGTAAAAATGAGGCAAAACTCCATCCAAACGACAGAAATTTTGAGCTCGATTGCGGTTGTAAGCCGAGGGCTGCCCGTACTTGGAGCAGCTTACATTCTGCGACGAGATCTCTAAATGCCATCTGACCGCAACATCTGTCTGTTGCAGAATCAAATAGGTGGGACAAAAATGCAACGCGCGGCCTGAACATCTGGACGACTGCAGGGCCGACTGTAATAACAATAATAATAATATAATATATTATAATAATATACTTCTATGCCAAATGATGTCATGGCTACTGACTCCCCTCTGGCCTATTCTGTGGCCCCTTTCCAGAAGCCGAATAAAACACATCTGTTAAGCCTACTACAACACAATCGGTTTGTGTTAAAACTCTGCACTGCAGAGCTAAAAATAGTTGCCTTCTGCAAGATGCTTGCATACTCAGAAATAATTCCAGTGGGACCATTCTTGAGGAACCAAACTAGGTTTGCTGAGGGAGGTTTTTTTGGGGGGGAGCGAGGGGTTGCGGAGGGGGGGAAGTATGGTCAGGTGGGCATTGCAAATATCCATTTGCAATGCTTTTCCTCCAATTTATCTGCCAGCTTTTTTGGCGGGGCGAAAGATCTGCAAAAGGCTTGCAGCTTTTTGAGATGCAGAAAACGCCTTTGGAAACGGGGGGGGGGGGGGGGGGGGGGGGGGGAGAGCTTAAGGTTGGTTTTTTGGGGGTTTTTTTTTTTGCTTTTTTTTTTTAACATCCCCAAATGAAGGGAGGAGATAACAAGGGAGAGAGGGTTTTCTGTGGCTGCTTGCAGAAAATGTTTATTTAAAAAAATAAAAAAAAACGAGAACATCTATTTGTGGAAATGAACACCAGATACCTTTCTTTGCCCATCTCCTGCCCCAACATAGTTGGCAGATTTTTCTCAGCACACCCGAGGACCAGGGAGATGCGTCCAATCCGGGATGTCTTTTTGTTCCCTCTGGAAACTCAAAAGAGAAACTTTGCACCAAGAGAGACGGTCAAATTCTAGCCAGGCCTCCAAAGGTCTCCTGGGGGAAAACCTTAAGGACAAGCCTCCATCCCAGAATAAATATCTAACAGCAGTAGATAGCAGCCTTCCAATATTTGAGGGGCTGCCACAGAGAGGAGGGGGGTCAAGCTATTCTCCAAAGCACCAGAAGGCAGGACAAGAAGCAACGGATGGAAACTAATCAAAAAGAGAAGCAATCTAGAATTAAGAAGAAATTTCCTAACAGTGAGGACAATAAATCAGTGGGACTGCTTGCCACCAGAAGTTGTGAGTGCTCCAACACTGGAGGTTTTTAAGAAGAGAGGGGACAACCATTGGACAGAACAATTACCAAACTAGGTAAAATCCTCAGCATGAAACATCTGCAAGGAAACCACCGAGCCAGAATGGGACAATTCGCCGTGGCTAACTTGTCGTGGCCATGGCCAACCCAGTGTGGCTGTCTTGCAGTGGCCAATTCACCACGGGACAACTTGCTGTCAGACAATCCATGTGGGATAACTCAACGCGATCAATATTATCCGTCATTCTTTCTTTGACGTTATTTCCACGGCCATAAATCAAGGACAGATTCAACCTGGAAATAAGGAGACATTTTACGACAATTGAGAACAATCAACCCATGGAGCAGAAGTTGCCTTCGTAAGTTATGGGAGCTTCGTCCCTGGAAGCTTTCAAGAAGAGACTGGACTGCCATCGAGCAGAAATGGTGTAGGGCCGTGATGGCGAACCTATGGCACACAGAGCCGTATCAGTGGGCACGCAAGCGCAGCTCCGGCAGCTGATTTTTGGGCCTTCCGGGCCCAGCGGAAGTTGGCAAGTGGGCTGTTTCCGGCCTCCGGAGGGCCTCCGTGGGGGTGGGGAAGGCTGTTTTCGCCCTCCCCAGCTCCTACAAAGGCTCTGGAGCCTCAGAAGAGAGAAAAACGGGCCTTCCGGGCCCACTGGAAGTTGACAAATGGGCCAGTTCCAGCCTCTGGAGGGCCTCCGGGGGGGGTGGGGAAGGCTGTTTTTGCCCTCCCCAGGCTCAAAGAAAGCTTCTGGAGCCTGGGGAGGGCAAAAAAATGGGCCTACCAGACCCACCGTTCCAAAAGCAGGGGGAGCCCAGGGAGGTCGTGTGCGCATGCACGGGGGGGCGCATTGAATTATGGGTGTGAGCATGTGTGCACGCGACTCCCCGTGCTCCCCTCGCTTTTGGCACGTGATTGCAAAAAGGTTAGCCATCACTGATGTAAGATCTCCTGTTTTAGCGGGGGGAGGGAGGGTTTGGACTCATCCTGTCCAACTCTGTTAATCTGTAATCTGTGAACGTCACATACGGGGAAGGAAAAACGAAATAAAGTAACTTTTTGGCCAAAGGCAAAGGATGAACCTGGGAAGATAATGGCTAACGGCAAATGTTCACAGAATCCGAAATCGCTCCAGATTCAAAGAAATGGGTGAGCCTTTGACAGTACCGCCTGCTGTGGCGGCTGTTTCCTCGGTTCTATTTTAAGCTAGAAATTCACACTTCCAGAAACAAAATATTACCGAGAACAACTTAAAAACAGCATCCAACAAGGCAGAGCCGAGAGCTGGAATGAACATCCTGTCCGGAGAAGCGCAGAGAACTGCGTTAAGAGCCTGACTGAACCTTGGACAGAGGAGCTATTTCCAAAGGAAGAAAGCACCAGCTAAATCTGATGAGACCGTCCTGCGAATAAAAGGGAATTATTGAATGGGACACTGGCCTCGGGAACCAATCCTCCCATCTGGTGGTAAGGGAAAGGAATGACAGAAAAGAGATTTCCCAGATATTGGGTGAGGTAGGATGGGAGAGTGACACGGTGGCTCAGTGGCTAAGATGCTGAGCTTGTTGATCGAAAGGTCGGCAGTTCAGCAGTTTGAATCCCTGGTGCCGCGTAACGGGGTGAGCTCCCGTGACTTGTCATGCTTATGATTTTACCTCAACTTTACTTTGACGTAGAGAACTGCGAAGGTTGAAAAAATACCAGACGGGATTGTCAAATTACGTTTTCATCACCGTCGTAATGGCAAACGGTTGCTAAGTGAGGACTAACTTGTACCCCCGATGATCCGACATCATTTTCACTCTCCTTAAAAAAAAAAAAAAAACAATCTTGCGGTTTCCTTTTTGGGTGTTAAACCTAGCTGTGATCACACAGGCTTAAAGTGAGAGTCCCCGAAACCCAATTGTGGTTTATTCACGGCAGACATTTTGCAAATCTCGATCGGTCGATAACATGAGCGGACGGGAACGATGGGAACTGTAATTCAAACATCAGCTAGTTGCAAATCAGACACACTTGGGGAAAGCAAAGGAGACGAAAGACAGAGACCAGTCGGTCATCCAACACCTCCCGAAATTTCCTTGTTCCCTCAAATTAAAACATTGGTTTTTTTTTTTTCAATTAATGTCATATTCTTTTCCAGGGACCCAGAGAAACCGAAAGAAAATAGGAAGATGCTTAAGGGAGTCAGTTAGTGACTCTCTTGGTGTCCTATGTTGCAAATGAGAGATATCGGATGACAAACAGTACACTAAATATCGTCCCTTAAATATCTTCTCGGTTCTATTTTGAAGTCATTTGCCCCGTTCCCATCCACTCACCCACCCAACGCCGTTCCGGGAACGGACATCTGAGATTCACAGCAGCAGAAAAACAGCTCTCAGAAATAAATTTAAGGGGTCCTTCCTATTCCGACATCATCCAATTTATTTATTTATTATTTGAAGTTATTTGAGTTGGGGGAAACAGCGTTACCCAACCCCACAAATGTACCAGCTCTGGAAATCCCAGGCACTATATGACTTGTGCTGGCTGGGGATGATGGGCACAGTAGTCAAGAATATCTGGCAGGCAGTTGAAACTAGAAACTAAGAGCCTAAAGGACCTTGGGAGGTCTTCTAGTCCAACCCCATGGTCAAGCAGGAGACCCTATAACATTTCAGACAGGTGGCTGCCAGTCTTTTCTTTAAAAAAAACCCAGTGATGGCCAGATCCACAACTTCTGGTGGCAAGGTGTTCCACTGGTTAATTGTCCTCGCTGTTAGGAAGCTTCTCCTTAATTCCAGGTTGCTTCTCTCCTTGATGTTTCCATCCATTGTTTCTTGTCCTGCCTTCTGGTGCTTTGGAAAATAAGTTGACCCCCCCTCCCCTTCCAACTCAACTCAACTCAACAACTCAACTCAACTCTTCCCTTCTTTGTAGCTGCTCCTCAAATACTGGATATACCCCATCATGTCACCCCTAGTCCTTCTTTTTTCTAGATTAAAAGGTAAAGGGTTCCCCTCGCACATATGTGCTAGTCGTTCCCGACTCTAGGGGGCAGTGCTCATCTCCGTTCCAAAGCCGAAGAGCCAGCGCTGTCCGAAGACGTCTCCGTGGTCATGTGGCCGGCATGACTCAACGCCAAAGGCGCACGGAATGCTGTTCCCTTCCCACCAAAGGTGGTCCCTATTTTTCTACTTGCATTTTTTACATGCTTTCGAACTGCTAGGTTGGCAGAAGCTGGGACAAGTCACGGGAGCTCACCCGGTTACGCGGCACCAGGGATTCGAACCGTTGAACTGCCGATCTCTCGATCGACAAGCTCAGCGTCTTAGCCACTGCGTCCCCTAGATTAATCCTCCAGATTAATCTAGATTAGACTAATCCTCTAGATTAGCCATACCCAATTCCTGTAACTGTTCATAAACCATGAACACTGTCTTAATTTGAAATGAGCAATCCGGGTCTCTGAAAATATATCTATTTTTGTATATTGCCTTCTTTGTTAACTTGCAAATGCCTTTCTCCGTGCCCCCACACAGCGTGCATTCATGGCCCAACGTTAGCAGAAATGTAATCCTGAGCTAATGGGGAGGAAAAGAAAGCGAAGCAAAGATTTAACGCTGATAACCAAGCGATCATTGCTAAATGCCAAGGTGGCATCAGCCAATCAATCCAAGGGAAATGTTACTCTCAGACGAGCGAGAACACTAGAAGTGGGATTCAGATAATCTACCGGTTCGCCCAGCACTAACAATGTGAGCTCACGTGCACGCTCGCTTCACTCGTGCACCTTTTCTGCACACGCTTTGCTGACACACGCAGCTAGCATGCATGCACGCAGCTTAGAAAACATGGCTAAATAGGACGGTGCAGGTCGCTACTACCCAGGGGTCTCCAACCTTAAATACTCATAGAGCCATTTGGACCCGTTTCCCACAGAAAAGAAAACACCGGGAGCCACAAAACCTGTCTGGGCGTGGCCAACTCGATGTCACTCGCTTCCATCGGTCACATGATCCCTCCCTAGCCACACCTACCCAGCCGGTCATTACGGCAGAGAACTGGTTGTTAAAAAACACCGGGAACCACAAAATCCTTTTGACATCTCTCTCTCCCCCCTCCCTCCCCTCTCCCCCTCTCTCTGTATCTCTCTGTCACTGCCCTGGCCGCTTTTCCATCCCCCGCCGTCGCCCTTACTTTCTCAGGCCAGGCGAGGAGTGACTGGGAGAGGAGGGCGAAGGGCGGGGCCAGCCAGTGGTGAGATCACCTGACAGGGAGCCACAGCAGAGAGCCCAAAGAGCCACATGTGGCTCCGGAGCCACAGGTTGCTGACCCATGCTACTACCGGTTCGTCCGAACCGGCTGGAGAACACCATTCTATGACGGAAAAAGAAATCCCGATTTCCCCTCCAAACTTTGTGCGTTCCATAGCAACGAACCGTTTTGGAGAATTGGAGCCTTCTTCCCCCCCCCCAAAAAACCTTTGGACGTTTATTTTTGATCTGTCTGGGGGAGAGAGAGAGACGCCATATCTCCTTGAAGTTCAGTTGTGCTAATGCGTTTGCTCTTCTTCCCCGAATAGATCGCTTCTCACCAGATGGGAGGCCTTCAGAAATAGGACAACCACAACGAGGACACAAAGTCTACAGCTCTCTAACGCCCGCCATTGCCATGCATCACTTGCAAAGTGACTTGAGAATGGATTTCTCTAAAATGGAGTTTCATAAACACGGAGCAGATTTGACAGCTAGAAGAGGTCTGGTTTAGTTCAGTTTTCGGTTTTTCGACGTGTGATTCGTGGCCTCGTTTCAAGGACGGGAAGAAACAGGGAAAAGCTGACAAAAATGTAAGTGGAAGTGAAATTTGAACCTTGGGATCAATTGCGTTAAAAGGCCATCTCCTCTATCTGGAAAACATCTTCAGGAAAGGTTTGAAGATGCCTGGAACTGGATGAAATTTGTTTCCTGGCCCTCATCCTCCCTCCACCCGCCTTCCACCGCTTTCTTAAATTCCATCCCCACAGAAATATTAGAAATAGATTCTAGAAATTGAACAAATGCATAAAAAGAAAAAGAGATCTGGGAAACACACAGCCATTGGGCATAGATGGGTAATTTATTTCCTTCCTTCCTTCCTTCCTTCCTTCCTTCTTCCTATGTTCACAAATAGACTGTTAACCCTCTCTTAATTTGAAATGAGCAATCTAGGACTTCCGATCTTCCATCCTTCCCTTCCACTCTCCGTCTTCATCTACCTTCCTTCCCCCCCCAACCTCCTTTTCCTTCCTCCCTCCCTCCCTCCCTTTTCCTTCCTTCCTTCCCTCCCAACCTCTTTTCCCTTCCTTCCTCCCTCTTTTCCTTCCTTCCTTCCCTCCCTCTCTTCTCCTTCCTTCTTTTTCTTTCCTTCCTTCCTCCCTTCCCTCTCTTCTCCTTCCTTCCTCTTTTCTTTCCTCCTTTCCTTCCTTTCTCTTTTCCTTCCTATCTTCCCTCCCTTCACCTTCATTCTTTCCTTCCTTCCTTTCTCCCTCCTTTTCCTTCCTCCCTCCCTCCCTTCTTTTCCTTCCTTCAACTGTTCTTCATATATTCATAAATGGTCTGTTAACCCTCTCTAAATCTGAAATGAGCAATCCAGGACTTCTGACCTTCCATCCTTCCCTCCAGCCCTCCGTCTTCGCCTTCCTTCCTTTCTTCTTTCCCTCCCAACCTTTTTCTTTCCCTCCCTCCCTCCTTTCCCTCCCTCCCTCCTTTTCCTTCCTTCCTTCTTTCCCTCCCAACCTCCTTCTTTCCCTTCCTTCCCCTTCCTTCCTCCCTTCCTCTCTCCCTCCTTTTCCCTTTCCTTCCTTCTTCCTTCCTTCCTCCCTCCCCCTTTTCCTTCCTCCCTCTTTTCCTCCTTTTCCTTCTTTCCTTCCTTCTTCCTTCCTTCCTCCCTTTCTTTTTCCTTCCTTCCTCCCTCCCTCCTTTTCTTTCCCTCACAACCCCTTTTTCCCTTCCTTCCTTCCTTTTCCTTCCTTCCTCTCTCCTTTTCCTTCTTTCCTTCCTCCCTCCCTCCCTCACCTCCCTCCCTCTCCCTCCTTTTCCTTCCTCCATTCCTCCCTCCTTTTCCTTCCTTCCTCCCTCTCCCTCCTTTTCCTTCTTTCCTTCCTTCCTTCTTCCTTCCTCCCTTCTTTTCCTTCCTTCCTCCCTCCCTCCTTTTCCTTCCTCCCTCCCTCCTTTTCCTTCCTTCCTTCCTCCCTCCCCAAATCAAAATCACCTGGGCCCTCCAAAAATGCCAACTGGATGGACCGAGATAACCACTGTTCACCACCAATGCACATCACTGACGGCGAAAGAGCGCTGGATTCCTCCACACCTGACACCCGTAACATCCGGCGCCAATAATTAACCAACTGTGATCTTTCCATTTGGCAGCCAGGAATTGCTCAGAGCAAAAACTCAACTCTCCTCATTTGCAGCTGCCAATAAACAGTGAGGAAAGGAGCAGTAAACAGCACCGTTTGGCCAATCTGGCCAGATTGTAACAACCTATAAATTTACCGGACAGCAGCAGGAAATGCTTATTCCCGCATAATTTACGGCAGCCATGCAACGGTTGCATATAAAGACACGTGCAGCCGCAGAATGACAACAAGATTTACAGAACTTAAAAAGCCTGCAGAGATGCTGTTGGCACCACGGACGACAACCCTGCGGAGGAGACACAATGCTTTGAAAGCTGGGAGCTGGGAAATGTTTAACAAACGAGTTGATACGTATCTTTTTCAAAGTGTTTTAAAGTGATTCCCGTCAAAATCCCGTCGAAACCCGTTTTTAAAAACTTCGAAGAAAACGGAAGGCAGGAAACAAAACCCCGTCAAAATGGACGCAGTGGCCAGGAAGCACCCTTATTTTAAGGAGGAGTGGTGGTGGATAGAAAACTTGAGTTCAATGGGGAGATAAAAAGTTAAAAATCCAGATTCCTACGTTTTAATCCACAATATTGTCCAGCAAACACATTTAAAATAAATACAAGGGTGGTTTATTCTGCCCTGTCTCCAAATTGAGAGAAAAAAAAGAGAGAATACTTTGCACAAAAAAAAAAAAAAGGACTTAATGCTTCAGCTGGGTCAAAGCCTATTCTTAAATTCTTTCAATTTCAAAAAATGCCAAATTTAATGTGCCCCTTTTATTAGATCCGAAGGCTCCGATTTGAAGTGCAAAGGAGACGACAGAAATCATCCGTTCTGAATTTAACTTTTACCTCCAAATGCCACACCCCAGGAATAATAACATCAGAAATAGCTGAGCTGAAAAAAATAAAAATAAAGAATGACTCAAAGTGTGGCAGAAACACTCTGGAAACATTTTTTGGAGAAGGGTTTGGCTGTCCTCACTACACTACAAAGAACGAACAGCTCAATTTTTCCCTAATTTTCGGCATTATGAAAACACGGCAGCGAAAACTCAAGCGGAGAAAAAAAAAGATAGATAGATAGATAGATAGATGATAAATAGATAAGATAGAACATAGATAGATCATAGATAAGATATAGATGATATAGATAGATAGATGATAGATTAGATAGATGATAGATAAGATAGATAGATAGATTAGATAGATAGATTAGATAGACAGATAGATGATATAGATAAAATAGACATGATAGATTAGATAGACAGATGATAGATTAGATAAGACAGATGATAGATTAGATAGATGATAGATTAGATAGATAGATAGATAGATAGATAGATAGATAGATAATTTATTTATTTTTTTATTTTATTTTTTACTTCAAATTTATATACCGCCCTTCTCCCTAGGGACTCAGGGCGGTGTACAGCCAAATAAAAACACATAATAAATACATTAAGAACAGATTAAAAAGAAATATCTCAATTTGGCCCAAAATTTAAAAAGACAAACAAATTTAAATTTTATTTTATTTTATTTTATTTGTATACTGCCCTTCTCCAACAGGACTCAGGGCGGTGAACAGCCATGGTAAAACACAACATATAAAATTTAAAAGCAATTTAAAAGATAATTTTGGCCATCAATTTAAAATAACCCAGTTAAAACCAATTACAAATTAAAACCGCAAGGATGGGGTCAAGCCAGCTAAGATAGATAGTTAGATAATAGATAAGATATAGATAGATGATAGATTAGATAGATAGATAGATAGATAGATGATAGATAGATGATAGATAAATAGATAGATGATAGATAGATAGATAAATAGATAGATAGATAGATATAGATGATAGATAGACAGATAGATAGATAATGATAGATAGATAAATAGATAAATAGATAGATAGATAGATAGATAGATAATGATAGATAGATAGATAGACAGATAGATAATGATAGATAGATAGATAGATAGATAGATAGATAGATAGATAGATAGATAGATAGATAGAGATAGATAGATAGATAGATAGATAGATAGGAGTTAAAGGATGGCACAAATTTTTTGTTTTTGTTTTTCTTTTTTCCACAGTCCCACCCCATTTTTAAGCAAGCACGCAATTTCTTAAGAGCAATTTCTCCAATGCAAAAGGACGACCTCTCTTGCCATGCCTGGCAAGGAAACCTCCCTTTGGATGACTTAAAAGTTGCCTCATTAAAACAACCCCAAATTTGCATTCTGTCAACCAGCTGCCAGGACTTCTTTTATGACTCATCAAGCCAAAACTACAACTTTGCAGGAGGCCTGTATATCATTTCTCCCCCACATATTGAAGAGCTGTTAACAAGTCCACATCCGAGAGAAAGAAGGAAGGAAGCTAGCGAGATGAATGAAAAAAGTCCATTTGGATTTTCGGGGAAGAAAAGATTTCCAAGCTAGGGCTCCCAGAATGAATTTATGGAACGCACGTGCATCCACATTCCTCCCAATAATTCTTGCGATAAGCTAAGAAGTTGTAAGTCAACAACCTCCACTGATCATCTGCAGGTCTTCTGGACTTGTGGTGGAAGTTCTTGTTCCTAAATCAGCAGGAAGTTGGTTTACGTTGACCAGGTAAGGATGGATATTCCTGGTTGACAATTAGGTTAAGTTTATTATTAGTAAAAAGGTAAAGGTTCCCCTCGCACATATGTGCTACTCGTTCCCAACTCGAGGACGGAGCTCATCTCCGTTTCAAAGCCGAAGAACCAACGCTGTCCGAAGACGTCTCCGGGGTCATGTGGCCGGCATGACTCAACACCAAAGGCGCATGGAACGCTGTTCCCTTCCCACCAAAGGTGGTCCCTATTTTTCCTACTTGCATTTTTTATTTTTAACGTGCATTCGAACTGCTAGGTTGGCAGAAGCTGGGACGAGTCACGGGAGCTCACCCCCGTTACGTGGCGCTCGGGATTCGAACCGTTGAACTGCCGACCTTCCGATCGACAAGCTCAGCGTCTTTATAAAAACCCTAGTAAGAGCACACCTGGAACACGGCAATCAATTTTGGTCATCACTCTACAACAAAAGATGTTGAGATTTTGGAAAAAGTTCAGAGAAAGGCAATGAAGATGATCAAAGGCCCGGAGATTAAAACATATGAAGAACAGCTGCAGGATTTGGGTTGGGCTAGTCTAGAGAAAAAAAGGACTAGGGGAGACATGATAGCAGCCTTCCAGTATTTGAGGGGAGGGTCAACTTATTCTACAAAGCACCAGAAGGCAAAACAAGGAACAATGGATGGAAACTAACCAAAAAAGAGAAGCAACCTGGAATTGAAGAGAAACTTCCTAACAGTGAGGACAATTAACCAGTGGAACAGCTTGCCACCAGAAATCGTGGGCGCTCCATCACTGGAGGTTTTTAAGAAGAGACTGGACAGTCATTTGTCTGCAATGGTACAGGTTCTCCTGCTTGAGCAGAGGGCTGGACTAGAAGATCTCCAAGGTCCCTTCCAGCGCTCTTCTATTCTATCCTAAAATATGAAGGCATCTCTACCATCCTGGATTGATTAAAGCCCAAGCATTGGGATAAGACTTTGCTGTTGTGGTTCGCCAGCAGCCTGCGGAGCTGGCAGCGGAGTCGGACAGCGATGAGGCTGAGGAACAACATGGGCCAGTCCTGGAGGCTGGGGAAGGCCCGGATGAGGGCTCTGCGTCAGAGGCAGAGCTGGGGCCAGGGCCATCGGGGAGTGATGCGCGGACTCCAGAGCCTCCAGAGGCTGACAGTAGAGAGGCAGAGGAACAGGAAGAGCCTGTTCCTAGTGCACGTATGAGAAGAGCTGCCAGAAGGCAAGAGCAGCTCAAGCAAAAAGGACAACTCAGGAGTAAGGCCAAGAGATGATTGGCCCCTCCCATTAGTCTTAAAAGACCAGCAACGGCTCTTGGGCTCTTTGTCGGAAAACAACGTTGATAGACTTGTTCTTGTCTTGTTGCACTTCTCTCTTGTCGGCGTCTTCTGCTCCTGAACTTTTGCCAAGAGAAGCCTTTGGCAGTTTGCCTAATTATACCAAGGTTGGTGATTAGACTGAAGAATTTGTGTTAAGAAGAATTTGTTGTAATTTAGTTTGGACTACGCTGAGAATGAGTTAATTCTCAGCTGTTCTAATAAAGTCTGTTTGTTTTGGAACTGTTTGCGTCGATTACTACCTACTTGGGCCTGGGTCACAACCAGTGGTGGGTTGCTCCCGGTTCGCAAGAACTGGTAGTAAAAATTTATAGTAGTTCGGAGAACCGGTAATAACATTGGCTGACCATACCCCCGAACCGGTCCCCGGCCTGGTCACCGCTCGCTTACCCCGCCTACCTCATCAGAGGCTTTTTAAAAAAAAAACTTTTAAAAGCATTTTTTTCTACCTCTTCGGCCAAAAAAAATGCTTTTAAAAGTAAAAAAAAAGGCCTCTGATGATCACGCGGCTCAGCTGGGATCGTCAGAGGCTTCTAAAAGCATTTTTTCTACAACCTCTTCAGCCGAAGAGGTTGTAGGGAAAAAAATGCCTTTAAAAGCCTCTGGCGATCCCAGCTGAGTTGCCTGATCGTCAGAGGCTTCTAAAAGCATTTTTTTCTGCAACCTCTTGGAACGCTTGAGTGGCGTAGGAGGCTAATGCCTCCTAAGGCAGCATTTAACATCCAGTTGCCTGCAATTACTGCGAGTTCAATTCTCACCAGGCTCAAGGTCGACTCAGCCTTCCATCCTTTCTAAGGTGGGTAAATTGAGGACCCGGTTTGTGGGGGCAATAAGCTGACTTTGTATAAATGTACAAAAGTATGAAGGCTATTGCTTAACGCATTGTAAGCCGCCCTGAGTCTCCGGAGAAGGGCGGCATATAAATCAAATTAAAAAAACAAAAACAAAAACGCAAAATAAGGAATAAGAAAATAAGGAACGCAAAATCCAAACTTGATTTAAAACTTTTTTTTTTTAAAAAAGTGATCATTGTCCCTTTTTTTCAAGTCGTAAGGTATTAAGCGATGACTGCAAAAAAAACCCAAAACCTTGCCTCTCAACGTGCTTTTTTCCTGGATGTGCTTCAAGAAAGAGGTCCAGGAATGAAACGTGGACAGGGGGAGGGGGGGGCGTTCCAAGGCCCCCTTCTCCAGCAAGAGAAACTTGGATGGCACCCCGTTCTTGGATCCCTCACGAGAAAGACGTGGAGAGGAATGGCAAGACGGAGATCCAAGAACGGGGATGCGTGTGAACCTCAAAAGGAAGGCAGCCAAAGGGGAAGAGCAAAATATTGTTGCTGGAAAAAGCAGAGGAACAAATGAAGAAAAGAAACGTAGAGGAGGAGAGAGAGACAAGATTAAAATAAAACGAACAGATAAAACAGAGCTGGAAGGGACCTTGTAGGTCATTTAGTCCAGGAGTCTCCAACCTTGGCAACTTTAAGCCTGGCGGACTTCCAACTCCCAGAATTTCGCCGCCAGCTTAGCTGGCTGCGGAATTCTGGGAGTTGAAGTCCGCCAGGCTTAAAGTTGCCAAGGTTGGAGACCTTTGATCTAGTCCAACACCCACCCACCCCGCCCAAGCAGGAGACCCTACACCAGGGGTGTTAAACACGATTTCATTGAGGGCCTCGTCAGGGTTGTGTTTGAACCGGCTTGGCTGGGATGGGTGTGGCCAGGATGGGCATGGCCAGCTCGACGTCACTCATCAAGGATCCATTTTAGGTTGTGACAGCCTCCTGCAGCCCTCTGCCAGCAAAAACGGAGCTCGGGGAGGCCGCACGCAGCTCACCTGAGCTCCGTTTTCAGTCCGCGACGGCCTCCTGCAGCCCTCTGCCAGCAAAAACGGAGCTTGGGGAGGCCGCACGCGGCTCACCTGAGCTCAGTTTTCAACCGCGATGGCCTCCTGCAGCCCTCTGCCAGCAAAAACGGAGCTCGGGGAGGCCGCACGCGGCTCACCTGAGCTCAGTTTTCAGCCGCGATGGCCTCCTGAAGCCCTCTGCCAGCAAAAACGGAGCTCGGGGAGGCCGCACGCGGCTCACCTGAGCTGTTTTCAGCCGCGATGGCTTCTTGCAGCCCTCTGCCAGCAAAAACGGAGCTCGGGGAGGCCGCACACGGCCCACCTGAGCTCCGTTTTCAGCCGCGACGGCCTCCTGCAGCCCTCTGCCAGCAAAAACAGAGCTCCCTGCTGGCAGAGGGCTGCAGGAAGCCATCATGGACGTGGCCCTCCCGAGCTCCATTTTTGCTGGCAGAGACACAGTGGGCTGGTCCTTTGCTGCATCCAGGGCGGCCCCACAAGCCAGATCTAAGCACTCTGCAGGCCGGATCTGGCCTTGAGTTTGATACCCCTGCCCTACACAATTTCTGACAGATGGCAGTCCAGTCTCTTCTTGAAAGCCTCCAGTGATGAAGCTCCCACAACGTCCGAAGGCAACTTCTGTTCCATGGGTTGATTGCTCTCATTGTCAGAAAATTTCTCATTTCTAGGTTGAATTAATCAATCAGAATAGTTAGAAGGGACCTTGTAGGTCATCTAGTCCAACCCCCTGCCCAAGCAGGAGACCCTACACCACTTCTGACAGATGGCAGTCCAGTCTCTTCTTGAAAGCTTCCAGGGATGAAGCTCCCACAACGTCCAAAGGCAACTTCTGTTCCATGGGTTGATTGCTCTCGGTCAGAAAATTTCTCCTTATTTCCAGGTTGAATCTCTCCTTGATCAGTTTCCATTCATTATTATTATATAGAGCCTTGGTGGCGCAGCAGACTAAAATGCTGTTAAGTAGCACCAGCTGCCTGCAATTACTGCAAGTTCAAATCTCACTAGGCTCAAGGTTGACTCAGCCTTCCATTCTTCCGAGGTAGGTAAAATGAGGACCCGGATTGTGGGGGCAATAAGCTGACTTTGTATAAAAAAGAACACCGCTTGGGGGGGGGGGCGAAAGTCCTACTAAGCAGGTATATACAAAAGTATGAAGGCTATTGCTTAATGCATTGTAAGCCGCCCTGAGTCTCCGGAGAAGGGCGGCATATAAATCGAATCAATCAATCAATCAATCAATAAGTAAATAAATAAGTAAATAAGTAAATAAATAAGTAAATAAGTAAATAAGTAAGTAAATAAATAAATAAATAAATTCCTTGTCCGGCCTTCGGGTGCTTTGGAAAATAGAACCCCCCACTCCTCTCTGTTGCAGCCCCTCAAGTATTGGAACACTGATGTCGTGGCAACGTAGGACTCCCCATTGATCAATCTCTGATGAGTTTTGAATGGAAGACATGTACTATAGGCACGGAGTTGCAACAGCGCGATCTTAGTAGGGGCGGGAAGCACTTCGGATGTGTAGCAACTAAGGCGACCAGAGTTTTGTGGCCACAGTGATACACAAACGCAAGTAATGAACCCAAACAGCTAAGACACTGCATTACAAACCCAGGAACTCCCTGGTGCAAAGTTAAAACCTTTCCCCACATATCCATTAGGTTCCCACATCACCTGAAGCACCGGTTTAATTAGGGTTTGCTGAACGCATCGTTAAACTCTTCACTTGCAGATGTGCTAAGTCGTAAACTACGGCTGACAATCTGAAAGGACTGCATTCAATCATTTCACACCAAGCGGGCATCAAACATTACTAGTTCAAGCGTGTCGAACCCTGGCAACTTTTAAGCCTTGTGGACTTCAACTCCCAGAATTCCCCACAGCTGGCTGGGGGAATTCTGGGAGTTGAAGTCCACAAGGCTTAAAAGTTGCCAAGGTTGGATACCCCTGCACTTAAGAGCTTAATAGCACACCTGTCTGTCCAATCTTCTGAAATTCTCTACCCATCACAGCTAGGTTCAAGCATCACTTTAAATTCAGGTTTAAGTAAATAAGAGGGATTTGAAGATTAGTGTGAAGTTTAGCTTAAACTTGTTGACTGCTTTTTCCTTCTTTCTTCGTGTGTGTGTGTGTGTGTGTGTGTGGATGGAGATGATAGATGATAGATAATGATAAAAGATAGATAGATAGATAGATAGATAGATAGATAGATAGATAGATAGATAGATGTGTAAAGAGATTAGGTAGGTAGGTAGGTAGGTAAGATAGATAGATGAGATGATAGAATGATAGAGATGATAGATGAGATAGAGATGAGAGAGATGAGAGATGAGAGAGATGAGAGATGAGAGAGATGATAGAAATGGTAGATGAGATGATTGATAGAGATAGATAAGAGATGATAGATGAGATATAAAGAATGATAGATGATAGAGAATGATATAGAGAAAGATAGATGATGATAGAGAATGATAGATAAGATAGATATGATAGATGATAGAGAATAAGAGAGATGATTGATAGATATAAATGAGAGAAGATATAGAGAATGGTAGATGATGATGATAATGATAGATGATAGAGATGATAGAGATAGATAGATGATAGATAGATGATAATGATAGATGATAGAGATGGTAGATGAGATAGATATGATAGATATAGAAAATAAGAGAGAGATTATTGATATAGATAGATGAGATAGAGAATGATAGAGAGAGATGATAGATAGATAGATAGATAGATAGATAGATAGATAGATGAGATGAGAGATAGGTAGACAGACAGACAGAGTTGTAAAAGGAAAGGAGAATTTACTGCTTTTTCTTTTCTTTCAGCACCCAGCCACGGTGGATTCTACATGATCACTTTTTCCTCTCTCTCTCTTTTTTTTTGGTACACCATTTTTTTCTTTTTTGTAATCGTTAGGCATGCTTTTGTTTTGCTTGTTCGTTTTCCTGTTCTGTATTTTATTTTTTATGATAAAACTATACATTAAAAAAAAAGGTTTAAGTGAATCAGCCACGATGGGTTCGATGCATGCAATTTACTAACCCTGGGCTTACACGCCGACACACCTTCGTTCACACAAATCCCTCCAGATAAACCCAGCTTGAACGTTTTGCAAAGATTTCGTGTGCAACAGAATAATCCAGTTATCTCTGCTTTTCAACAGGAGAAAATCTGTGGTCCAGCCATTCGTGGCAGAGGGAGGTCCCACTTTAAGCAGGATGCAAGCGCACACACACACACAAAAAATAATAATTGCGATATGACCACAAAGAGACTGTGAGAACAGAAAGGAGTACAAATTGTGGCCACTTAGGCTGGACAAATAGGGACACGGTGGCTCAGTGACTAAGACACTGAGCTTGTCGATTGAAAGGTCAGCAGTTCAGCGGTTCGAATCCCGAGCGCCGCGTAACGGGGTGAGCTCCCGTGACTTGTCCCAGCTTCTGCCAACCTAGCAGTTCGAAAGCACTTAAAAAATGCAAGTAAAAAAAATAGGGACCACCTTTGGTGGGAAGATAACAGCGTTCCATGCGCCTTTGGCGTTGAGTCATGCCGGCCACGTGACCACGGAGACGTCTTCAGACAGCGTTGGCTTTTCGGCTTTGAAACGGAGATGAGCACTGCCCCCTAGAGTCGGGAACGACTAGCACAGATGTGCGAGGGGAACCTTTAGCTTTATCTTAGGCTGGACAATGTTGATGTCCAGCGTTTGTGGCTGATGAAGGATCGATTTTCTAAACTTCTCAGGGATGGGACTTTCAGAAGTCCCTGCAAATTCCAAAAAGGCCGGAGTGGGGATGGGTAGGTGGGAGGAATGTCTCCCAGGTACCCACAACTCATCTATTTGCGCCCAACCCTGGAAAACAATAACTAAGGGACTTCCTCGCTGGCTCTTTCCAGCATCTTTTCCTTCTCTCCGTTCTCACCACTTCCCAGCACAGTTGGTTCTGCAGCAGATTTGGGGCTGGGGGAGGTGCTGGGGGAAAGAGAGAGAAATGTGTGGGTGCTTTTTTAAAGCAATCGCTGCTATAAAAAGGATTGCGTGTTTTTTTTTTCTTCTCAAATTTGGCACACGGCGTCACAGATGCTTGCCGCAAAAGGAGCCGAGGAGAGGAACAAAATTGTCCTGAGCATCCACCTGGCTAACTCTCCCCTTGTTCTCCTTGGAGAAGAGAAAAAGGTCCACGCAAGGGTGGGGGTGGGAAAGGAGGGAGGGAGGGGGCTACGGAAAAGTTTCAAGGAAAGGACAAACGGCATCTCTGTTACTCGTGACATTTTTCTTGCGACGGTTGTCAAAATCCGCTCAAGTGAAGGTCAGGCAACACGCTGATATTTTAAGCCGGTGTAAACGCACCTCTTGCCTCTTGTCTTATCGAGATGTCGATTATTTGATGTTCTCCTACAGTTCTTGTTTAGACACGGATAGGACAGCTCGGATCCTATCCGCACAGATGCCAAGATACACCGATCCAATAGTACACGAGCCAATTTTTACCGTTCTTGCAGGAAAAGGAAGCTATTAATACCACTCTATAAAGGAGGCACTAAAAGGAGGCAGTGATGTTACTCTATAAAGCAGGGGTGAAATCCAGCAGGTTCTGGAGAACCGGTAGCGGAAATTTTGAGCAGTTTGGAGAACTGGCAAACACCACCTCTGGCTGGCCCCGGAGTGGGGCGGGAATGGAGATTTTGCAATATCCTTCCCCCAGGAGTGGGGAGGGAATGAGGATTTTGCAGTATTCTTCCCTTGGAGTGCAGTATCCTTCCCCTGCCACGCCCACCAAACCATTTATAGATAGATAGATAGATAGATAGATAGATAGACAGACAGACAGACAGACTGACTGTAGATAGAGATAGATAGAGTAGAGTAGAGTAGAGTAGAGTAGAGTAAAGTAGAGTAGAATAGAATAGAATAGAATAGAATAGAATTTTTATTGGTCAAGTGTGAGTGGACACACAAGGAATTTGTCTTGGTGCATATGCTCTCAGTATACATAAAAGAAAAGATACATTCATCAAGAATCATAGATAGTTAGATAGAACGAGCACTTAAGACTTATATGTCACTTTATAGTGCTTTTGCAGCCCTCTCTAACTCTTACCCCCAACAATCTGGGTCCTCATTTGACCCACCTCGGAAGGACGGAAGGCTGAGTCAACCGTGAGCCGGTCAGGATCGAACTGCTGGCAGTGGGCAGAGTTAGCCTGCAATACTGCATTCTAACCACTGTGCCAACATGGCTCTTAAGAGAGATAAAGAGATAGAGAGATAGATATAGATGGATATAGATACTGTAGATAGATATAGGTAGGTAGGTAGGTAGGTAGGTAGGTAGGTAGGTAGGTAGGTAGGTAGATAGATAGATAGATAGATAGATAGATAGATAGAACAAGCACTTAGACTTATATGCTGCTTTATAGTGCTTCACAGCCTGCTCTAAGTGGTTTACAGAGTCAGCCTCTTGCCCTCAACAATCTGGGTCCTCATTTGACCCAACTCAGAAGGATGGAAGGCTGAGTCAACCTTGACCCTGGTGAGATCCGAACTGCCAAATTGCAGGCAGCAATTCTTGATGCTTTTAGCTCCATCCTTCAGTGGCATGAAACAAACAAACAAACAAAAAAACAAAACCCAAAACCCAAACCTATTTCAAAAGCCTTAAACACGTCTTTCTCAAAGTTGGCAATAAAGCTGGCTGGGGCATTCTGGGAGTTGAAGTCCACGTATCTTAACATGGCAGAGTTTGAAAAGCACCATCTTAAACCGTCTTAAATGGATCGCGCCACCAAATTTTTGGGGCAAATTTCAAGTTGCGATAGGAACATGCAAATCTGGCCAAGGAAACCCACTAGGTAAGAGAGTCAAGAGCTGGCATTTCCACTGGCCAATGTCTGAAAGATTTGCCCATGTGTCAGTCAAGAGAGAGAGAGAGAGAGAGAGAGAGACAGAGAGACAGAGAGAAAGAGAGAGAGAAAGAAACAAGGAGAGAGAAACAGAGAGACAGAGAAAGAGAAAGAGACAGAGAGAGAAACAGAGAGAGAAACAGAAAGACAGAAAGAGAGAAACAGGGAGAGAAAGAGAGAGAAACAGAGAGAGTGAGAGAAACAGAGAGACACAGAGAGAAACAGAGAAAGAGAGAAAGAGAGAGAGAGAAAGAGACAGAGAGAGAAAGAGGGAGAGGGAGAGAGAGAGAGAGAGAGAGAAACAGAAAAAGAGACAGTCAGAGAAACAGAGAGAGACAGAGAGAAACAGAAAGAAAGAGAAAGAGAGAAGCAGAGAGAGAAACAGAGAGAGAGAGAGAGAGAGAGAAACAGAAAGAGAGAGACAGAGACAGGGACACAGAGAGAAAGACAGAGAGACAGAGAAACAGAGAGAGAGAGAGACAGAGAGAGAAACAGAAAGAGAGAGAGAAAGAGAGAAACACAGAGAAACAGAAAGAGAGAGACAGAGACACAGACACAGAGAGAAAGACAGAGAGACAGAGAAACAGAGAGAGAGAGACAGAGACACAGGGATCAAATCCTCCTTCCTTTCCTGTCTCATCAAAAATACAGAAAGAGCAGATGGGTGTTTTCCTGCACCGGAGCCTGTTAACTCAGCAGACGCCAAGATCCCCTCCCAGACATTTAAAAAAAAAAAAAAAAGTTAATTGTTGACAGCCTGCACGATACAATTAATGTATTCATCAATCCCATTAATTAATAATTGATGCTTTCTTCCTCTTCCCAGAGAGAGGCAAAATGGAAAAAAAAAAAAGGAGAGAAGAATTCTGTGTATCCCTTTAAGCCTGCCAGCGATTCTGCAGCAAAAGAGGGAAGGATTTCTTTTCCTTCAAGGATCCGGGGCGCACGCCAACGATCGGCAGGTATATCCAAGGAAAACCAGTTACAACGGGCGTTATGAAATACTTTCCCTTTATCCTGCTAACCCGTGGGAAGAAAACGACAAGGGACAGGTTCTACTGCTTACCGAAAACCATCACAGCCCAAGGAGAAATAGATAATTTTCTGTGTTTTTCCATAACGCAGAATGGAAAACGAGGTTCTTGGGAGGGTTTTCGATGCATAATTCCTTTAAAAAAAAAAAAGGAGAGTTATTCCTTCTACGCTCTGCACATCCATCCTCCTGCATTGTTCGAGGGACCTTCCAGCCTCCTTTTAAGGGGACTGACCTCTAGACCTGAAACCAGAAATATTTCTGTTGGGTATAGTGCCGGAGGTTTAAAAATAAAGGGACTACATATTTAGTTTTGCATGTACTGACAGGAGCAAGGATTGCATTTGCAAAATATTGGAAAAATTAGAACACTCCCATCAGATGAGGATGCAATTCGGAAAATGTTAAGATTGTGCTGAGATGGACAGACCGGCTTTAAAAATGAAAGATGAAGAAGACACCGAATATTACTTGATACGGGAATAGATTCTATGAACGGTTAGAGACAAGAGGTAGAAATTAGATGACGAAAGATAATTGCTATCTATGAATTAAACAGAAAGATGATTTATAATTATAAATACGACAATACAATTAACAGAATTATAAATGAGCCAATACAAAGAGAAATATAGCCAAAACTATTCCGTTACATAACAGGGACGCGGTGGCTAACACGCTGAGCTTGTCGATCGAAAGGTTGGCAGTTCAGCGGTTCGAATCCCTAGCGCCGCGTAACGGGGTGAGCTCCCATGACTTGTCTCAGTTCTGCCAACCTAGCAGTTCGAAAGCACATAAACCTAGCAGTTCGAAAGCACGTAAAAAAAATGCAAGTAGAAAAATAGGAACCCCCTTTGGTGGGAAGGGAACAGCGTTCCGTGCGCCTTTGGTGTTGAGTCATGCCGGCCACATGACCACGGAGACATCTTCGGACAGCGTTGGCCCTTTGGCTTTGAAACGGAGATGAGCACTGCCCCTTAGAGTCAGGAACGACTAGCACATATGTGCGAGGGGAACTTTTACTTTTACCTTTATTCCGTTACATTGTCACTATTGCTACTAGTATATGTGTTAATATTTCTTCTTGGTTTTTCCTTGTTTTTCTTTTACACCCTGATGATACACTGTATTCAAAATGTTTATGAATAATAAAAATAATAATAATAAGGGGATTGAATTCCCACTTCCCCTGGTGCACACCGCAATCCACACAACAAAGAAACTTTCCGAGAACCAAAATGCACCAACTCATCCTTTACACCCTTGGGAATAACCCTTCTGCCTTTGCAAGAAGGAAACACCGCCGAGACTCACAATAAGCTGTTTTTAGCCACTCATCCCTTTCACTAAAAAAAAAAAAACCCTTCCCCAGGTTCCTGAGAGGCGACCCCACCCTGAATTTCAGAGAGAAGCTAGGAACTAGTGTGCTGCAGCTGCCCAAAAGGCCAACACACTTCTAGGCTGCATCAACAGAGGGACAGAATCAAGATCCCGGGAAGTGTTAATACCACTTTATAAGGCCTTGGTAAGGCCACACTTGGAATCCTGCATCCAGTTTTGGTCGCCACGATGTAAAAAAGATGTGGAGACTCTAGAAGGAGCGCAGAGAAGAGCAACAAAGAGGATTAGGGGACTGGAGGCTAAAACATATGAAGAACGGCTGCAGGAACTGGGTAGTTTAATGAAAAGAAGGACCAGAGGAGACATAATAGAAGCCTTCCGATATCTCAGGGGCTGCCCCAAAGAAGAGGGAGTCAAGCTATTCTCCAAAGCACCTGAGGGCAGGACAAGAAGCAATGGGTGGAAACTAATCAAGGAGAGAAGCAACCTAGAACTCAGGAGAAACTTCCTGACAGTCAGAACAATTAATCAGTGGAACAACTTGCCTCCAGAAGTTGTGAACGCTCCAATACAGGACGTTTTTAAGAAGAGGTTGGATAACCCTTTGTCTGAAGTGGTTTCCCTGCCTAAGCAGGGGGTTGGACTAGAACAGGGGTCAGCCACCTGCAGCTCTGGAGGCGCATGCGGCTCTTTCATCCCTCTGCTGCGGCTCCCTGTCACTCAAAATATACACCACGACCACCAATGTGCAACACCCGCTGGCACGTGATTTATTGAGATTTTCAACCCCCGGTAGGCCAACCATGGATAAATCCAAGAAAAGAAAAGTTTCAGAAGAAAACAGAACGTTGAATTCAACTACAGATGCTAGTTTTGTGGCCGCTCGAGAATTAGGCACAGGAAGGGTTCTGTGGCTCCCGGTGTTTTCTTTTCTGTGGGAAACGGGTTCTGTATCTTTTTTGAGTGTTTAAGGTTGCAGACCCCTCCCACTCTGTTATTCTATTCTGTCCTGTTCTGAACCATCAGGAAAGTTAAATCTCGGTGCAGTAAATTTAGTTGAAAGATAAACGGAAATACAATCCTATGCACACAGAAGGTTATGGCACATCCTTTAGGTGAGCGAGTTTCTTTATCGTCCCAAAAATACGTTTGTGTAGGAGGAAATGGGATTGGAATTCCAAGATTTTATTGGGTTTGGTTAAAGCACCAGGCTAGAAACTGGGAGACTGAGAATTCTAGTTCTTCCTTGGGCACGAAGTTTATTGAGTGCAGTCGCTCTCTCTCAGCCCCAAGGAAGTAGCAATATCAAACCAATATCTGAAAAACCTGGTTATGAAAACGGCAGGAACTCGCCCAGGCAGTCTTTGAAAACTGGGCAAGATTGAACAGAAGAAAAAAAAAAGGTATTAAACAGAATTTATTCGCTTTCTATTCCCTCTATGAGAAATGAGTCCATTTTACAGAACAGCCGTAACTGCCACGTCAAAAGTGGAAGTTGTTCTTTTCAGCTAGTCCTGCTTTATTACTTACATTCATGGATTTAATTCTTAGCAAATGAGATCCATGGAATACAATACGTTCCTATTGAACGCTGCATCAGAGCCTCTGAGCATATGCAAAGTGCATCCATCTCCCTGCAGGACAAATAACACCTCCAAGCATCTCACACCGAGTTATAATATTCCTGTTAGAGAAAGCTACTTTTCAAACACACTTAAGAAACATTAAAAAAAAAAACCACCAGTACTTAACATAAGAGATAATTTACATAAAATATTTTTTTAAACAAATAACGACGCGAGATAAGTATTTGTACATCTGCTTTAAAAAAATAAAATTAGAAACGGCCTTTTTCTGCAGCAGCCGGTAAAGCCATCCAGGTTAAATTAAAAAACATCTTTGATGCAATTTGCATAGTGTTGACATCTGATACTACAAGGAAAATGAATTATATATCTAGGCGGACAGTTTTATGGGCCCGACTTAGTTAAGCTGGAAAACCTACGCCAATTTCACAGAACTGCCCAGCTTAAAAATATTAAAATGTTAAAAATATTAACATTATTCAATCCATGACTAGGACATAGCCAGAAGTTACCCATCCGCCATTTGGTCTGCTCTAAGCAAACGAAATAGAATAGAGCTGGAAGGGACCTTGGAGGTCTTCTAGTCCAACCCCCTGCTCAGGGAGGAAACCCTACACCACTTCAGACAAATGGTTGTCCAACCTCTTCTTAAAAACCTCCAGTGTTGGAGCATTCACAACTTCTAGTGGCAAGCTGTTCCACTGGTTAATTGTCCTCCCTGTTAGGAAGTTTCTCCTTAATTCCAGGTTGCTTCTCTCTTTGTTTAGCATCCATCCATCCGTTTATTGTCTTACCTTCTGGTGCTTTGGAGAATGATTGCATGTGGGGATAAGGATTGTCATTTTTTTTTTTTGTTTTTTTGTGATTTTTTACTACTTTATGGGCCTCTGACATGCCGGGATCCACAGATATTTTGGTTGTATGGGAATGATGACTAACCTTTTTGCTGTCGTGTGCCAAAAGTGGGGGGGGGAGTGCAGGGGGGTGAGCACGCGTGTGCCCACATCCATACTTCAATGCGCCCCCCCATGCACGCATGAGCCCCTGCACTCCCATCGCTTTTGGCCCGTGATGGCCCCGGTAGGCCTGTTTTTTTTGCCCTCCCCAGGCTCCAGAAGCTTTCTAGGTGCCTGGGGAGGGCGAAAACGGCCTTCCCCAACACCCTGGAGGCCAGAAACGGCCTGTTTCCCGATTTCCGTCCCGGTCTTTGGGTAAATGTTTGAAAGTTAAAAGGAGAAGGCAAAGCCAGAGGCAAAATATGGGTATATTTCTAGCGGGTGGTGAACAAAAGCCAAAGCAAAAATCTTCAACACTTGCAATTATCCTCGACGTACGACTATCATGGTGTGCCCAAAATTTGGCAGTTCTTAAAGTGAGTCGAGCCCCCGTCGTGATGCTTTTTTTTTTGTCCTCCCCTGCCAGAGTTGATAAGCGAATCGCAGCAGCTGTTATGCAGATCGTGCAACCGTTAAGTGAATTTGTGACTTTGCTTGTCGGGAAGTCGGCTGGGAAAGTTGCAAACGGAGAATCTGTAGATTTTCTTAGTCGTCCCGGTCATGGTTGTCTTAAAAAGTGCTTTTTCAGGAAACCATGACGTAGACCAGGGCTCTGCAACCTTAAATACTCAAAGAGCCATTTGGACCCGTTTCCCACAGAAAAGAAAACACCGGGAGCCACAAAACCTGAGTGGGCGTGGCCAACTCGATGTCACTCACTTCCACCAGTCACATGACACCCCCTAGCCACGCCCTACCCAGGTTCTGTTGCTCCCAGTACTTTCTTTTCTGTAGGAAACAGGTATGTCTATCTCTCTCTCTCTTATATATATATTAATATTTTTATAAATAGAGAGAGAGAGAGAGAGAGAGAGAGAGAGAGAGAGAGAGAGAGAGAGAGAGAGAGAGAGAGAATGTATGTATGTATGTAAAAAAAGAAGCAGACATACTGCGAACTCTGGAACTTAATTCTTAATTCTTTTAAAATTTTAAAATCTTAAGTTCCGGAGTTCGCAGTATGTCTGCTTCTTTTTTTACTAATATACCTGGAACTCGTATTTTTAGAATAGTTTGTTATACGATAAAAGGGTCAGCGGCATCTGACTATATATAATCAGCAAGTACAGGGGCGCTTCGCTCCCACTCTGGAAAATGGAGCAAGTCTCCATCCTCCGCCGTCACCCTTACCTTCTCAGGCCAGGCGAGGAGTGACTGGGAGGGGAGGGTGAGGGGCGGGGCCAGCCAGTGGTGTTCAGCCAACAGGGAACCACAGCAGGGGGACGAAAGAGCCGCATGCAGCTCCGGAGCCGCAGGTTGCTGACCCCTGACCTAGACGACCGAGAATCTCTACAGACGTTTAGCTATACAATTTGGGATGAACCCCCTTGGAATGGGGTGGGAGTAGAAACGGATTTCCAGAGGGGAAAAAAACTGCAGACTACAGGAACCATTTGCACCACTCAGGTGACCCTGAGGACACAGGTAAACCTCCAAGTGGCCTCAACGACCCTCAAAAAGGATGCAAAGGACCAGCTGTCTGCAAGGAGCATAAATCCTTCCATTCCCCACCATCCAGTCAGAGCTGAAGAAGCTTCTTGGATGAGAAGCCAAACGTCTTCAAAAGAAAAAAATACCAAGGAAGTCCAGTTGCCTCCTGAAAAAGCACTGTGAGGATTACAAAACGGAGATCACGTCATCCCAGGACGCTGCCACCAAGTGTGAAACAGTTACCAAATGCCTGAATTTTCATCACCTGACCATGTGGGGAATGCTGCAACGGCCTTAAGTGTGGAAAAAACGGCTCTAAGTCACTTTCCCCCCCCCCAGTGTCGTCGTAACTTCGAATGGTCCCTAAATGAACAGTCACAAAACGAGGACTACACTTTGTGTGTGCCAGGCTTCATTTTTTTTTAAAGGTCAGGACAAGAGAAGACCATGAATAGGATGATGCCATCGTGCGTCATGGAAAATTTGCACCCTCGTTTTCCGAGACATCACGCCAAGAGCATCCTGCAACGGCTGCCTTGAAAAATGCATGTCCCAAATTCCCAAAGTCCCAAATTCAGCGGGGCTTCTCCAGACCCACCGCAATCGGAGGCCTCACCCCACAAGTGACCCATTAAACCTTGCAAACTTTCCTCAAGACGCCCCAGGCTTTTTACACGCGGCCTTCATCCCCGCCACCACCGCATCCAAATCTTAATATCGCGAGATATTTATTGTTACCGTCCCGAGTCAAAAAAGACAATCCCGCAACTATATTATTCGGAACCCGTAAACGTCCCGTGCCAAGGGACTCCGTGCGTCATAGCAAGCTCTCTCTTAGATTGAGATGGGGCTTAAACCTGATTAAAAAAAGATGTAATTGACAGAATCTTTTGACGGAGAACTCAGGGGTGACTTCTCCACTCTCCATCTCCCCCCCCCCCAGTCCATCCCACCTACCCCCCTCCAACCGGATTAATGCAGCTATGAAAAGACACCAACCAGCCGGCTTCTATTGTCGGCAAGGAAAGAAAGGTTGGCCACCTGAAAGGAAGACCCTCATTTTATACCCAATAAACGGAAATCAAAAAGCAACTTCGGATGTTTCCCATCCCAGCTGTATTTCGAGCACTCCGGAAAGAATCCAGAAAGGGGGGGGGGCAGAAATATTCCCCAATTTTATCTCCAACTGGGCACGAATTCAGATCTCGGGAGACCCTAGAATCCGTCACAGAGCGAATCCCCCCTTACTTATTGGAGCCAGGAACCGGCTCCCCTCCACAGGCCTGACTCTCTCAAGGACAATCCAGGGCAATCTGCGCGCCCACCCACCCACCCCCAATCCCACTGCAGCCCCTAACCCAACTTCCAATCTGCTTTCCCAGCAGATTGCTGGAAGTCACCTCTTAAGGGGGACGGGTAAACCCAGCACCCTCTGAGGGTAGCCCACCCCCCACCCCAATAATTCTGCCCTTGTCCTAGGCCGAGCTTCTTTCTCTCCTTCTTCTGGGGGTCCTTCCAAGCCCCCCTTTGCCCCTACCCCTTTTCCCCCCAATTGCACCCTTCCTGCAGGATTGCTTTCCTCTCCTGCTTCTCCCCCACTCCCCCCCCAAATCCCTTCTCCTCTTCTCCATCTGCTTTTCACACCGCTTCCCAGGTTGCCAAGCTGCCCCTTTGCCCCCCCCCACCCCCCAAAGACCCCCACCCCCAATGCCCTGCCAGGGGGGGAAAAACTGGCCTTTGCAAATCTTCTCCCATGCCCTTCCCCAGTGGGGGAAATTTCCACAGGGTAGTCCAGCCTCTCTTCTGCCCAACTGGGGGGGGGGTGTATGGGGGGGTTCCCCTCTCCCCAAAGTCTTCTTCCCCAACCCCCACCCCGACCAGATGCCCCTTCCCCACTAAAAGCCAGTTGCAACCTGGCTTGATGGGAGGGATGGGGGAAGAGGAGAAGCAAAGTGGGAGGGAGAGGGGGGGGCTGCTGGCTGGGGATGATGGGAATCGGAACTCTGGAAGGGGGGGAGGCAAGCTGGGTGTGCGTGGAGGACCGCAGCCTGGGAAGCCTTTTGCAAGATCCGCGGCTTCCTCCTCCTCTTCCTCCTCCTCCTCCTCCCCCCCTTGCATCTCCCCGGTCCTCCTCCTCCTCCTCTTCCTCCCCGCCCCCCCGGGGACCCTTTTCCCCGCTCGCCTCGCATTGCATTGCATTGCACCACCCCCTTCCATCTTTGCACGCCTCCCTCCTCTTCCTCCCCACCCACCCACCCCCCACTCTTCCCCGCCCAGACCCCTCCTCCCCCCTCTTTGCAACCCCTCCTTGTCTTACCGGCTTCCCCACGCGGGAAAAAAGGTCCCCCGTCCGGTTCCACGCAGCCCCCAACCGCCGCCGGCGGCCCCGTCCCGGCTCCGTCCGACTCTTTTTGCAAAGCGCCGCAGCAAGCAAGCAAGCTAGCAAGCTTTCAGGGGCTCCGGGAGCACGTGACGGCGCCCGGCTCCCTCATAGGCTGGGCCCGGACCAGGGCTGCCCGGGCAACGCTAAGCCCGCCTCCTTCTTTCGCTTGCCCCGCACCTGAGCAAGCGAAGCCGCCTTTACGCTCTCGGCGCAAAGCTATCCCCCGCCGTTGGCGTATCGCTCGGCTACCTGTGCCGCCTTACGCAACCTGCGTAGCGCGTTGCCGCCTCAGCCGCCGCCGCTCTCTCGCTTACCTTTTCGCGCCTCCTTCTGAGGCGCTACGCAAATGGCGTTGCCCTGTCTCTCTCGTTCTCTCTCTCTCCCTCACCCACCCCACTCCTTGGGGAGGGTCGGGGAGAAGCGGGGGGGGGGTGGTCCTTCCCACACACCCCTCCCTTTTCTTTCGCAAAAAGACGCAAACCTCAGAATCGGGGGGGCACCTGCGGGTTGTGAGGAGGGGAAAAAGCAGCCCTTACGCTGGTGGCGTAAGAAGGAGCGCCCTGCTTTCCCCCTGCGCAAAGTGCGTAAGGGTTGGAAATACTGGCTTTCCTCTCCACCCCCCTTTAAAAAGGAAGGTGCAATGGAAAAAAAAGGGGGGAGGCGGGGGAGGAGAAAAAGAGGAGAAAGCGGAGTTGGAGGGGGGAAGAGAAGGGGGAAAAAGGGGGGAAGGAAGCAGCAAAGTCAAGGAAATGGGTTACCAGGTGAGGTGCAATGCAGTGCAAATGGGCCAGCAGGTGAGGTGCAATGCCATGCAAAAGGTGCATTGTTGTTAAAAAAAAAAAAAGAAACAATGGCGATCATCCAAGCAAAAAAATAAATAATAAAAATTAAAATTAAAAAAAAAAAAGCAAAAGAAAGCAAATGAACAAATTTAATTTTGCAAAACCAGGACGACTCCCGGGAGAGGGTCTGGAAGCTTTCCAGAAGAGGAGACGTGTCAGAAATGGTGTAGGGAAGGGTCTCCTGCTCGGGCAGGGGGTTGGACTAGATGACCCATAAGTTCCCCCTTCCAACTCATCTGTAAATCTGGCCTCCCGTCACATTTCCCAGCATTGCAGAAGGACAATTCCCTGTCTTACTTCCCGGTGCCCAAAAAGATAATGCCTGGTAGGGCTTGGAAGAGGAGGCAAACAAGGCAAACAGGAGAAAAGTGCAGCCCCCACCCCCAAATTTCCAGCCATCTGCAAGGACGCCCCTTCCCACAAAGCCAACCAATCGAGAGAAGGTGCGGGCACACCTGAGCTGGTATTTTGAACGAAGAGCTTCATCGATGGAGGACAAATCCTACCTTGGGGAAGGGGATCAACCTCAAACCACAAACATTTTTGAAGGAAGTGGGTTGGAGTACGGCTTCCCATCCTTCCCTGCCAGCGTGGATGTCTCTGGGGGCTCCCCGACACCTTCGGAGGACCCTGAGGGTGAGGAGCTACTCCTGAGACACAACGACTGGGATTTGCACTTTGTGGTGTTGCCAAAACACCATGCAAAACTCAACCAGTGCGCTAACACCGCAGGCAAAGAAAGGAGAGCAGGGTTTTTTGCATAAACACGGGCATGTATAGAATACAATAGAATCAGAATCAGAATCAGAATCGGAATCGGAATCGGAATCGGAATCGGAATCGGAATCGGAATCGGAATGGAATGGAATGGAATTAGAATAGAATAGAATAGAATAGAATAGAATAAGGACTGGACTACAATAGAATAGAATAAGACTGGAATGGAATACAATACAATACAATACATTAGAATACAATACAATACAATACAATAGAATAAGGACTGGACTAGACTAGACTAGACTAGACTAGACTAGACTAGACTAGACTAGACTAGACTAGACTAGAATAGAATAGAATAGAATAGAATAGAATAGAAAGACTGGAATGGAATACAATAGAATACAATACAATACATTAGAATACAATACAATACAATCGAATACAATCGAATAGAATAGAATAAGGACTGGACTAGAATAGAATAAGGACTAGAATAGAATAGAATAGAATAGAATAGAATAGAATAAGGACTAGAATAGAATAGAATAGAATAGAATAGAATAAGACGAATGGAATGGAATGGAATGGAATGGAATGGAATGGAATAGAATAGAATAGAATAGAATAGAATAGAATAGAATAGAATAGAATAGAATAGAATAGAATAGCAGAGTTGGAAGGAACCTTGGAGGTCTTCTAGTCCAGCTCCCTGCTCAAGCAGGAGAACCTACATCAATTTAGATTAAGAAGTGACTGTCCAGTCTCTTCTTAAAATCCTCCAGGGATGAAGCACCATCAACTTCTGGTGGCAAGCTGTTCCACTGGTTAATTGTCCTCACTGTTAGGACGTTTCTCCTTAATTCCAGGTTGATTCTCTCTTGGATTAGTTTCCATCCATTGCTTCTTGTCCTGCCTTCAGGCGGTTCTTCAAGCAATTCAGATAGATAGATTAACAGAGTTCTCTGGCAGCCCCTCAAATACTGGAATACTGTTATCATGTCTCTCCTAATTCTTCTTTTCTTTAGACTGGTTAGTTAGAAGATGTCTGTGGGTCAGGAGCAAGTCGTAATTAATGGCCTTGAGTCTCCAGGTTGTGGCCTCTCGTCACCATTTTGCACCACCCATCAGCCTTGGCCAGACTTGATAAGCGGACTACGACAAAGGTTGCTCTTTGGAAGGCCTTGGATCGAGGACTAGCAGCTAATCTTTGCAAGGACAGCATCTCTTCCTTCCCTTTTCTTCCTGTTTATTGAGCCAAAAGGGTTGCACCAAAAATATCACAATATAGCTGTTCCAATGGCCTGTGAAGAACAGAAGAGAAGTCAAAGGATGAAAAAAGACAGATTAAAAGATGTAAAGAGAAGGTTAACGTTAAAATGTTAAAAAGCTAGAGAGGTTGTCCTTGACTTACAACGGTACATTTAGTGACCGTTCGAAGTTGCAATGGTTCTGGAAATGTGGACAAAAGCAAGGTACCTTCTTTCACACATGGTGGCTATGCCCCGAAACAAAAAAATATTGGATGAAAATACATAGTTGTATACAGGAAGTAACAGGCTTCCAGGTAGAATATACACTAGAATCTTCTAGGAATAATGAAAAAGAAATATGAAAACACAACAACATACTGTATATCATTCAACATATGACAACGAATTTGCGCAATGTTGGAGAAGTTCAAACACACCCTCCGAAGATTTAATAATTAGAAAGATATTAGATTGCACCGAGATGGATAAAATGACATTGGAACTGAAAGGACTGATGGATTCGGATTTTTACATAATATGGGAGAAATGGTATAATTGAACTGAAGATAGAAAAAAAGGGAAATAACAGTAGATTTTTTAAAAATTATATAGAGTATAGGACGGTGATGGCTTACCTTTTTGCCATCAGGTGCCAGGAGGGGGTGAGGGTGGGGGAGGTTCACGCTCGTGCGTGTCCACACCCATAATTCTATGCGCCCCACCCTGCGCATGCATGTGTGACTCCCCTCCCACCCGCTCCTGGCACGTAGAGGCTGGGGACAGCAAAAAAGTCACTTCCTGTCCAACCAGAAGTTGGGAAATGGGCCGTTTTGGGCCTCCGGAGGGCCTCTAACAAGGTGGGGAAGGCTGTTTTCGCCCTCCCCAGATGCATAGAGATGATCTGGAGCCAGGTGAGAAAGAAAAATGGACCTTCCCCACCCTCCCCCTCTGGAGGCAGGAAACAGATTGTTTCCCTACTTCTGGTGGGCCCAGAAGGCCCGAAAATCATGGAGCTGAGCTGGTGGGCCCACTGATATGGCTACGCGTGCCACAGGTGGCACGCATGCCATAGGTTCACCATCACGGGTATAGGAGAACATTAGTGTGGTGATATGTAAATGGTCCCAGTCATGCACAAGAGTTGAATAAGAATTGTTTAATTGTTAAAACCCAATAAAACTCATTTTTTTTAAAAAAAAAGTTGCAACGGCCCTGAAAAAAGTGAATTACGACCAGCGCTGGGTTTCACAGTTTGCTATTACCAGTTCGCCTCACGCACACATGGTCGCGTCGTGCGTGTGTACGCCCGGTTCGCTCGCACGCCTGCCTTCCGTGCATGTGCCCAGCCTCAAAAATGTGCCTAAATAGGATGGCATAGAGCTGGGGTGGGGGCAGGGGTTAAATGCTCCCGGTTCAGAACGGATCACCTAATCCGGTAGCAATGGCGGCGGGCGGGTCGGAGAATCGGTAGTAACAAATTTACATTTCACCACTGGGCGGGTGGAGGGGAAATGTGTGCACCCACCCGTGATTTCTGCTACCGGTTCGGGCGAACCATTCCGAACCGGCTAAATACCACCTCTGCTTATGACTGTTTTTCACACTCATGACTGTTGCAGCATCCCCAATGGTCATGTGATCAAAATTCAGATGCTTAGCAACTGCTCCATATTTACGACGGCTGCAGTGTCCTGGGGGGGTCACGTGATTCCCTTTTGTGACCTTCTGATGAGCCAAGTCAACGGGGGAGCCAGTTTCACGTAACCAAGTTACTTAACTTAAATGGTAGCAACTCACTAAACCAGTCTGGCAAGGAAGGTCGCAGAATGGGGAAAAACTCATTGAACAAATCGTCTCGCTTAGCGACAGAAATTCTGAGCTCCGTTGTGGTCATAAGTCGAGGACTACCTGTATAAGTGTCATAAATTTACAATTCTAGTCTGATCTCGTAACATAGGGGTTTATCTTTTGAATGTTGGGTTTTTTCTGTGAGATGAACCTGACCAAGGGACGGACACCCCTGAGTCTTATTTAAATGTTATTCTACCACTTCTTCTCCTTCTGTGTATCACTGTTATTATTCTTTAAATTTATATGCCCAAAGTGTCAAAATTTCTCTGTTCACTTTCCATCCAAATCTACCAGAAGTGGGTTTCAGCAGGTTCTGACCAGTTCTGGAGAACCGGTAGCGGAAATTTTGAGTAGTTTGGAGAACCAGTAAATACCACCTCTGACTGGCCCCGCCCCTGTCTATTCTCTGCTTCCCGAGTCCCAGCTGATCGGGAGGAAATGGGGATTTTACAGTATCCTTCCCCTGGAGTGGCGTGGGAATGGAGATTTTACAGTATCCTTCCCCTGGAGTGGGATGGGAATGGAGATTTTACAGTATCCTTCCCTGGGAGTGGGGTGGGAATGGAGATTTTACAGTATCCTTCCTCTGGAGTGGGGTGGGAATGAAGATTTTATAGTATCCTTCCCCTGGAGTGGGGTGGGAATGGAGATTTTACAGTATCCTTCCCCAGGAGTGGGGTGGGAATGGAGATTTTACAGTATCCTTCCCCTGCCACGCCCTTCAAGCCATGCCCACCAAACCACATCCACAGAACCGGTAGTAAAAAAATTTGAAACCCACCACTGAAACTTACCTAACTCCAATTGACCTGTTACTAACACGGAGTTTAAAAACAAATGTTTAATACAGAATTTATATAAGAGAGAGTGTCATTTTTACATGGAAAACAATGCTTTTTTATTATGATTATTCTTCCTGGAACCTCTGAATATGCAGAAGATGAAAACTTATCACTTGGAACCAATGGCACGATAAATATTATGACTACGCCCTCCTCTCTCTGCCAAGCCACGGAATATGCTGACTCCGTATAATTTGCAATTTGATATCACAAAAAAAAAAAAATCAATGGGACATTGGAGGGTATTTCTAAAGTAGACTTGCTGTTTTACTCTGCAGAAGTAGAGACGGCCCCTCGCCAAGCCTTCAAACAACTTTTTATGAGCTGTATTTCTGATCCTTAGGTGTCACATCAGATAAAATGTTAGATGGAGGGGAACCGAGCAAGATATAAAGGAATATAAACATTTATGGTCAAACTGCGCAATAGAAAAAAGACAGAAGCATGTTTATCCTTCAATAATACTCATGAGAAGTTTGAAGCAGTAATTTGCTGGTGGGAAAATGAAAGAACTTTAGTGATTGTGTGTGTATATGTATCATAAAATAAATCCCATATCATATAATATTCAGTTTGTTCCTTCTCTTTGATTGCAAGTATTAATCTATTCATTTCTGCACATTCTAATATTTTTCTTTTTTCTTTTTTTAAAAATAATTTTTATTAAACAGTTTGTCTTTAAAAACAACACAAAAAACAATCACATATATAAAAACAAAACGTCAAAATATAACATATTGAACATTACATAACATTAATGGTAATTTTACAGGTGGTGATTTTACAGAATGGTAATTTCGTATCAACTCACGTACTTTGCTTTTGTAGTTCTCTATTTTATCATTTCTATTTACTACTCAATAGTAGAATAATTGCCTTACTCCAACATATATATATATTGACATTATAATATCATTTGTTCTTCTCTACATATTTATATTCATTTATATTTACCTCTCTTTATTTAATGTTGTTCAGTTACTTTAATTGAAGTTTCATCAATATTAAGTTAAACATTTCTTGTTCTTATTTCTATTTTCGAGCTAACTGTACATTCTAATATTTTTCTGATCACATTCTTGTCCGTCAGAATCTCTTTACCAATTTTGTGCAAATACAATTCTAGCTGCAGTTAATACATGGATAATTAAATATACATTCTCTTTACTATAAATTTCTGGTACAATCCCCAATAGAAATATTTCAGGCTTGAAGTCAATATGCTGCTGTAATCATCTTTTCCAACCAATATTTTTTGGCTTCTACACATGTCCACCACATATGATAGTATGTTCCAGGTATCTGATGACACTTCCAACATTTAGCTGATTTGTCTTTAAACATCCTTGCCATTTTTTTTTTAAATTTGGGAGTCAAACGACCCAAATAAAATGGGCAGAAGGTTAATTGAAGAAGCTTCAATCTCGAATGATACATTAGATCAGCGGTCACCAACTGGAGGTCCGTGGACCACTGGTGGTCCGCAAGAAAATTTTGGTGGTCCACAGAAAAATTATTTGCATTTTTCATATTGCACTAAATCAGGGGACCTCAAACTATGGCCCCTGGGACGGATACATGCAATGAACGTTTGTGTTGCTGCAGAGAGTCTCCCCCTTTGGGGTCTTTTTGTGCGGGTCGGAGGGGGGCAGAAATTCCGACTCGGGGTCTGCTTCAGCCTCCTGGTGTGGGGCTTTGGGCGAAGGCTGGAGGGAAGAGCCGCTGGTGGCAAAGAGCCGGAGGGCCTCGTTCCAGTGGGACTGCATCATGGCCTGGAACTGGCTGACCATCTCAGCCCGCTGAGCCTCCAGGTACTGGTACCTGGCCTTGCACTCCCGCACGTCTTCCCTCTGCTTGGAAAGCCTATGCTCCTAGTCCTCAGTGAGGTGCTTCTGCTGAGCTTAGTTCTTGGTCAGATCCAATTTGAACTGAGCTGTTTTGCCAACTCTTTCTCGTGGTGGCTGCTTAGCTCCAACAACTGCTTCCTGTTGGGGCCCTAAGGAGCCCCGGTGGGCAGGCGAGGAGTGGCTGGGAGGAGAGGGGCGAGTAGAGGCTGGTGAGGCACCCCTCGATGCGAGTTGGCCGTGTCCACCCAGTCACATGACCACCTAGCCACGCCCACCCAACCGGTCATTAGGCAGATCGTATTAATGGTCCGCGGGATTTAAAATTATGAATTTAGTGTGTTCCGAAAGGTTGGGGACCCCTGCATTAGACATTACTCTGGCTATCAGGAAGCTAGAATGTCCCTCAGATGCTCCAAAGAGGCCCCTGTCAGAAATGCTGTAGGGTCTGCTTGGGCTGCGGGCTCGACTAGATGACCTACAAGGTCCCTTCCAGCTCTGTTAATCTGAATCTATCTAGCTGAAGTGACGATGAAGTGTTGCCTGCCAAGCCCAACAGATATTTAAT
The DNA here is from genome assembly GCF_029531705.1 of Pantherophis guttatus. Next base: position 1,089,946 of record NW_026844104.1, read on the forward strand.
TTTAGGCAAATAATGCCTAAAGTTTAATTTTGGGGATGCATGAATGGACTTTGGGTAAGTTTTATAGAACAAAAACACGTTGAAATCAATATTCAGTGGAATTCTTCGGGGATTTTGAACGTTGCCTTCAGGTCTTAGCCACCAATTCTAGAATTAATAGGATTTTGTGTCACCTGTTTCTGGATGCAGAGTGAGCCCTTAAATGCCACAAGGGACCCCCTCCTCCCCGGTTTCAAAGAGGTGCATAGCTCACCTCCAGCCCTGCTGAAATCAATAATATTTTACAAGGCAATTTGGTTTAAATGGAACTACCAGCCAAACCTTTATATTAGGAAAGATCTCCTGTGGCCGAAAACAAGGAAAAAGAGCGGATTCATACAACTCTTGGAAGAAATGTCCATCTGGGTTCAGTTCCAAGTGGGGAGAGAGACACTGGAAACATGGTGGCTGCTTGGAAAGTTGGTTTTAATGGTGGACAGGATCACATGCCTTCAGGGATGGGATTCTACCGGTTCGGGTGAATTGGTAGCTCTGACAATCAGCTGGGAGCGAACCGGTTTGCTCCGACGATCAGCTGCCCCTGTACTTTACTTACCTTTATCTTCGCAGCTGATTAGCGCGGCAGATCGGATTGCTGCGCCTCAGCTGTTTTAATTCCCTAGCACTAACGCGGAAGGCGATTTGTCGTTGAACTGTTCACGCGCAAAGCGCGCGATCACCGAACCGGTTGTTAAACCGGAAGGATCCCGCCTTGAAGATCTTGGGCGTAGAAAAAAAGGGAAGAGATGCCGAGAGTGCCTGGGTTTTATACTCTCTCTGGGCATTTGAATTTGAGCTTGTATTCTGATTGGTTGTCAGTCTCCCATGGGGCCATGCAGAGGTAACTTTGTAGGTTGTATTTTTTTGAGTCCCAAGCTTGGTTGAGCCTTGCTCGGTGATGACGTAATGAAGAGGCTTTGGGCAATTCCTATTATGACCAGGGGTGCTATTCACTTACCTTTGCTACCGGTTCCCAAATGTGAGCGCGCGTGACACCTCCACACATGCGCAGAGGGTCAAAAACGGGACGTGATGACATCCGGGCGGATGGGCGGAGCCTCCTACAGCTGCCGCTACCGGTTCGCCCGTTTACTATTTCCTAAAATATCTCATTTTCCTAGGAGAGGGGTGGGTGCTAACTTCCTACACAACCACGTCCGTACTCTGCTTTGCATAATATTCTGCTCTTTCTTTTTTTAAAAACCCTTTCATTGCAAATCTATCGGTGCTAAATCATTCAGGAAAAATATGCTGTACTTATTTCAAAAGGCACAGCTCCCTGCTCTTTACCTTTTCGGTTAAAGAATTATTACGGTGATTCATCCCGCTTCAGTTCTAAGGACTGAAATGTTTTCAGCTGCTCTGATTACTTATTTAAGGCCTATTGATTGATTTTTTTCCCCCCTCTTTTCTCTCCAGGCTTCTGCTTCTGCCAGGACGAGAGCTGCTGCATGTCGTGCAGATGGCACTAGTATTGCCCTGCAAATTGTGGTCAGTTGGCACAGGATGGTATCTCTCTGCCCTTAATAACCAAGCAAGACTTATTTTAGCCTGAGCTGCTGGTTAAATATTTATGCGGTGGGTTTTAAATACTAAAAAAACTGGTTCTCGGATGGAGAAACAAGGCTGCTCATCAGATTTAAGAGATAGCTTTCCTTTCTACTCTGTTTCCCCGAAAATAAGACCTCCTGGATAATAAGTCCAATCGGGCTTTTGAACACATGCACTAAAATAAGCCCCCCCTAAAATAAGCCCTCCCCAAAAATAAGCCCTCCCCGAAAATATTTATAATAATAATAATAATAATAATAATAATAATAATAATAATAATAATTTTATTTCTATACCGCCCTTCTCCCGAAGGACTCAGGGTGGTGTACAGCCTATTAAAAACACAAAACAACATCAGTTAAAATAGTTTAAAATTATTAAATGCCTGTGCAGCCGGTCCCTGCCATTTCCTCTGGTTAGGGTTAGGGAGACAGAGCTGGAAATCAGATAAGAGGAACACCGTCTTGCTCCACATGCCCCAAAATAATAAGACCTCCTCGAAAATAAGGCCAAGCGCTTATTTCGGGGTTCAGGGTCTTATTTTCGGGAAAACACGGTATCAAGAATTTGGTTTTGCAGGTCTTCAAAGTTGGGGCGAAGAATAATACATAGGAATAACATCTCCGTGGCCTGAATCTTCCTTGCAATTTTTAAAAAACACCCCCAAAATAAAAATTCTTTCCCACCCCTATGTTTTTAAAAAAGTTTTATTAAATATAAAAAATCCTGTTTCTAAATAAACAGTGTGTTGTCCGCCTACAAATAATTTTGAGAAATAATAATCATAATATTTTCAATAATATTCATCCCATGAATATTGCTCTCATAATAATATTATTTGGAGCCTCGGTGGCGCAGCAGACTAAAGTGCTGTTAAATAGCACCAGCTGCCTGCAATTACTGCGAGTTCAAATCTCACCAGGCTCAAGGTTGACTCAGCCTTCCATCCTTTCGAGGTAGGTAAAATGAGGACCCGGATTGTGGGGGCAATAAACTGACTGTATAAAAAGAACACCGCTTGGGGGGGGGGGGCGAAAGCCCTACTAAGCAAGTATATACAAAAGTATGAAGGCTATTGCTTAACGCATTGTAAGCCGCCCTGAGTCTCCGGAGAAGGGCGGCATATAAATCGAACCAATAAATAAATAAATAAATGAATAAATAAATTTGCTTATCCATTTTAATAAACCTTCCTTATAAAATTAATCCTTCTCTTATATTTATATTTATACTCTGCTTAATAACTAATTCCCACAACACTGTCAAATAATTTACTAAGATTGCATTACTATTATTCTTCTCTTCCTTACTAGTATCTATCTCTTCCCACTTATGACTATAACCATGTTGCTTGTATCTTTCAATGTATATTATTTTTTACTTCTTTCCTAGTACAATTTGATAGCTTATTAGTAACCTTGACTATCACTAACCTTATGATTCTTGATGAATGTATTTTATTTTTCTTTATGTACACTGAGAGTATATGCACCAAGGACAAATTCCTTGTGTGTCCAATCACACTTGGCCAATAAAAGAATTCTATTATTCTATTCTATTCTATTCTATTCTATTCTATTCTATTCTATTCTATTCTATTCTATTCTATTCTATTATTATTTCCATATTTCTAACTTCTCCTTCTATTGGTTAGCCATAGGTAAAACGAGTCCCATGTTAAAAAAGTATTCTGTTTCTTTCCTTTTCCTTAATTTTAAGTGTTAATCTATCCATTTCTGCACATTCTAGTATTTTTTTTTAATGACTGAAATACTTTTGTTTCTCAGAAATCTAGGGCATCTCCCAACATCACTGTCTCGTGAACTTGCAGGAAAAGTCCGATCCACCCTTTCAAATGTGTTGCAAAGAGATATCGTTCTGCAGACTTTGGGCAGAGAGATAAGACAAAGAAGAGAGTTGACACATAAGTCAACAGCTTGGTGACATGAAGATTGACAGCATTGTTATAGAGTAAATAAACCCTCAAAGAGAATTTAAAGTAACTGCCACGCTGCCTTCTTAGCAGTTTTAAAAGAGATTTCAGCAGCCCAGGACAAAAAATAACCAACCCAGCTGAGTAGAGTTTCCTGCCTAAGCAGGGGGTTGGACTAGAAGACCTCCAAGGTCCCTTCCAAGTCTGTTGTTCTATTCTATTCAAGTATTCTATTCTAGTATTTTTTTTTATTCTAGTATTTTTTTTTTAGCATATAAAATTTTAAATTTTGTATGCTATGTTTTATCTCGGCTGTATACCACCCTGAGTCCCGCAGGAGAAGGGCGGTATAGAAATAAAATAAATAAATAAATAAATAATTCAGAAGCATGTGTGAATCAATGGGGCATCATCAGTGTTTCTCAACCTGGGTTGAGAACTTTAAGACAGGTGGACTTCAGCCTGGCACGAACTAGGGAATTCTGGGAGTTGAAGTCTAACCGTCCTACAGTTGGGTGGGTTTCGGATCAGAGGTGGGTTTCAGCAGGTTCTGACCAGTTCTGGAGAATCGGTAGAGGAAATTTTGAGTAGTTTGGAGAACCGGTAGTAAAAATTCTGACTGGCCCCGCCCCCATCAATTCTCTGCCTCCCGAGTCCCAGCTGATTGAGGAGCACCCGGAGGCTCCAACTGGTCCAGAATGCGGCCGCGCGGGTGATTACGGGAGCGACATGGCGCTCCCATATAACACCTCTCCTGCCCGAGCTGCACTGGCTCCCGGTGGTCTTCCGGGTGCGCTTCAAGGTGTTGGTTCTCACCTTTAAAGCGCTCCATGGCTTAGGGCCAGGGTATTTACGAGACCGCCTTCTGCTACCGATAACCTCCCACCGGCCAATACGCTCTCACAGAGAGGGCCTCCTCAGGGTGCCGTCGGTCAGGCAATGTTGGCTGGCGGCCCCCAGGGGGAGAGCCTTCTCTGTGGGGGCACCCGCCCTGTGGAACGAGCTACCTCCCAGAATACGACTGATCCCAGATCTCCGCACTTTCCGTAAGGCCCTGAAGACGTTTTTATTTCAGCAAGCCGGCCTGGCCTGAATAGGTTTTATGGGTTAGTTTTTTAATTGTATAGCTTGGGATTTTAAATTGGGAGGCCGATTAATTTAATTTATTTTTAGTTATCTTAACTTTTATATTGTATGTTATTTTAATTTTCAGCTGTTCACCGCCCTGAGTCCCTTCGGGGAGAAGGGCGGTATATAAATGCAATAAATAAATAAATAAAAATAAATAAATAAATCGGGAGGAAATGGGGATTCTGCAGTATCCTTCCCCCGGAGTGGGGTGGGAATGGAGATTTTGCAGTATCCTTCCCCTGCCACGCCCACCAAGCCATGCCACGCCCACCAAGCCACACCCACAGAACCGGTAGTAAAAAATTTTGAAAACCCACCACTGTTTCGGATGTACCCCAAGGTGAGGGGCATTGCATAAAAAGACATACATCAACCGTAAAACATCGCCTAAAATCGAGTCATTAGTGGCAAACATTAAACCGTGAGAAAAAAATCCACAGCAGGCAACAGAAGTAATAAAATAAAGTGAAATAAACGGTTGTCTGGAAGGTATCAACAGATAAAAATCAAACTCTTTGTTCCCTTAAGAGTTTAAACAGAAAAAGAGGCATTGTTAAGATACCTGTCAAAGGACATTTCCTCCGATAAGATCTGGAGCAGCAGAATATCTAAATCTTTGGGGCTTTTCCAGGGACCGTCCATTACCTAATCAGCTGAATTTGAGGAAATATCTAAGAGACTTCTGTTTTCCTAATGTGTCCTCTTCTTTGTTCCTGGCCTGTTTTGTGTCCGTTGCTCTACAGACACCAGCCCGAAATGTGGTTTTCTGTGATATTGGATAAGTCCATCTTCATATGCTCTTCCTTTTATGTGATGTTTTGTAGACATTACAGAGAAAGGAGCACTTTTGTGATCTTTGACTTTTAGGCTGGCTGTCAAACGTCAGCCATCATACTAATGACTGTTTTGAACAATAGGCAGGTTGTATCACACGAATGGCTATTTTATATGTGAAATTATGACTGAAATATTCCTGCACCTATATTGGTTCGCACTCTCAGGAAGTTTCTCCCTAGTTTTAGGTGGCTTCTCTCTTTGTTCAGTTTCCATCCTTTGCTTCTTGTTTTGCCTTCTGGTGCTTTGGAAAATACATTGCCCCCCCCCTTCTTTCTGGCATTCAATCTAACATCTTATTCTAACATTCAATATTTTATTATGTAATCACCCTAGATCTTAAAACTTCAAATCTAAACAGCTCTTTATAATATGGTTTTCTAATTGGGTTTAGATTTTTTCTTTTTTTTTTCCCTTTAAGATGTTAACTGATGAAATTTGGAATTTATATGTCAGGTTTCGAGGTCGTCTCAAATAAATTGCATTTCAAACAAAGTCTTTGATGAAAACTCTCATTTATTGAGCACGGCAGTCCAAGCCCGACTTCATTGTAGCTAACACTGACTTCCTGACCCAAGACCCTCCTTTTCCTTTCCCCACGCCTCTGCATTCATTGGCCATCTTCCAAATCACTCTACCTCTAATCTACTGCTTCAGCTCAAAGGAGTTTCCCCCCTCCCATCCATCTCCTAGGGGATATTATCTCCAGAGAAAATAAGTAGGTGAAAAGTCAAACGTCCCTTTCCGCTTCTCCTTCTTATGTCAGCACTAGAGTAAACGCAGCTTGAAGTGCTGACGTTATACTTATTTTATACCGGATCAAACCCTTGCTCTAAAAAGATGTTGTTTTATGTTTTATGTTGAAAAATAAATAAAAATTTTTCAAAAAAAAAAAAAGCCTGTTGCCTATCACACTCTTGGGCAAAGCATGTGAGCCATTTCCTCCTTTCCGTGGTCCATGAAAGTGCATCTATAGCAGTGGTGGGATTCAGCCAGTTTGGGAGAACCGGTTGTTAACTTTCTGAGCAGTTTGGCAAACTGGTGGTTGGAAGAAATCATTAGGGCAGAGAACCGGTTGTTAAACTACTTGAATCCCACCACTGATCTATAGTATGTAGATAATAAAGTTGAAAAAAGGTGAACAACATTTTTACAGGACTATAGATACATTGAGGCTGGGTGTGACAAGGAATGGCTGGGAGGGGAGGGGCCAGGCGAGCGACCCCTTGACATGAGTGACATTGAGTTGGCCACGCCCACCCAGTCACATGACCATCAAGCAACGCCCACTGTCACATGACCATCAAGCCACGCCCACAAAATAAGCCACGCCCACAGAACCGGTAGTAAAAAAAATTAGAACCCACCCCTGATTTGCGCCCAGAATACGGTTGCATTGATTCCCAAGACTAATTTATTTATTTATTTATTTATTTATTTATTTATTTATTTATTTATTTATTTATTTATTAAATTTCTATACCGCCCTTCTCCAAAAAGGACTCAGGGCGGTGCACAGCCAAAGTAAAAACAGAGCATACAAAATTTAAAAACAGTATTAAAATAATTAAATATTTGGGCCGTAAATTAAAACAACCCAATTTAAAATCAATTTAAAATTAAACTCAAGCCTAATAATCGTATTATTTCTGCAATATTCCAATTAGGGAAACAATCGTGAACATCTTCACATTGTTCGCAAGATGGACAAAGAGGAATCTGATGCTTGTTGTGCTCTTTGGGAAAGTGGGACCGAATTACCTCTCGAGCTGCCGTCTGCTAAGTGGGTGATTTGAGGACAAGTTAAATCTCGATTCGTGGTTTGCTAATTGAGTGATCTGAGGACAAAACATTGCGTCTCAGAAAGCCATGTCAGAAAGCCGACTAATATCGGGTTTAACTGTGGCCCTTTGGCCTGCTCACCATAAGGTGGGTACGATCGATGGAAGCAAGTCAAATTGTATAGATTTTTTTCACATAGATTGGACATGTTTCAGAGGGCACCAGGCCTTCGTGTCCTCATGTTTGTTTTGCGCATGAATCATCCCATTAATCCTAAAGCAACCACAAAAGAAAGCAAATCACACAGACAGATTGAATCAGGAGAATCAGAGTAGAGCTGGAAGGGACTTTGGAGGTCATCTAGTCTAGCCCGCTGCTCTAGCAGGAGACCCAATACTCATGATGGTTAACCTTCTTCGACTCTGGCATCTCCTGGTACAGCGATATCAATAAATTGTACACTTCGAATAGGATTATCTTGAAACTCCAAAAAAAAAGTATTGCTATTAGCCATCAAACCTCAAAAATACACTTTTCCCAGAAGGTGTTCACAATTTTGGCCACTACTGTACTTTTCTCCTTCCTTCCTTCCTTCCTTCCTTCCTTCCTTCCTTCCTTCCTTCCTTCCTTCCTTCCTTCCTTCTGACTAACAAGTTTCTTTAGTCGGAAAATCCATAGATTTCCAATTGGGTGAAGGTCTGGGCTATTCCCAGGCCATTCCAGCAGTGGAATAGGATTATCTTGAAACTCCAAAAAAAAGTATTGCTATTAGCCATCAAACCTGAAAAATACACTTTTCCCAAAAGATTTCCACAATTTTGGCCACTACTGTACCTTTCCCCTTCCTTCCTTCCTTCCTTCCTTCCTTCCTTCCTTCCTTCCTTCCTTTTCTCCTTCCTTCCTACCTACCTACCTATTTACTTATCTTCCTTCCTTCCTTCCTTCCTTCCTTCCTTCCTTCCTTCCTTCCTTCCTTCCTTCCTTTCCCTCCTTTTCTCCTTCCTTCCTACCTACCTACCTATTTACTTATCTTCCTTCCTTCCTTCCTTCATTTTCTCCTTCCTTCCTACCTACCTACCTATTTACTTATCTTCCTTCCTTCCTTCCTTCCTTCCTCCTTCCTTCCTTCCTTCCTTCCTTCCTTCCTTCCTTCCCTCCTTTTCTCCTTCCTTCCTTCCTACTTACTTATCTTCCTTCCTTCCTTCCTTTTCTCTTTCTTTCTCTTTCCTTCCTCCTACCGACCTACCTTTCACCTTCCTTCATTCCTCCCTCCCTCCCTCCCTTCTTTCCTTCCAACTAACCAGTTTCTTTAGTTAGCTCCAACTAAATAGATTTTCACTTGGGTGAAGGTCTGGGCTATTCCCAGGCCATTCCAGCAGTGGAATAGGATTATCTTGAAACTCCAAAAAAAAAGTATTGCTATTAGCCATCAAACCTGAAAAATACACTTTTCCCAAAAGATTTCCACAATTTTGGCCGCTACTGTAATGTTATTTTGTTGTAATTTTTAAACTCCATCCGAAATGGGGTTCCTTTTTTTTTCTTTTCCAAAGGCTACCAATCTGCTTTTTCAAACACGTGCAGATTCTCTATAGGCAGCAATCAAGATAGCTATACTCATAAAGTACGCTGTAATTTGAAAATATTGATTTGTGATTTGCTTTTCTCTGGGTGTTTTTGTGCTGGCTTTGCAACGTTAATGTGACCAGGCCTGACCGAGGAATATCCTTATTGGCCATCCTGGTAGGTAAAAAGAAAATAATAATAATAACAATGCAGAATTGCTGAGCCGGGAAGAAAAAAAAAACACTTTCCTGTCTTGGCCAGCTCTGCTGCATTTAACAAAAATGCACAGGCAGGAATTCAAGGTTTGCTGCTGGCATCTCTGCATTTTTCCCACGGTTGACCAGCCATCCCAGTCAATAAATGAGGTCCGTCCAGCCTCTTGATCCTCCATACAAGGTCCCCAAAGTGGCACCTCAAATCGCAAAAGATATAATGAAGGTGCCAAGCAGGGCTAAGGTTAACGTTCACTCCTTCATCCTTCAAGCATTTTTCTCCCACTTCAATTTCGATCCTTCGTCTGAAACCAAGACTCAGAAACAGGGGTGAAATCCAGCAGGTTCTGACAGGTTCTGGAGAACCGTTAGCGGAAATTTTGAGCAGTTCGGAGAACCGGCAAATACCACCTCTGGCTGGCCACAGAGTGGGGTGGGAATGGGGATTTTGCAGTATCCTTCCCCCAGGAGTGGGGAGGGAATGGGGATTTTACAGTATCCTTTCCCCGGGAGTTGGGAGGGAATTGGGATTTTGCAGTATCCTTCCCCCAGGAGTGGGGAGGGAATGGGGCTTTTGCAGCATCCTTCTCCCCAGGAGTGGGGATCGAATGGGGATTTTGCAGTATCCTTCCCCCAGGAGTGGGGAGGGAATGGGGATTTTGCAGTATCCTTCCCCCAGGAGTGGGGAGGGAATGGGGATTTTACAGTATCCTTTTCCCGGGAGTTGGGAGGGAATTGGGATTTTGCAATATCCTTCCCCCAGGAGTGGGGAGGGAATGGGGATTTTACAGTATCCTTCCCCCAGGAGTGGGGTGGAAATGGGGATTTTGCAGTATTCTCCCGCCAGGAGGGGGATTGAATGGGGATTTTGCAGTATCCTTCCCCCAGGAATGTGGTGGAAATGAGGATTTTGAAGTATCTGTCACCTTGGAGTGGGGAGGGAATGGAGATTTTGCAGTATCCTTCCCCTGCCACACCGATCAAGCCATGCCCACCAAGCAACATCACGCCCACCCAAAAAAAATTTTTTTAAATTATTTTTAGTAAAAAAATGTTGAATTTCACCACTGCTCAGAAACCTGATTTATTGATGTTTCCAAAGCTAGGATTATTTAAAACATTCCTAACCTCTTTGGGAGTGGCCTGTCCTTCCAGTGGCATAGCTAAGTACGTTAATCAAAAGCGGTTTAACGAATATTTACGGGGCTTTCTCGTTTGCAAGGAGCAGAATTTTTGCAGAAGACAAGAGGCGAGAAGAAGTCACTAATCTTAACCAGGTTTCATGGAGGCGAACCAATTTTATAATTTTCATTAACTGGTCAAGACGACGACTGTTCAGAGGACGGAGTAACCCTAAGCAGCATTTAATTGGAAAAAGATCTTTCCATTCTCTTCTCTGGATTAGGATTAGGACAAGAACGGGAGAAGCTGTGTGGTCTCTTTTGTTGCAAATCCCAAACCAGTAAATGATGAATGTTGCTTACATTTCCTTCCATCCCCGGATCTAGAAATAGCACTGAAGATCGTTGCAAATTCTTCCAGATTTCTCCACCAGAAATTTTGACCCGTCAACGTCGACCATTTTCCCAGTCATCAAGAATTGTGTGAGATTCATGTGCCCCACAAGAAACATCAGAATAACAGAGTCGGAAGGGACCTCGGAGGTCTTCTAGTCTAACCCCCTGGCTTTGGCAGGAAACTCTATGCCACTTCAGACAAAATGGCTATCCAATCTCTGCTTAAAAATCTCCAGTGTTGGAGCATTCACAATTTCTGGAGGCAAGTGTTAAGGTATAACTATGAGGATAATAGTGATAATGAAGATGTACAAGTATATTTAAAAGAGACTACATTGAATAACTATGAGAACGATGGTTATAATCTGGGTGTATAATATATGTATACTTAAAAGTTGGGACCTCTAAGACATCCTAAAAGGGACGTGGTAGCTCAGTGGCTAAGACGCTGAGCTTGTCGATCGAAAGGTCGGCTGTTTAGCGGTTCGAATCCCTAGTGCCGCGTAACGGGGTGAGTTCCTGTGACATGTCCCAACTTCTGCCAACCTAGCAGTTCGAAAGCATGTAAAATAAAAAATGGCTAATCTAGAGGATAGTCTAATCTAGATTAACCTGGAGGATTAATCTAGGGGACGCAGTGGCTAAGATGCTGAGCTTGTCAATCGAAAGGTCGGCAGTTCAACGGTTCGAATCCCTGGTGCTGCGTAACGGGGTGAGCTCCCGCGACTTGTCCCAGTTTCTGCCAACGTAGCAGTTCGAAAGCATGTTAAAAAATGCAAGTAGAAAAATAGGGACTACCTTTGGTGGGAAGGTAACAGCGTTCCTTGCGCCTTTGGCGTTGAGTCATGCCGGCCACACGACCACGGAGACATCTTCGGACAGCGCTGGCTCTTCGGCTTTGAAACGGAGGTGAGCACCACCCCCTAGAGTCGGGAACGACTAGCACATATGTGCAAGGGGAACCTTTACCTTTACCTTATACTTAAAAGAGACTTGATACAGACCAGAGGTGGGTTTCAGCAGATTCTGACCAGTTCTGGAGAACCAGTAGCGGAAATTTTGAGTAGTTCAGAGAACCAGTAGTAAAAATTCTGACTGGCTCCATCTATTCTCTGCCTCCCAAGTCCCAGCTGATCGGGAGGAAATGGAAATTTTGCAGTATCCTTCTCCTGGAGTGGGGAGGGAATGGAGATTTTGCAGTATCCTTCTCCTGCCATGCCCACCAACCCACGCCACGCCCACCAAGTGACACTCACAGAACCAGTAGTAAAAAAAATTGGAAACCCACCACTGATACAGACAGTACAGTGTCGTTGCAAAAATGGAAACGGGATAATAATAAATATGATAATTCCTATAATAAAGGAAAATGTATAATTAAAAAATAATATTAAAAAAAAACAATATTGGAAGACTGCTATCCTGTCTCCCCTGGTCCTTCTCTTCCCTCGACTAGTGTTCCACTTTGCTTCTTCCGGGGGTGGGTTCTAAATTTTTTTACTACCGGTTCTGTGGGCATGGCTTATTTTGTGGGTGTGGCTTGTAAGGGGGTAATGTGATTGGGTGGGCATGGCCAACTTTTTTAAAAAAAAACTTTTAAAAGCATTTTTTCTACAACTTTAAGAGGTTGCAGGAAAAAAAAATGCTTTTAGAAGCCTCTGACGATCAGGCAACTCAGCTGGGATCGCCAGAGGCTTTTAAAGGCATTTTTTTTCCTACAACCTCTTGAAGAGGTTGCAGAAAAAAATGCTTTTAGAAGCTTCTGAGATCCCAACTGAGCCGCGCGATCGTCAGAGGCTTTTTTTTTAACTTTTAAAAGCATTTTTTCAGCCGAAGAGGTTGTAGAAAAAATGCTTTTAAAAGTTAAAAAAAAAAAAATCCTCTGATGAGGTGGGTGGGGTAAGCGAGCGGCGACCGGGTTGGGGACCGGTTCGGGGGCATGGCCAGCCAATGTTATTACCGGTTCTCTGAACCAGTGGTCCCAACCCCCGGTCCGCGACCGGTGCCGGGCCGTGGAGTACCTGGCACCGGGCCGCGCAGCGGCCGGGGGACATGAACGCTGCAGCGCAAAGGCTCCTGGGCCGTGCGCAAAAGCTCCTGGGCCGTGCGCAATGGGCCGTGCGCAAAAGCCCTGGGCCGTGTCCCCACCCCTGCGCGCGCTCAGCGGGCTGCGGCGATAAAAAGGTTGGGGACCACTGCTCTGAACTACTAAAAAAATTTACTACCGGTTCTTCCGAACCGGTGCGAACCGGGAGCAACCCACCACTGGCTTCTTCTAAGGATGCGAATGTAGGTAAAAAGACCCACAAACACACAAACACACACACACAGACACACACAGAGTCAGCCAGCAGTCGCAGATGAGGAAAAGGAAGAATCCAGAAATCTCCTGTCACATCTTAACGAACAAGATGGTTTTGCTTCCTTCCCTTTTCTTCAAGACCGACGTGCAATTCCTTAAGTGTTCCTGGTTTTTGTTTTTTATCTCTGCAGCTGTGCCAAGGATCTTCGGCTCTTTTCTAGAAGGGCGTGTTTTCCCCCCCCACCTGCTGTGGCTTCCCACTGATGGATTCAGTAAATGCCAGATCGAAGAGGAGCTTGCTCTCTTCCCTCAACGCAAGGCCTGAGCCAGAACTCAGGCGGAAGAGATTTGGGGCCTGAGTAACCGCTCCAGTGCTCTGCCCTGCCCCACGTGTTGGAGAAGGCCTCTCTTTCAGGGGTGAAATGCTACTGGTTCGCACCACTACCAAACCGATAGTGGTAAAAACTACCGATTCGGGCGAACCGGTATTTCCGACGATCAGCTGTGCGGCAGGGTTTATATTTGCTAGAAAGCAGGATTTCCTGCTTTCTAGGGAAGCTAAATCAAGCAGCAGAACTGTTCTCTCCCCTTCGCTGTTCTACTTACCTTAGAAAAGGTTTCTTTTTCTGCGCGAAGTGTGCGTTTGGTGTGCAGTGGGCATGTGTGCGCAGCGTACTTTTGATGCACACTGTGCATGCATGCACACACGCAATGTGCTTTTGGCGCGAACCGGTGGCAATCCGCAGAGGATTTCACCACTGCTCTCTTTGTCTTTTTTATTTTTTATTTTATTTTTTAAAAATTTGATTTATATGCCGCCCTTCTCCGAAGACTCAGGGCGGCTTACAATGTGCTCAGCAATAGCCTTCATCCTTTTGTATATTTATACAAAGTCAGCTTATTGCCCCCACAATCTGGGTCCTCAATTCACCTACCTTAGAAAGGATGGAAGGCTGAGTCAACCTTGAGCCTTGGCAAGATTCGAACCCTGCAGTAATTGCAGGCAGCTGGTCTTAATAAGCTTAATAACAGGGTGCCTTAAACCCCTGTACTACCAAGGCTCTTGACTTTACAACTCAACCTTTCTAATCTCAGCCAGTTTGTGCAAGAGGCTGCCTCATAAATTTACTCCCTTCTCTGCAGGGAGTGAAGCTGAATGGTTGGGAGCATAAATGATACCCTCGGTGTTTTGTTTAACAGAGTTGGAAGGTGTCAGGGTGTGTTGCAACGCACACAATCAGACCCACACAATTAAATGATTCTGCAGGATTCATCTACATAAGTAAATGTCTTTATATACAATGCCCTTGTAGGTTTTTCCACGTTGTAGAGAAGAGAAATAGCAAGTACAAACAACAGCACAAAATGGAAGCACAGAATATTTTATTCTATTGTATTCTATTATATTCTATTGTATTCTATTCCATTCCATTCCATTCCATTCCATTCCACTATTCTATTCTATTCTATTCTATTCTATTCTATTCTATTCTATTCTATTCTATTCTATTCTATTCTATTCTATTCTATTCTATTCTATTCTATTCCATTCCATTCCATTCCATTCCATTATTCTATTCTATTCTATTCTATTCTATTCTATTCTATTCTATTCTATTCTATTCTATTCTATTCTATTCCTTGGCTTGGTGGGTGTGGCTTGGTGGGCGTAGCAGGGGAAGGATACTGCAAAATCTCCATTCCCACCCCACTCCAGGGGAAGGATACTACAAAATTTCCATTCCCACCCCACTCTGGGGCCAGCCAGAGGTGGCATTTGCTGGTTCTCCAAACTGCTCAAAATTTCCGCTACTGGTTCTCCAGAACTTGTCAGAACCTGCTGGATTTCACCCGATTCCATTCCATTCCACTCCACTTTCTATTCCTGGAATCTATTTTATTCTGTAACCTGTGTTCTAAACTATGCTATACTATTCTGATTTCCCTTCCCTTCCCTTCCCTTCCCTTTATATTAATTTTTTCCCGTCTCCAGCCTGATGTTCCTAGCAAATATGCATCTAGGAGCATCTCATTACCAGCGTTCTCAAAGCCTCTGACTCATTCATCTAACATAGGGGAAAGATTGTGGGGGGGAATCTAAGTTGCCCACGGAATAGGGAATGATATGATTCAACGGCTGCATTTATTCAGCATGGAGGCATATTAATAGGAAGGGAAGTCACCCTCTGCATTGGCAAGCAGGCCTTGGTTCCCCCCACACCTCCCGGTGGAAACCGTACACAGCATGAATGAAACTCCTTCCCTTTTCCAAGGGGGAGCCAGATAAAAGCTGAACAATGGCTGTAGCTGAATATTCCTCAACGAATAAAGAGACCTCGCCGCTTGGTAGGTTCTCTATCCTTCTTAGAAAAGTTGTTCCTTTCCTCCCGTGGAAATGAAAGGGAGATTATGCTGCGTTTTGTTTCGGAAAGCGCCCTGCCATTCATCTGCAGAGGAAGTCAACGCCTTCTCCCCGATTCTAACTTCGTAGGAGCTTCATCGGAAACTCAGAAGGACGCTCCAGATGGTGACTCTCTGGGCTCTACATTCAACGTTAGAACAGACACCAGGAAGGGAGGGTGTTCCAATATTTGAGGGGCTGCCACAAAGAGGAGGAAGGGGGTCAAACTATTTTCCAAAGCACCTGAAGGCCAGACAAGGAATAATGGGTGGAAACTGATCAAGGAGAGATTCAACCTGGAAATAAGGAGAAACTTTCTGACAGTGAGAACAATCAACCGATGGAACAGAAGTTGCCTTTGGAAGTTGTGGGAGCTTCATCTCTGGAGGCTTTCAAGAAGAGACTGGATGGCCATCTGTCAGAAATGGTATAGGGACTCCTGCTTGGATCGGGGGTTGGACTAGATGACCTACAAGGTCCCTTCCAACTCTGTTAATTTGTAAAAAAGAGGTTGAGACTCTAGGAAGAGTGCAGAGAAGAGCAACCAAGATGATTAAGGGACTGGAGGCTATTAGATACGATGAACGGTTGCAGGAACTGGGCCTGGCTAGTCTAGTGAAGAGAAGGACCAGGGGAGACAGGATAGCATCTTCCAATACTTGAAGAGCTGCCACAGAGAGGAGGGGATCAAGCTATTCTCCAAAGCACCCGAAGGCCAGACAAGGAATAATGCATGGAAACCGATCAAGGAGAGATTCAACCTAGAAATAAGGAGGAACTTTCTAACAGTGAGAACAATCAACCGATGGAACAGAAGTTGTGGGAGCTTCATCCCTGGAGGTTTCAAGAAGAGACTGAACTGCCGTCTGTCAGAAATGGTGTAGGGGCTCCTGTTTAGGCGGGGGGTGGGACTAGATGACCTCCAAGGTCCCTTCCAGCTCTATTCTGATTGATTGATTGATTGGTTGGTTGGTTCAACCTAGAAATAAGGAGAAATTTTCTGACAGTGAGAACAATCAACCGATGAATCAGAAGTTGCCTTCGGAAGTTGTGGGAGCTTCATCCCTGGAAGCTTTGAAGAAGAGACTGGACTGCCATCTGTCAGAAATGGTGTAGGGTCTCCTGCTTGGGTGGGGGGCTGGACTAGATGACCTCCAAGGTCCCTTCCAACTCTGTTAATCTAATCTAATCTAATCTGGACAGAAAGCAGCAAAATAGTCATTATGCAAGAGCTGTCCGGCATCAGGGGTGGAGGTGTAAAATCCTGCACTGCTGAACTATTAAGTGTGACTTTTCATCAGAGGTGCACCATCCCCAGATCCAGACAGTCCTTGTGAATGGGGAAGGGGCAGCTTCCTTTAGCCTCACAACATACACCTCTTATTTAGGTAGGTGGGGTTTGGGACCAGGAGGCTCTCGTTTTAGAAATATGGGTTTATTTGACGCCAAGAATCCAGCTTCAAGAAATCCGGGCTTGTTACGAAGCCCCTTCCCCCCCGTGAGAAGACATTTGAATGGAATATTTTATAGTATTGATTTGCATCCAAGCGGTGCTGCAATCAATGTGAATCGTTCATTAAAGTCATTGATAAATAGGATTACATCGGTCCTTTTCCTAACTGTACAGATTCAAAGGCGCTAGAAGAAAAGCAGTCGAGGTCAGCGGTCACCAACTGGAGGTCCGTGGACCACTGATGGTCCGCGAGAAAATGTTGGTGGTCCGCAGAAAAATTATTTGCATCTTTGACATTGCACTAAATCAGGAGTCCTCAAACTACGGCCCCTGGGACGGATACGTGCAATGAACGTTTGTGTTGCTGCAGAGAGTCTCCCCCTTTGGGGGTCTTTTTGTGTGGGTCGGAGGGGGGCAGAAATTCCGACTCTGGGTCTGCTTCGGCCTCCTGGTGTGGGGCTTTGGGCGAAGGCTGGAGGGAAGGGGTGCTGGTGGCGAAGAGCCGGAGGGCCTCGTTCCAGTGGGACTGCATCATGGCCTGGAACTGGCTGACCATCTCAGCCCACTGGGCCTCCAGGTGCCGGTACCTGGCCTTGCACTCCCGCAGGTCTCCCCTCTGCTTGGAAAGCCCATGCTCCTAGTCCTCAGTGAGGAGGCTTCTGCTGAGCCTCCTTCTTGGCCAGATCCAATCTGAACTGAGCTCTTTTGCCAACTCTTTCTCGTGGTGTCTACTTAACTCCAACAACTGCTTCCTGTTGGGGCCCTAAGGAGCCCGGGCGGGCAGGCGAAGAGTGGCTGGCAGGGGAGGGGCGAGTAGAGGCCGGCGAGGTGCCCCTCAACGTGAGTGACATTGAGTTGGCCACGCCCACCCAGTCACATGGCCACCTAGCCACGCCCACCCAGCTGGTCATTAGGCAGATCGTATTAGTGGTCTGCGGGATTTAAAATGATGAATGTAGTGGTCCCTGAGGTCCGAAAGGTTGGTCTAGGTGGCATTTATTGACCAAAACTAAATGTCTATTGAGATCCTCAGCCATCCAGGTCAAGGTTGTCCCAAAGGCCACCCTGCCTTAAAGCCTGCTGTGGTTCTGTGACTGCCCAATTTAGACTGGATTTAGACTTTTACTACCGGTTCTGTGGGTGTGGCTTATTTTGTGGGTGTGGCTTGGAGGTCATGTGACTAGGTGGGCGTGGCTAACTGGTCAGAGTCATTTCTGGAAGGTCCTTGCACTTACGACCAGTCCTCGCACTTACGACCCGACTCATTTGTTTGCTTTTAACACTGATCAGCTGTAGGGCGGCCCTTTGAAGCCCCCGGCAAGAGTTTAAACAGTTTTTTTCCCTCTAGTCATCAGCTGGGACTCAGGAGGCAGCAATAGATTGGGGGTGGGACCAAATAAAAGGTAAGAATAACGTGGGTGGGTGGAGGGGTGGGAGGGCGGGGCGGGAGAACCAGTTCGGTGATGTCATATCGTCACTGCTACCAGCTCGGCCGAACCGGACCAAACCGGGAGGAGCCCACCACTGTTCAGAAGTCTCTCTCTCTCTCTCTCTCAGTCCCCAGCCGATTAGAAAGCAAGCATGACACCCAGAGAGAAGTAAGGAAGAGAGAGCTGAAGACAGAACAGTGATCTCCACCGCCTGGAGACCATCTGTTACGATCTCAAAGTCCTTCCTACAAACGCCCGTTATAGACCAGAGATACTTCTCCTTCACCAGCTTAAAATGCCAGGGATTATCTGGATGCCTTTGAAGAGGGGTCTGTGGGGGACAGGCAGGGCTGGGGGTTCACACGGGTTCGGGAGAACATCTAGCTAAGATTCTGTGCACCCCCAAATCCCACTCCTGGCTGACCCTGCCCATCCCACTCCTCCCAGGAATCCCCACGCAGCCTGTTTTGGATGCAGATAAGTACAGGGTGCGTGTGGAGGCTCCGGGAGGGCGAAAAAACGGGCCTACCGGAAGTTCAGCAAGGCCTGTTTCTGGCCTCCAGAGGGCCTCCAGAGCCTGGGGAGGGCGTGTTTGCCCTCACGGAGGCTCAAGGAAAGCCTCTGGAGCCCGGTGAGGGCAAAAACACTCCCCCCACCGCCGTGGTGTAGGAGGCCGACTAGGTCACGCCCACCATGGCCACGCCCACCCAGCAACCGGGCAGAGAACCCCTTGCTAAAATTTTTGAAGCCCACCCCTGGGGACAGGGCGTGTGAACAGGAGAGGCCTAACTTATTATGGTCCCAGTGCTGCCTTGAAAACACCATGATACACACACCCACACAAACACACACCCATGGAGACCAAGGTCTTGTTGAGCCAACACTTCGGATAGGTGGTAACTCAACCCCCGGGGTGAAATGAATCGCAAGCTGGAAAACCTGCGTGAATTAATAACATTTGGTTGTGACACAACTGTCTGAGCCCGGTTTGGCAGCTTGCTTATGGAGACGAGTACTCCTTGATTTATAACCGGCTTTGCTTAAATGATGGGTTGCGTGTATGGTGGCCAGGGGAATGTATCCATTCATTTGCATTTACAACTGCTCGTGTGCGCTTACCGACCGCTGGAATGAGCCGTGGTAGCGCAGTGGTCAGAATGCAGTATTGCAGGCTAACTCTGCTGACCACCGTCGGTTCGATCCCGACCAGCTCAAGGTTGACTCAGCCTTCTGTCCTTCCGGGTTGGGTAAAATGAGGACCCAGATGGTTGGAGGATGGGGGGGAGCAAGAGGCGGTATATAAGTCTAAGTGCTATCTATCTTTGTCTGTCTGTCTGTCTGTCTGTCTGTCTGTCTGTCTGTCTGTCTGTCTTTGAGCAAGGAAATAATGATGGAAATGGGATGGTAGCATCCCGTCTCGGCCATCCAAATCAATTGCCCTGATCCCTTCCTGACAAAGGAGTTCGTGTGGGTACGAAAAAAAATAAGCAAAGGACAGACGCTTTTACTGGGGTGAGATTGAAAAATTTTAGCAACCGGTTCTCTGCCCAGTTGCTGGGTGGGCGTGGCCATGGGGGCGTGGCCTAGATAGCTTCCTAACTTCCAGTACTTCCAGTAGGCCCATTTTTCGCCCTCCCCAGGCTCTGGAGGTTTTTCTCGAGTGTCCAAGAAGGTGAAAACGGCCTCCCCTGGACTCTGGAGGCCCTTCGGAGGCTGGAAACAGGCCCATTTTTGCACTTCCGGTACTTCCGGTAGGCCCACTTTTCACCCTCCCCAGGCTCTGGAGGTTTTCCTTGAGCCTCCGGGAGAGTAAAAGCAGCCTCCCCTGGGCTCCGAAGGCCCTTCAGAGGCCAGAAACAGGCCCATTTTTGCACTTCCGGTACTTCCGGTACTTCCGGTAGCCAGTTTTTCGCCCTTCCCAGGCTCCGGAGGTTTTCCTTGAGCCTCTGGGAGGGCAAAAATGACCTCCCCTGGGCTCCGGAGGCCTTCCGGAGGCCAGAAACGGGCCCGTTTCTGGACTTCCTGTACATCCAGTGGGCCCGTTTTTCGCCTTTCCAGAGCCTCTCCATGGGCCCTGCACTTACCTGGCATCCAAAACGGGCCGCGTGGAGACTCCTGGGAGGGGAGGGGCGGGCAGGGTCAGCCAGTCCTTATGACTACCGGTTGGGCGAACCAGATTAAAATTAACATCCGGTTCACCCAAACTGATCCGAACCGGCTGAATCCCACCCCTGCCCTTTGAGCATGCAAAAGGTTCAGTGGTGGCCCCATGAATTTCTCCAGGAACCAGGGACCAAGAAACTGGGTCCCCGTTTCTGAAAACAGAGAAGAGCAACTAAGACAATTAAAGACCTGGAGATAAAAACGTATGAAGAACAGTTGCAGGCACTGGGTATGTCTAGTTTAATGAGAAGAAGGACATGGGGAGACATGATAGCAATGTTCCAATATCTCAGGGGCTGCCCCAAAGAAGAGGGAGTCAAGCTATTCTCCAAAGCCCCTGAGGGCAGGACAAGAAGCAACGGGTGGAAACTCATCAAGGAGAGAAGCAACCTAGAACTCAGGAGGAATTTCCCGACATTTAGAACAATTGATCAGTGGAACAACTGGCCTCCAGAAGTTGTGAATGCTCCAACACTGGAAGTTTTTAAGAAGAGGTTGGATAACCATTTGTCTGAAGTGGTGGAGGGTTTCCTGCCTAAGCAGGGGGTTGGACTAGAAGACCTCCAAAGTCCCTTCCAGCTCTATTCTGATTGATCGGTTGATTGAAAAGGCTTGGTACCCCTTGAATTAGTGTTTCAGCCGGGGCCTGCCCTCAGTCAAGCAACCTTATTATTGTTGTGACCCAGGCCCATGTCGTTAGTATTAAACAGTTCCAAAAAACAAACAGATTTTATTACAATGGCTGAGAATGAACTCATTCTCAGTGTATTCCCAATTAAATGAAAGCAAAGTTCTCAAAACACCAGTCTTCAGTTTATCTCTGACCTTGGGATAATTAGGCAGACTGCCACAGGCTTTTCTTGGCAAAAGTTCAGGAGAAGAAGACGCCGACAAGAAAGCAAAACAAGAAACAAATCTATCAACGTTGTTTTCCAGCAAAGAGCCCAAGAGCCGTTGCTGATCTTTTAAGCCTTATGGGAGGGGCCAATCATCTCTTGGCCTTACTCCTGAGTTGTCCTTTTTGCTTGAGCTGCTCTTGCCTTCTGGCAGCTCTTCTCATACGTGCACTAGGAACAGGCTCCTCCTGTTCCTCTGCCTCTCTACTGTCAGCCTCTGGAGGCTCTGGAGTCCGCGCATCACTCCCCGATGGCCCTGGCCCCATCTCTGCCTCCGACGCAGAGCCCTCATCCAGGCCTTCCCCAGCCTCCAGGACTGGCCCATGTTCTTCCTCAGGCCTCATCGCTGTCCGACTCCGCTGCCAGCTCCGCAGGCTGCTGGCGGACCACAACAATTATGGAGACTCCTTCTCTCCTCCAGAGTTGCCCCCATCAATGTATAATGCAAGACCCATGAATAATTAAAGTTCTGCAAAGCTAGGAACGCTGCAGAGAGCTCAATTATTTGTCAAGCCTTTGCCCACCAGCCTGTGCCAACCTGTAGCGTTTTCCCAAAAGGCTTGGGGTTGAAGTCTACGAGATGCCAAGCAGCGTCTCCTGCTAAGAAGAGAGAACAAGGTCTACTATTGCGTTCTCTTGGGTTGTCCATCAAGAAGGGAGTGGACAAGAAGCGACGGATGGAAACTCATCAAGAAGGGAAGCAACCCAGAGCAGAAGTTCCCTGACAATGAAAACAATCGAACAGTGAAACGGTTGTGCTAGATCAGGGCTCGGCAACCTGCAGCTCTGGAGCCGCATGTGGCTCTTTCACCCCTCTGCTGCGGCTCCCTGTCACTCAAAATATGCGTCACAACTGTCAATGTGCGACACCCTCCGGCACACGATTTATTGAGCTTTTCAACCCCCGGTAGGCCAACCATGGATAAATCCAAGAAAAGAAAAGTTTCAAAAGAAAACAGAAGGTTGAATTCAACTACAGATGCTAGTTTTGCGGCCGCTCGAGAAATAGTCAGGACACGGGAAGGGTTTTGTGGCTCCCGGTGTTTTCTTTTCTGTGGGAAACGGGTCCAAATGGCTCTTTGAGTGTTTAAGGTTGCAGACCCCTGTGCCAGATTAACATTGAAAATAAAAGATAAAGAGGAGTCGATGTATTTCAGGACATGGGGGAAATTTTACGATTGGTTAGAAAGGAAATATGAATAAGAGATAAAGTAGATAAGAGAAAAGATGGGAGAAAATAATCAGAAAAATAGAAACCCAGATGATGCCAGGGAGAAAGGGGGGGGGGAGGGAAAAAGTGAGATGCTTATAAAAATGTACACAACTGATGAAATAGATATAATTATTTCTTAATTAAATAAGAGATTGAAATGAGAACGGAGATAAATGGAAAATTGGAGCTGCTCGAATGCCATTCTAGATTGAACTGAAAAGGGAAACAACAAGAGAGGGGGGAGGAGTAGAAAGAGAGGAAGGGAGAAGAGAGGAGAGGAGAGGAAGAGAGAGAAGAAAGGAAAAGGAGAGGAAGAAAGGGGAGGGGAAAGAGGAGTAGGAAAGAAGGTTAGAAGGGGGGAAGAAGAGAGGAGAGGAGAGGAGAGGGAGAAGGAGAAGAAAGGGGAAAGGAGATGAAGAAAAGGGAGGGGAAAGAGGAGTAGGAAAGAAGGTTAGAAGGGGGAAGAAGAGAGGAGAGGAGAGGAGAGGGAGAAGGAGAAGAAAGGGGAAAGGAGAGGAAGAAAAGGGAGGGGAAAGAGGAGTAGGAAAGAAGGTTAGAAGGGGGGAAGAAGAGAGGAGAGGAGAGGAGAGGGAGAAGGAGAAGAAAGGGGAAAGGAGATGAAGAAAAGGGAGGGGAAAGATGAGTAGGAGAGAAGGTTAGAAGGGGGGAAGAAGAGAGGAGAGGAGAGGGAGAGGGAGAGGGAGAAGAAAGGGGAAAGGAGAGGAAGAAAAGGGAGGGGAAAGAGGAGTAGGAAAGAAGGTTAGAAGGGGGGAAGAAGAGAGGAGAGGAGAGGAGAGGGAGAAGGAGAAGAAAGGGGAAAGGAGATGAAGAAAAGGGAGGGGAAAGAGGAGTAGGAGAGAAGGTTAGAAGGGGGAAGAAGAGAGGAGAGGAGAGGGAGAGGGAGAAGAAAGGGGAAAGGAGAGGAAGAAAAGGGAGGGGAAAGAGGCGAAGGAGAGAAGGTTAGAAGGGGGGAAGAAGAGAGAAGCGGGGGAAGGGAAGGGAAAGTAGGAAAGAGAAAGAGAGGAAGAACGAAGAAAGTAGGAGGAGATAGAGGAAGGAAGAGAAGGGGAGGAGAAGAAGAAAGGTTGTGGCAAAATAAAGAAGGATAAATGGTAAAAGAGCAGCCCCGAATAATTAAAAATGAGAAATGAAAGTTAAATGATAAGATGAATGAGAAATAGTGGATAAATGACTGTACATGTAAATACGTTTACGAGAAACAAAAATAAAAACTTTTTTGAAAAAAAAATGGTATGCACTGACGCGTGGCTCCTCTCCTGTGTGCTGCGTGCACAACTGCACCATCTGCGAGCGCGCAAATCTTTCACGCGTGACCCCGTGCGCTGCATGCGCAACCACGCCAGCTTTGCATGCGCGTAGCTTTCACACGGCTCCCCCCGTGCGTGCACAATCACATCTGCGCCTGTGCGCAGGTTTCGCGCAGCTCTCCTCGCTGCATGCACAATCGCACCAGCTGTGCGTGCACATGGTTTTTGTGCATGCAATGCATGCCCATGAATGCCATCTACGCATGCGCGCACTGCATGCAACTGCTCTCATTTGCATGCGCAAATGCGCATGCATGCACAGGATTGCTCCGAAGGCCAGCTGGGTCCCCTGAATTGCACACATGCGCACTGGAGGCCCGAACATCAGCTTGGGGGCACACACATGCGCAGCTGCAGGTGAGTTGGGTGACAGCTCACATGCCTGTAAAGTTGGCTCTGGTGTGCCACCTCGGGCACACGTGCCATAGGTTCACCATCACTGCCCTATACCATTTCAGAGAGGTGGCTGCCCAGTCTCTTCTTAAAAACCCCAGTGATGGAGCACCCACGCCTTCTGGTGGCAAGCTGTTCCACTGGTGTTTTTTTTTTTTTTAATTTGATTTTTATTATAACGTATAGTGATACATTCAGTATATTTTCGGTTCATTGGTGCAATTATTTATTTATTTATTTTATTATTTTATTAGATTTCTATACCGCCCTTCTCCCGAAGGACTCAGGGCGGTGAACAGCCAAAAGATAAAACACAGGAATACAAAATTTAAAATAGATTAAAACAGATTAAACAATTTGGCTCAATTTTAAAAATATCCCATAATTAAACAAATTAAAATTAGTGTTTAAAATTTAAATTTTAAAATTTTAAAAGGGAGGAGGTTTAGGCCAGGCCAGCTTGATGAAATAAAAACGTTTTAAGCGCGCGGCGGAAGGTGCGCAGATCGGGATCCTCCGTATCTCCGGGGGGAGCTCGTTCCAGAGGGCAGGTGCCCCCACAGAGAAGGCTCTCCCCTGGGGGCCAACAGCCGACATTGTTTGGCCGACGGCACCCGGAGGAGCCCCTCTCTATGGGAGCGTACTGGTCGGTGGGAGGCTGTTGGTGGTAGTAGGCGGTCCCGTAGATAACCAGGTCCTAAGCCATGGAGCGCTTTAAAGGTGGTAACCAGAACCTTGAAGCGCACTCGGAAGACCACCGAGAGCCAGTGCAGCTCGCGCAGGAGAGGTGTTACATGGGAGCTCCACGTTGCTCCCATTACCACCCGCGCGGCCGCACTCTGCGCCAGTTGGAGCCTCCGAGTGCACCTCAAGGGGAGCCCCATGTAAAGAGCGTTACAATAGTCCAGACGAGAGGTGACGAGGGCATGAGTGACCGTGTGTAGGGAGTCCCGATCTAGAAAGGGACGCAACTGGCGAATCAGGCGAACCTGATGAAAAATCCTCCCAGTCACGGCCGTCAAATGCTCTTCTAGAGACAGCCGTGAATCCAGGAGGATGCCCAAGTTGCGAGCCCTCTCCGTGGGGGCCAATGATTCGCCCCCAATAGTCAGCGATGGCGCCAACTGACTATATCGGGACGTCGGAAACCACAGCCACTCGGTCTTGGATGGACATATATACATCTATTTATTTTATTTATTTTATTTTATTGAATTTCTATACCGCCCTACTCCCGAAGGACTCAGGGCGGTGAACAGCCATGAATAAAACACATACATATACAAAATTTAAAATCGAATAAAATGAATTAAATAAATTAGGCTGAATTGATACCCATAATTTAAAATACCCATATTTTAAAATACAGTAAAATTTACACTTAAAAGGGAGAAGACTTAGGCGAGGCATAATAATGCATCTACATGCATTATTACTTGTCTTTTATTTGATATTGTTTCTTAAAGCTAGATTTAATTTCAAAACGCTTAAAGATAATAGTGCTCAAATCTCTAAGACTAAATGTAATACTGTTCATATGGATTTTGTTAATTAATTAGTATTTAATCTCTATTTCCTTCTTTATTTCTTTTCCCCATCCATTCGTAGCACATGTCCCACACGCTATAAAATTCTGAATCTTCTCTGTCATTAATTTCTGAAAGTCAGTTTGTTCATTTCGGCGCACTCCAATATTTTCCCAAGAACATGTTCTTGAGGCGGTGTTTGTTTTTCTTTCCAATACTGGGCAAAGGAAATTCTAGCGGCTGTCAGAATATGTATAATTAAATACTTTTTTCTTTTTTGCATATTCAGTTTTCAAAATTCCCAGGAGAAAGGCTTTTTGGTTCGAAATCAAAATTTTCTTTTATTAGTTCTCTAATCCACATCCATATCATCCTCCAGAATTTTTGTGCCTGATTACATGTCCACCAGCAGTGATAGAAAGTACCCTGCTGATGGTCACATTTCCAACATTTAGAGCTCGAATTGGGGTAGATCTTCGCTATCCTAGCTGGGGCCATATGCCATCTATAAAACAGCTTGTATTGGTTTCCTTGTAAGCCGTCGCCTTTGCTGTTCCACTGGTTAATTGTCCTCCGTGATAGGAAGTTTCTCCTTAATTCCAGGTTGCTTCTCCAAGACTCCTGCTCCAAGGTCCCTTCCAACTCTGTGATTTGGAGGCCAGTCTGGCCCATCTCCACCCTTGATGGCGCTTGTGCATTTTAATTTGTTTTTAAAAACAAGGGTAGTTTAATTAGTATGGGCCAAATTTATTTAATACGTTTTAAATTATTTTTTTTTTAAATTTTATATTATATGTGTCTTATCTTGGCTGTTCACCGCAACTGAGTCCTTCGGGAGTAGGGCGGTATATAAATCTAAATAAACTGAAACTGAATTGTGATGAATTTGGTTCCACCTGTGACAATCTAACAAAATGAAATTCAATGTAGAGTAAAGTAAATTCCTACACTTAGGGAAGAAAAACCGAAAGTACGCATATAGACTGGGGGAAACCAGGCTTAATAGCAGTGACTGTGAGAGGGATCTTGGAGTCTTAGTGGACAACCAGTTAAATATGAGCCAGCCGTGTGCAGCAGAAGCCAAAAAAGCCAATGCAATCCTAAATTGAATGAACAGAGAGATTGATTGATTGAGTGATTGATTCAATTTATATGCCGCCCTTTTCCAGAGACTCAGGGCAGCTTACAATGCATTAAGCAATTGTAAAATACAATCAAGATCAAGGGAGGTACTAATACCACTCTATAAAGCCCTAGTAAGACCACACCTAGAGTCCTGCATCCAGTTTTGGTCCCCACACTATAAAAAAAGAGGTTGAGACTCTAGAAAGAGTGCAGAGAAGAGCAACCAGGAGGATTAGGGGACTGGAGGCTAAAACATACAATGAACGGTTGCGGGAACTGGGCATGGCTAGTCTAGTGAAGAGAAGGACCAGGGGAGATAGGAGAGCAGTCTTCTAATATTTGAGGGGCTGCCCCAGAGAGGAGGGAGTCAAGCTATTCTCCAAAGCACCTGAAGGCCAGACAAGAAATAATAATGGGTGGAAACCGACCAAGGAGAGATTCAACCTGGAAATAAGGAGGAATTTCCTGACAGTGAGAACAATCAACCAGTGGAACAGAAGTTGTGGGAGCTTCATCACTGGAGGCTTCCAAGAAGAGACTGGACTGCCCTCTGTCAGAAATGGTGTAGGGTCTCCTGCTTGGGCAGGGGGGTTGGACTAGATGACCCACAAGGTCCCTTCCAACTCTGTTAATCTGAAATGCACCCTTGACTTTGCCAAGGCACTCCTCCAACTGAAACCTATTTAGAGCATGCCAAAGAACAAGCTACTCCCAACCTCCGATTGCACTGAGACTTTGCAGAGAAAGAAAGAGAGAGAGAGAGAGAGAGAGAGAAGCTGGCACCCAGTCCGTCGCCTTAAACAAGTGTGACCAAGTGACAATACTTGCACAGAAATAGGTCTTCCCACTCGGGGTTGCTCTGAACTGAGCACGAATTGCTTAATTCACGACGGCCAAACTTGTTGGGTTCTTTGATCAATCGCCTCCCCTGTTTCTTCTATAAACTCCGTAAATAAATAAATCTTGGCAAATAATCTCTTTTGAGCTAATTTACTCTGTCTCGTGTCAAGGAGGCTGCTCGGATTCTCGATCAAGGCTTTCTTTATGCATAATTCAGCATTTCGATAACAATAATTTTTTTTTTAAAAAAGAACGCAGACGTGATCTACTATGCAATCTGACATCAATTCTGCCTTTCACATCATTTATTAAACACAAGGCTTTGTAATATGGGCTCTGATAATAACAGGAGATTGGTAGGCTCTTCTGGTTGGCAAACGCTAACATATTTGGGTGAAGGTACATTTTCTTGGACCATAAGGAAGGCTGAGCACCAAAGAATGGAGGCCTTTGAACTCTGGTGCTGGAGAAGACTCCTGCCAGTGAGTCCCTTGGACTGCAAGGCCATCCAACCGGTCAGTCCTAGAGGAGATCAACCCTGGCTGCTCTTTAGAAGGCCAGATCCTGAAGAGGAAACTCAAATACTTTGGCCACCTAATGAGAAGGAAGGACTCCCTGGAGAAGAGCCTCATGCTGGGAACGATGGAGGGCAAAAGAAGAAGGGGACGGCAGAGAACGAGGTGGTTGGATGGAGTCACTGAAGCAGTAGACCATGATCTTAAATGGACTCTAGAGGATGGTAGAGAATGTTGTCCATGGGGTCGCGATGGGTCAGACACGACTTCGCAACTAACAACAACAACATTCTCTTGGAATTTTGTCCTAAGGGCCGGACAAGAAGGCGCCCAACGATTCCATGATGTGCCAAGATCTGATTAATTTTGATTCAGATTAATTCACGGATTAATTGAGGCAGAGAGTTGAGACTAATTGTCTCGGCTACCGCTTGAATGGAGCTTCACGTTGGAACTTGCAAGCAACCAAATTGAAAAGGGTTTGGTGGGGGGAGGTAGTAAATGAAAACGTAATGAGCGCTTCAGGTCATAGTATTGAGAATATATATACTGCTCAAAAAAATAAAGGGAACGCAAGCAGAAGACATCCGGGATCTGAATGAATGAAACAGCCTTATTAAATACTTTGTTCGTTACATACAGTAGTTTCTACACTGCTCAAACAACTAAAGGGGAACACAAAACTACTGTATGTAACAAATAAAGTATTTAATAAGGCTAGTTCATTCATTCAGATCTCGGATGTCTTCAGCTTGTGTTCCCTTTATTTTTTTTGAGCAGTGTATATAAAGATTGGATGGATGGATGGATGGAAGGAAGGAAGGAAGGAAGGAAGGAAGGAAGGAGGAAGGAAGGAAGGAAGGAAGGAAAGAAAGAAAGAAAGAAAGAAAGAATTACTTCTGATACTGAAAAAGAGAAGAAAGAAAATAATGAAAGAGAAACAAAATATACTACTCAAAAAAATATAGGGAACACAAGCAGAAGACATCCGTGATCTGAATGAATGGAATAGCCTTATTAAATACTTTGTTCTTTACATACAGTAGTTTCTACACTGCTCAAACAACTAAAGGGAACACAAAACTACTGTATGTAACGAACAAAGAATTTAATAAGGCTATTTCATTCATTCAGATCTCGGATGTCTTCTGCTTGTGTTCCCTTTATTTTTTTTGAGCAGTGTATATGAAAAAGCAAATTGTTTAACTGTGAGAGGAATCTTGGCATCTTGGTGGACAACCAATTAAATATGAGCCAATGTTGTGCGGCAGCAGCCAAAAAAGCCAACGCAATCCTAAATTGCATTAACAGAGAGATTGAATCAAGATCACGTGAGGTAGTAGTACCTCTTTATAAAGCCTTAGTAAGGCCACACCTAGAGTACTGCATGCAGTTTTGGTCACCACACTATAAAAAAGAAGAAGTTGAGACTCTAGAAAGAGTGCAGAGAAGAGCAACCAAGATGATGAGGGGACCGGAGGCTAAAACATACGATGAACGGTTGCAGGAACTGGGTTTGTTTAATCTAGTGAAAATAGGGACGCGGTGGCTCAGCGGCTAAGACGCTGAGCTTGTCGATCGAAAGGTCAGCAGTTCAGCGGTTCGAATCCCTAGCGTAACAGGGTGAGCTCCCGTGACTTGTCCCAGCTTTTGCCAACCTAGAAGTTCGAAAGCACGTAAAAAATGCAAGTAGAAAAATAGGGACCACATTTGGTGGGAAGGTAACAGCGTTCCGTGCGCCTTTAGCGTTGAGTCATGCCGGCCACATGACCATGGAGACGTCTTCGGACAGCGCTGGCTCTTCGGCTTAGAAATGGAAATGAGTACTGCACCCTAGAGTCGGGAACGACTAGCACATATGTGCGAGGGGAACCTTTACCTTTACCTTTAATCTAGTGAAAAGAAGGACTAGGGGAGACATATTGGAGTCTTCCAATATCTCAGTATTCCTTGGTCAAATCCACCTTCGTCTGTATTTTCCAAAGCACCCAAAGGCCAGACAAGGAACAATGGATGGAAACTGATCAAGGAGAGATTCAATCTGGAAATAAGGAGACATTTCCATCAACCCATGGAACAGAAGTTGCCTTCAGAAGTTGTGGGAGCTTCATCCCTGGAAGCTTTCAAGAAGAGGCTGGACTGCCATCTCTCAGAAATGGTGTAGGGTCTCCTGTTTGAGCCAGGGGGTTGGACTAGATGACCTACAAGGTCCCTTCCAACGGTAAACTACTCTAAGCTACTGGGATGGAAGTTGAGAAGAATTTCCCGGCCTCGGTGGCTTTTCCACAACCAAAGTACCGAAAAGAATAATATCAAGATTGGAACAGAATTTGCTCACCAGATACGTCAACTGTGGTCGATGGCTTAGAAGAGAGATTATCTATTGTCTTTAAGGCTCAAGTGATTTTTCACTTAAAAGACACAGCTTCAAAGTAAAACAACAATCTCCTTCTCCCCCGCCCCAATTCCCAACTTGAATCAAGCAGATGTTGTGGTCTAACTTTCTTTTTGTTGTGACACTATTTTCTGGGTCTTACTTTCCCAGAGGTAGAAAAATCTGGGGATTATTATCCTGGCCAGGGAGAATTTCTTCCCTGGCACTTCTGCTGACCTCTTTCTGCTTCTCAAGCTCATCCTTGGCTCAGACTTTTCTCTACTCAATCCTGCCAAAAAGCAGAACGCATTGGACTTGTACATTAGAAGATGAATGACTTTGGCGTGGCCAAAACAATTTTTTAACCAAGTCAATGTGGAAGGACATACCTGCTCCACTTCAGAAATTGGACATCTATCCAATATCTTTCAGAACTTCCTTGGTTGGTGATGATACCAGCAAAAATCAAACCTAGCCATATCTAACGAGGCGCCACATGTCACACGGAGAAATAAGAATAGAATAGAATAGAATAGAATAGAATAGAATAGAATAGAATAGAATAGAATAGAATAGAATAGAAAAGAATTAGACTGGAATGGAATGGAATGGAATGGAATACAATACAATACAATAGAATAAAATACAATAGAATAAGACTGGAATAGAATGGAATAGAATAGAATAGAATAGAATAGAATAGAATAGAATAGAATAGAATAGAGAATGAAATAATGAATGGAATGGAATGGAATAGAATAGAATAGAATAGAATAGAATAGAATAGAATAGAATAGAATAGGAGAATGAAATAATGAATGGAATGGAATGGAATGGAATGGAATGGAATAGAATAGAATAGAATAGAATAGAATAGAATAGAATAGAATAGAATAGAATAGAATAGAATAACAGAGTTAGGAGGGACCTTGGAGGTCTTCTAGTCCATCCCCCTGCTCAGGCAGGAAACCCTACACCACTTCAGACATAGTGTTATCCAACCTCTTCTTAAAAACTTCCAGTGTTGAAGCATTCACAACTTCTGGAGGCAAGTTGTTCCACTGATTAATTGTTCTCACTGTCAGGAAATTTCTCCTTAGTTCTCAGTTGCTTCTCTCCTTGATGAGTTTCCATCCGTTGCTTCTTGTCCTGCCCTCAGGGGCTTTGGAGAATAGCTTGACTCCCTCTTCTTTGGGGCAGCCCTTGAGATATAGGAGGACTGCTATCATGTCTCCCCTGGTCCTTCTTTTCATCAAAGTAGACCAGGGGTCTGCAACCTTCAACACTCAAAGAGCCATTTGGACCTTTTTCCCACAGAAAAGAAAACACCGGGAGCCACAAAACCCTTCCCTTGCCTATTTCTTGAGCAGCCACAAAACTAGCATCTGTATTTGAATTCAACGTTCTGTTTTCTTCTGAAACTTTTCTTTTCTTGGATTTATCCATGGTTGGCATACCAGGGGTTGAAAAGCTCAATAAATAGTGTGCAGGCAGGTGTCGTACATTGGTGGTTGTGACACATATTTTGAGTAACAGGGAGCTGCAGAAGAGGGGTGAAAGAGCCACATGTAGCTCCAGAGCTGCAGGTTGCTGACCCCTGAATGAGACACGCCCAGTTCCTGCAACCGTTCTTCATATGTTTTAGCCTCATCATCTTTGTGGCTGTTCTCTGCACTCTTTCTAGAGTCTCCACATCTTTTTGACATCGTGGCGACCAAAACTGAATGCAGGATTCCAAGTGTGGCCTTACCAAGGCCTTATAAAGGGGCATTAACCCGTCACGTGATTTTCCTGAAATAAGATCTTCCTGAACTAACCTCCTTGTGGTGTCAACCCCAGACCTGATCAAGTCCATCTCCATCTGTAGAATTCACTGATTATTTTACTTTGTAGGGTTGTTAGGGAGGAAAATGAGAGGAGGAAGTGATATTTGCACTGCTTTGAGCTCAGAAGATGGAAGGTGTAATGAGAAATGTATTTCTCCTAAGATCTGAAAGACCAGGTTAGGGACAGATTGTCCTGGAGAAAGTGTATGTGTCTGTTAAAAGTTCACAATGCCACAAAAAACATTCAATCAATCAATCAATCAATCAATCAATCAAATAAGTCAGTTCTAAGCTTTGGTACCTGCTTCTTTAATTGCAAAGAGTTGGCAACCTTGGGACCAGTGAACCGGGATTCAGCCGGTTCGCACCAATTCGGGAGAACCGGTTGTTAACTTTCTGAGCAGTTTGGCAAACTGGTTTATGGAAGAAATCATTAGGGCACAGAACCGGTTGTTAAATTATTTGAATCCCACCACTGCTTGGGACCACGACTCCAACTTGTATTACATCTTCCTGGTAGAGCGGATTGGCCCTGGCACTAATTTAATTCCGTGTTGGGTGTCCAAGTCCATATTTTTAGTCAAAGCATGGATGGAGGCCATTTTTTTCAGCAGCGCCTCTGATTAATTGTCAAAGAGCTATTCATAATTTGCCACGGAGAGGGAATAACGATTATGGCCTTTGGTTCTTTTCAAACTGTGAGAATTGGAGCAGCTTGGCACCGTCAGATGCTTCTGCCCACGAAGGAGAAGGAGTGAAGTCCGAGCAGACAAGGCTCAGACTCATCAAGGATCACAACTGGGTGATCCCTTGCCACGTTCGAAATGGCCGCCATGAAAGAGGGACGGAAGCCCTGCCAGTTAAGCGATGGATGGACACTAATCAAGGAGAGAAGCAACCTAGAACTAAGGAGAAATTTCCTGACGGTTAGAACAATTAATCAGTGGAACAACTGGCCTCCAGAAGTTGTGAATGGTCCTACACTGGAAGTTTTTAAGAAGAGGTTGGATAACCATTTGTCTGAAGTGGTGTAGGGTTTCCTGCCTAAGCAGGGGGTTGGACTAGAAGACCTCCGAGGTCCTTTCCAACTATGTTCTTCTCTTCTCTTCTCTTCTCTTCTCTTCTCTTCTCTTCTCTTCTCTTCTCTTCTCTTCTCTTCTCTTCTCTTCTCTTCTCTTCTCTTCTCTTCTCTTCTCTTCTTTTCTCTTTCTCTTCCCTTCCCTTCCCTTCCCTTCCCTTCCCTTCCCTTCCCTTCTCTTCTCTTCTCGATAAAACATATGAAGAACAGTTGCAGGAACTGAGTATGTCTAGTTTAATGAGAAGAAGGACCAGGGGAGACATGATAGCACTGTTCCAATATCTCAGGGGCTGCCCCAAAGAAGAGGGAGTCAAGCTATTCTCCAAAGCACCTGAGGGCAGGACAAGAAGCAATGGGTGGAAACTCACCAAGGAGAGAAGCAACTTAGAACTAAGGAGTAATTTCCTGACAGGGAGAATAATGAATCAGTGGAACAACTTGCCTCCAGAAGTTGTGGGTACTCCATCACTGGAGGCTTTTAAGAAGAGACAGGGCAGCCATTTATCCAGCATGGTCTTCTGCTTGTGCAGGGAGTTGGACTAGAACTCCAAGGAATTTTATTTATTTACAACTCTGTTATTCTGACAGCAGGGTTCCAATATTTCTGGCACTGCCACAAAGAAGAGGGAGTCAAGCTATTCTCCAAAGCACCTGAGGGCAGGACAAGAAGCAACGGGTGGAAACTAATCAAGGAGAGAAGCAACTTAGAACTCAGGAGAAATTTCCTGACAGTCAGAACAATTAACCAGTGGAACAACTGGCCACCAGAAGTTGTAAATGCGCCAACGCTGGAAGTTGTTAAGAAGATGTTGGACAGCCAATTGTCTGAAACGATGTAGGGTCTCTTGCTTGAGCAAGGGGTTGGACTAGAAGACCTCCAAGGTCCCTTCCAACTCTGTTATTCCATTATTCTGTTTTATCTCCTGAGACTTGGCGGGGTGAGACTCATTTAAGTAGCACCTTAGAACTTTTAATATCTTAGGGTTGCAATGGCGAATCTATGGCACACGTGCCGGAAGTGGTATACAGAGCCATCTCTCTGGGCATGCCCGCCATTGCCTATTGCTCTTCTGGGTTCTGGCAGGCAGCTGGTCTTCGCACGCACGGGAGTGCTGAAAACTGGAAAAGCAGCTCCCTGGCGCGCCTGCGCGCGCTGGGAAGCTAAGCTTCTGGTTTCGGACATGTGCATGCACACCGGCCAGCTTCACATATGCATGTGCGCCAGAAACTGGAATACCAGTTGACGGCGCGTATGTGCACGCCGGAAACTGGAAGCTCAGCTTTCTGGCACAACACAGGCACACCAGGGAGCTGCTCTTCCGGTTTCCAGCGCTCCCACATGTGTGCGCGCATACTTAGTGCCGAAAAGGTTAGCCTGTTCTGTCCCCGTCCCACACGCACACACACCAACAGACGTTCAGGAGTTAAAGACCAAACCAGCTGGCAAAATCCTTTTCCTTATGATAACGGAACTTGGCAACAACCTAGTGGCTGCCTGCCAAGAGTTTATTATTTATGAAGAGGAGAGATAACTTCTCCCCACTTCTGGTACATCAAAGGAAAGCAGCTCAATAATTTACAGAATTAATCAAGTCCAGAGATACTCCAGCAAAGTCTTAAAGCAGAAGTCCGGCAATGCAGAATGGCGTGGAAGCTTTCAGCTTTGTTCGTCACAAGGTTTGACTGGCCACCACGCTCCCTTTTATACCCTGTGGAGTGTGGTCCAGTGACTCAGCCTAATCTCGGGCACGCCCTTTCTTCTGTTGCGCGCGCTTACCTCTGTGACGCTGCCGAGGATCCAGCCAAGACTCATTACCCTCATCACTGTCCATCTGTGGCTGCGTGGACGTGCTTGGCCCCGGCCCTATCTCTTGCCCTTCGGCGGACACCGAAGGCATTGCCAGAGAGGAGGGTCCTGGAGAGGGAGGCCTTGCCAACTCCTCTCCTTCACTCTCGGAGTCCTCTCCTGACGATGACACAGGCAACGGAGCCACAACATAGCCAAGCCATTGTCTTAGGGGTTTTCTTCCCCCTCCATGTCTAATTGTGAACATTTCTTGGAGGCTGCCTGGAGAAGTCCCTACAGTTTTCCTGACAAGGTTTCTCCAAAGAGGTTTGCCATTGTCTCCTTCCTAGGGCTGAGAAAGAGGGACCGGCCCATGGTCAGCCAGCTGGCTTTGTACCTAGGGCAGAACTTGAACTCGCGGCCTTCCACAGTTTTTAGCCTGGTGCCTCCCATCATGGCACCAAACTGTCCTGCTAATCTCTTAGTAAACACACCTTAACAAACACTTTAAAGGGGCGTGGTGGCTCAGTGGCTAAGACGCTGAGCTTGTCGATCGAATTACAATTAACAGAATTATAAATGAGCCAATACAAAGAGAAATTTAGTCAAACTATTCCGTTACATAACAGGGACGCAGTGGCTAAGACGCTGAGCTTGTCAATCGAAAGGTCGGCAGTTCAGCGGTTCGAATCCCTGGTGCCGCGTAACGGGGTGAGCTCCCGTGACTTGTCCCAGTTTCTGCCAACCTAGCAGTTCGAAAGCACGTAAAAAAATGCAAGTAGAAAAATAGGGACCCCCTTTGGTGGGAAGGGAACAGCGTTCCGTGCGCCTTTGGCGTTGAGTCCTGCCGGCCACGTGACCACGGAGACGCCTTCAGACAGCGCTGGCTCTTCGGCTTTGAAACGGAGATGAGCACCGCCCCCTAGAGTCAGGAACGACTAGCACATATGTGCTAGGAAGCTTTACCTTAAACACTTTTGCCAAATGCCAAGCTACTTACCCTACAGGGGATAGAAAGTTGTGCACCCCCAAGAAACACAAGTAAAATGTGAAAATGTTGGAGCTGCAGCTGAGGCAGGTAAGAAGAGGCGCCTCTTCGTTAAGTGCCTTGGGAATTTAAATAGACAGAACTCCGGAAGGGGCTACATTTTCCCAGGTTGCAAATTCTAGGATGCCAAATTCTACATCCTAGAATTTGCTGGAGCACCTGGGATTGTGGCTTATGCATGACGGCCTGCTGCCCTCTGCTGGCCGAACACTAAAATAACAGAAGGCATGGAACCGTTAGCGTTTGTATATAAAATTTAGCTGTCGGTGTAGGTAGGTCTAAATCCAATTCCCAGTCGAGGTAATATCAAGATGAAAGAGGGTTTGAAGGAATAAAATGAATAAATAATAATAATAATTAAAAAATCAGCAGCTGAAGCTCACCAGAGAAGACTAAGGAAAGAGAGCTGGGTAAATAGCATTTAGCAATAGCCCTTAGACTTATACACCGCTTCACAGTGCTTTTTACAGCCCTCTCTAAGAGGTTTACCAATTTCCCCTCAAACAATCTGGGTCCTCATTTTAATGACCTCGGAAGGACGGAAGGCTGAGTCAACTTTGAACCAGTTAAGATCGAACTCTTGGTTGCGGGCAGAATTAGCCTGCGATACTGCATTCTAACCACTGAGCCACCACAGGTGATAGATAGATAGATAGATAGATAGATAGATAGATAGATAGATAGATAGGTAGGTAGGTAGGTAGGTAGGTAGGTAGGTACATAGGTAGGTAGGTAGGTAGGTAGGTAGGTAGGTAGGTAGGTAGGTAGATAGATAGATAGATAGATAGATAGATAGATAGATAGATAGATAGATAAGAGGATAGGTAGGTAGGTAGATAGATAGATGTGTAGATAAGAGATTAGATAGATAGATAGATAGATAGATAGATAGATAGATAGATAGATAGATAGATAGATAGAAGGATAAGTAGGTAGGTAGGTAGGTAGGTAGATAGGTAGGTAGGTAGGTAGGTAGATAGATAGATAGGTAGGTAGGTAGGTAGGTAGGTAGGTAAATAGGTAGGTAGGTAGGTAGGTAGGTAGATAGATAGATAGATAGATAGATAGATAGATAGATAGATAGATAGATACATAGATAGATAGATAGATAGATAGATAGATAGAAGGATAAGTAGGTAGGTAGGTAGGTAGGTAGGTAGGTAGATAGATAGATAAGAGGATAGGTAGGTAGGTAGATAGATAGATGTGTAGATAAGAGATTAGATAGATAGATAGATAGATAGATAGATAGATAGATAGATAGATAGATAGATAGATATGTAAAGAGATTAAATAGGTAGGTAGGTAGATGATAGATAGATGTGTAGATAAGAGATTAGATAGATAGATAGATAGATAGATAGATAGATAGATAGATAGATAGATAGATAGATAGATAGATAGATAGATGTGTAGATAAGAGATTAGATAGAGAGATAGATGATAGATAGAGAGAGAGAGAGAGAGAGATATGTAAAGAGATTAGATAGGTAGGTAGGTAGATGATAGATAGAGAGATGTGTAGATAAGAGATTAGATAGAGAGATAGATGATAGACAGGCAGACAGACAGACAGACATAGATAGCTCTAGCACTTAAGACTTATATATCTCATGGCAGTGCTTTTACAGCCCTCTCTTAAGCGGTTTACAGAGTCAGCGTATTGCCCCCAATAATCTGGGTCCTCATTTTACCGACTTCGGAAGGATGGAAGGCCGAGTCAACCTTCAGCCTGTCAGGATCGAACTGCTAGCAGTGGGCAGAATTAGCCTGCGATGCTGCATTCTCACCACTGTGCCCCCTTCTCCCCCCACACTTACACCAGGGAACAGCCCTGCCCTTGTGTCTCTAATTTACGACGCGGAGCAGGTCCAAAGCACGACCTGTCCAGAAACATTTCCGCGTGGCACGACGTCAACACCGCATGGCCGCGGTCAGCCCGTCTGAGCCCTTTAACGTCTTGCATGGAGGTGCTCTAATTGGACTAAGCTGCTTAATTCACCATATGGGGGTTCTGATGGGCTGACTACCCGGGGGGGCGGGTGTTAGCGCCAGTAGCCCCCTTTGCTCTCCACCCCCCTCCCCACGCTTCCTCCCCCCGTCTGAAAAATCAGCTTTGGCTGGGCAGCAGGATTAAAGCTACCTGACTGTTAATCCTCTAATAAGGACAGCCGATGGCCTGACCTGCACAAGGCTCCTTACGGGTAATCCTCAACGTACGGCCACAATTGAGCCCAAAATTGACGTTGTTAAGTGAGAAACGTCTTACCGGCAACTGAGTTTTGCTCCGTTTTACGACTTGTCCTTGCCACTTTCGTTAAGCGTATCATTGCGGTTCTTAAATGAAGTAACACCGTCATTAAAGTGAATTTGGTTTCTTGTCCGGAAGGTCGTCCAACATGGGCCCCATGATCCCGGGACACTTCAACCGTCGTAACTGTGAGTCAAGTCGTCAAGCATCCGAACGTAAAATCACAGGAGCACGGAGAACGCTGCCAACGGTCGTTAAGTGTGAAAAACGGCCGCAAGTCGCTTTTTTCGGTGCTGTGGTAAGATCGGACGGTCCCTAAGCGGACTGTCGTAAGTCGAGGACTACAACACTGCTCCCACTGCAGCATCCCCCGGGGTGGGGGTCACCTGATTCAAAACTCTGACCCTTGGCAACTGGCTCAAATTTATGACGGTCACAGCGTCCCGAGGTCACGTGATCAACTTTTTGCGACCTTCTGACGAGCAACGTCAATGGGGAGGCGGTGGGGAAGCCCGATTCGCTTAACAACCGTGCAGTGACTCCCTTAACGACAGTGGCAGGAAAAGGTCGTAAAACGGAGCAAAAAAAATAACAACCGTCCCGCTTAGCGACCGAAATGTGGCGCTCAGTTCCGATCGTAAGCCAAGGACTTATGATTAGAGTCGTTGGATAGGCTTAATTAGAGTCGCCCTGAGTCCTATGGAGATAGGGCGGCATACAAATCAAATCAAATCAAATCAAATTTATTTATTTATTTATTTATTTATTTATTTATTTATTTATTTATTTATTTAATTATTTAATTAATTAATTAATTTGTATACCGCCCTTCTCCCAAAGGGACTCAGGGCGGTGAACAGCCGAAATTAAAATACACACAATACAAAAGTTAAGATAATTAAAGGAGATTAAATCAATCGGCCTCCCAATTTAAAACCCCAAGTCTATAAAATTTGAAAATCCCATTAAAAGCCAAATAAATAATTGGAGACGGGTGGCAAATAAATTTCTTAATAAAACCAATGAATTGGCGGAGAAATCGATGAGAGAGAAGAATCCACGGAGACCCTGACTCAGATTTCTCCCTGAAACGAGCGGGTCGATGATTTTTTTTTTAAAAAAGCGATTTTTCCAAAATTCTGCAAAAGAAGCTTTACTTATTTGTTTGTGTTTTGCCAACTCTCAACGTCCTAGAAAAAAAAATAATAAACCATGAACGAAACAGACCGACCCGCTGCAGGTAACCAACAGATTTTCACATTTAAAGACCCCCCGTCTTTCCCCCAAAATACGGCACATCAGTTTTCTGCAACAAACAGGGAATGTTTGAGCCTGCTATAAGAGCTTAACATCAGAGAGGCAACCTACCTCTTTGGAGTGGCAGAAGATCACACACCCACCCCAAAAAAATCTGTTTAGCCGTCGGATAAGCTGCAAAGACCCCTCCTCACTTATCTCATCCCCTTTATCTGTGCTGTAAAGGAGGCCGTGCCCCAATCTGCTCGAGAGCACCAGGTGCCAGACAGGATTTCTGGAAATGCCAGAAGGAAAAAGGTCTGAAGCTTGCAAAGGAAATTGCTTCCTTCAAATCCCACCTTCCCACCCCGCTCCTCTCAATATGCCTGCTTGCACGTTGGCCATGGGGAATGACGTTCCACCAGATTAACAGAGCGGGAAGGGACCTTGGAGGTCATCTAGTCCAACCCCGCCCCTCCCAAGTAGGAGACCCTACACCATTTCTGACAGATGGCAGTCCAGTCTCTTCTTGAAAGCTTCCAGGATAGGTAGGTAAGTAAGTAGGTAGGTAGGTAGGAAGGAGAAAAGGAAGGAAGGAAAGAAAGATAGGAAGGAAGGAGGAAGGAAGGAAGGAAAAAAAGAAAGAAAGAAAAAGAAAGAAGATAAGTAAGTAGGTAGGTAGGTAGGAAGGAGAAAAAAAGGAAGGAAAGAAAGATAGGAAGGAAAGAAAGAAAAAAGAAAAAGAAAGAAGATAAGTAAGTAGGTAGGTAGGTAGGAAGGAGAAAAAAGGAAGGAAAGAAAGATAGGAAGGAAGGAGGAAGGAAGGAAAAAAAGAAAGAAGAAAGAAAGAAGAAAGAAGATAAGTAAGTAGGTAGGAAGGTAGGTAGGAAGGAGAAAAGGAAGGAAAGAAAGATAGGAAGGAAGGAAGGAAAAAAGAAAGAAGAAAGAAAGAAGAAAGAAGATAAGTAAGTAGGTAGGAAGGTAGGTAGGAAGGAGAAAAGGAAGGAAAGAAAGATAGGAAGGAAGGAGGAAGGAAAAAAGAAAGAAAGAAAAAGAAAGAAGATAAGTAAGTAGGTAGGAAGGTAGGAAGGAGAAAAGGAAGGAAAGAAAGATAGGAAGGAAGGAGGAAGGAAGGAAAAAAAGAAAGAAGAAAGAAAGAAGAAAGAAGATAAGTAAGTAGGTAGGAAGGTAGGAAGGAGAAAAGGAAGGAAAGAAATAGGAAGGAAGGAAGAAGGAAGGAAAGAAA
Organism: Pantherophis guttatus; assembly: GCF_029531705.1. The sequence continues at coordinate 1,130,941 of NW_026844104.1, forward strand.
GAAAGGGAAAAAAAGAAAGAAGATAAGTAAGTAGTTAGGTAGGTAGGAAGGAGAAAAGGAATTAAATGATTTTGATTTAATTTGATGATTTGGTAATTTAAATCGACAGGAAAAAAGTCTAAAGAAGTTTTGAAAAGATATGGATTGCGGACATGAAGAAAACACGTCAAAATCACTTGAATGGGGTTTTAAAAAAAAAGCTGGCACTAAATTTAGTCTGGAGTTAAAAGACCCCCAAACTGGGTGAAAAGTTAGCCGTGAATGCTTAGTTTTATGGGGGGCTTGGTGTCCCCCAGGAAGATGGAGATGGGAGGGGAGGGGCACCAATATCTCTGAGGCTTATTTTATTTTATTTTATAGACAAACACATAATACATACAATCCATAATCAATCATTCAGTGTATCGTCTGAGTACATCTTTTGCGTCTTCGTCCTACTCCTCCACTATGTATCATCGCTTCATTTATTATAACATTTCTCCCACATTTCTTGCTTTTCTATTACTACATTTATCTATCTCCTTTCTCTGCTTTCTTCTTCACTCATTTCACGACAACATTACCCTATATATATATATATCTATTCACTAACCAATGATAAAATTGTCCCCATACCTTAAAATGCCCTCTGTCAGAAATGGTGTAGGGCAGTGATGGCTAACCTTTTTGCCATTGTGTGCCAAAAGTGGGGGGGGAGCAGGGGTCACGCGTGCACATGTCCACACCCAATGCGCCCCCCCCCCCTGCACATGCGCGCACGACCCCCCCCCATGCTCCCTTCACTTTTAGCACACGGTGGGCACAGTAGATCCGTTTTTCACTCACTCCAGGCTCCAGAGCCTTTCTTGGAGCCTGGGGAGGGCCGAAACAGCCTTCCGCACTCTCCTGGAGGCCCTCTGGAGGCCGGAAACGGCCCATTTGCTGATTTCTGGTAGGATTGGAAGTGCCATTTTTCGCTCTCCCCAGGCTCCAGAGCCTTTCTTGGAGCCTGGGGAGGGCCGAAACAGCCTTCCGCACTCTCCTGGAGGCCCTCTGGAGGCCAGAAACGTCCCGTTTGCTGATTTCTGGTGGGACTGGAAGTGCCATTTTTCGCTCTCCCCAGGCTCCAGAGCCTTTCTAGGAGCCTGGGGAGGGCCAAAACAGCCTTCCGCATCCTCCTCTGGAGGCCGGAAACGGCCCATTTGCTGATTTCTGGTAGGATTGGAAGTGCCATTTTTCGCTCTCCCCAGGCTCCAGAGCCTTCCTAGGAGCCTGGGGAGGGCCGAAACAGCCTTTCGCACACACCCCCGGAGGCCCTCCAGAGACCGGAAATGGCCCATTTGCCAACTTCCAGTGAGCCCGGAAAGCCCAAAGAGCTAGGGTAATACTCATGTGCCCACCAATATGGCTTCACGTGCCACCTGTGGCACGCATGCCGTAGGTTCGCCATCATGGGTGTAGGGTCTCCTACACCCATGATGGGAGGGGTTGGACTAGATGCCCTACAAGGTCCCTTCCAACTCTTGTTAATCCGAATCCTCTCTTCCTTTAATTATCAAAGCCAAATCTGTTCATTTCTGCGCAATCCCATATTTTCTTTAATTACTTCTCCCTCTGTAGGGATTTTTCTCTGCTTTCCATCTTTTTGCGCAAATGCTATCCTCGCCGCAGTTATAACACATATAATCAAATATGTATTTTCTTTACTAAATTTGTCTGGTAGGATACCCAATAGGAACGGTTCAGGTTTTAAATCCATATGTCGTTGTATCATTTCTGAAGCTTTGTTGAGGTGTGGGTGGGAAGTCTGTCATGCTTTGGGGTTTTATTTTCACTCTCTTCATCTATCAGTCTTCCCCCACTGCTTCTGTGTATATACACACACACACACACACAAACACACACACACACAAAGAGAGAGAGAGACACACACACATCAATCCCTATTAGTCTCTTTCTGAACGCTGGAAAATCTGGAGTGGATTTCACCCAAGAGAGATATTCTCCCTTCAATGCTTGGCCTCTAAGACATCAATTAGCTAGGATTGTTCAAAATAAAATAAAAATAAAAATCATACATATCTCATCTGAGAAAATCTCAGCGTTATTGTTTTGTTTTTTTTGCAAAAAGTTTATTTTTTATTTTTTATTTTTTAAATTTGATTTATATGCGCCCTTCTCCGGAGACTCAGGGCAGCTTACAACGCGCTAAGCAATAGCCTTCATCCTTTTGTATATTTATACAAAGTCAGCTTCTCTTTCTTTCTTTCTTTCTTTCTTTCTTTCTTTCTTTCTTTCTTTCTTTCTTTCTTTCTTTTCTTTCCTTCCTTCCTTCCTTTTCTCTTTCTTTCTTTCTTTTCTTTTTTTTTAATTTGATTTATATGCCACCCTTCTCCGGAGATTCAGGGCGGCTTACAATGCGCTAAGCAATAGCCTTCATCCTTTTGTATATTTATACAAAGTCAGCTTCTCTTTCTTTCTTTCTTTCTTTCTTTCTTTTTTTTTTCTTTCCTTCCTTCCTTCCTTTTCTCTTTCTTTCTTTCTTTTCTTTTTTTTTAATTTGATTTATATGCCACCCTTCTCCGGAGATTCAGGGCGGCTTACAATGCGCTAAGCAATAGCCTTCATCCTTTTGTATATTTTATACAAAGTCAGCTTATTGCCCCCACAAACTGGGTCCTCAATTTACCTACCTTAGAAAGGATGGAAGGCTGAGTCAACCTTGAGCCTGGCGAGATTCGAACCTGCAGTAATTGCAGGCAGCTGGTCTTAATAACAGGGTGCTTTAAACCACTGTACTACCAAGGCTCTTTTTGATTTTTTTTACACAAACAAACACACAATGTATTTTTTTCTGAACAGAGTATTGGCCGGGTTCACACATTTAAACAATTTTTAGTCATCTCCAATACAATTTATATTTTGGCCGTAGTGTTTGTTCGCTCTAATGTTTATAAGCCAATATTACCCTTCATCCTAATCTCTGATCGTAATAAAATTCAATTTTTCCCTTTTCATCTCCAAGTTAAACCCCTTCCATTTAAAATCTCGCCACGTAATGTAATTCCTAATGTTTCCTTAAATTCCCTTATTATAATCACAAATATGTGTCATTATCAACTATTCCAAATAATAGGATCCAACACCTGAATAAAAATCAGTTAATTATGGAGCATTACAATCATTCATTTCTTTTCAGTCAACGCCAAAGGCGCACGGAACGCTCTTCCCTTCCCACCAAAGGGGGTCCCTATTTTTCTACTTGCATTTTTTTTTACCTGCTTTCGAACTGCTAGGTTGGCAGAAGCTGAGACAAGTCGCGGGAGCTCACCCCGTTATGCGGCACTCAGGATTCGAACCGCTGAACTGCCGACCTTTCGATTGACAAGCTCAGCATCTTAGCCACTGAGCCACCACGTCCTCGTCTTCTTCCTCTAAAAGGTGTCAATTCTTTGTAACTGCTATGCTAATAGCAAATCCTTCCTAAAAGTTATTGCATTACATTCTTGATTCAATGATCTTTCCATTGATATATAATTGGATGGTACGACTCCAAAAAAAAATAAAAAAAAGTGGTGTTATTAGCTAGTTTTAGTAAATACACTTTTCCCAAAAGGTTTCCACAATTTTGGCCGCTATTGCAGGTAAATTACATCTGTCCAACATTTCCTTGCTCAGAGTTATAATGTTGAAAATCTCTCCCCTTTTTCTTTGTTTCTCAGACCATTGAGAAAAGCCCAATCGGTTGTGTTTTATGTTTTCTTTTCTTTTCTCTTTTCTTTTCTTTTTTTCTCCTTCTCTTCTCTTCCCTTTCTTTTTTCTTCTCTTCTCTTCTCTTCTCTTCCCTTCCCTTTTTCTTCTTCTCTTCTCTTCTCTTCTCTTCCCTTCCCTTCCCTTCCTTTTCTTTTTTCTTTTCTTTTTTTCTTTTCTTTTTTTTCTTCTTCTCTTCTTTTCTCTTCTCTTCCCTTTCTTTTTTCTTCTCTTCTCTTCTCTTCTCTTCCCTTCCCTTCCTTTTCTTCTTCTCTTCTCTTCTCTTCTCTTCTCTTCCCTTCCCTTTCTTTTCTTCTTCTCTTCTCTTCCCTTCCCTTCCTTTTTTTTTTTTCTTTTTTCTTTTCTTTTTTCTCTTCTCTTCTCTTCTCTTCCCTTTCCTTCCTTTTCTTTTTTCTTTTCTTTCTTTTCTTTTTTCTTTTCTTCTTCTCTTCTTTTCTCTTCTCTTCCCTTTCTTTTTTCTTTTCTTCTCTTCTCTTCTCTTCCCTTCCCTTCCTTTTCTTCTTCTCTTCTCTTCTCTTCTCTTCCCTTCCCTTTCTTTTCTTCTTCTCTTCTCTTCCCTTCCCTTCCTTTTTTCTTTTCTTTTTTTCTCTTCTCTTCTCTTCTCTTCTCTTCCCTTCCCTTCCCTTCCTTTTCTTCTTCTCTTCTCTTCTCTTCTCTTCTCTCTTCTCTTCCCTTCCTTTTCTTCTTCTCTTCTCTTCTCTTCTCTTCTCTTCCCTTCCCTTCCCTTCCTTTTCTTCTTCTCTTCTCTTCTCTTCCCTTCTCTTCTCTTCCCTTCCTTTTCTTTTCTTTTCTTTTCTTTTCTTGTTATCTGAGATTAATGACTCTACAAGTGTGATGTTGCCAAGCCATGCTGGGCATAAGACTCCCTTCCTGCTGCCTCCGGTCCAGGTGATCCAGGCCACGTTTTTCTTGTGGCACGGGACCGAGTGGACGGTGAGTTTGTCCAGCCTGTTAGATCAAGGCATGGTTTCAGCATCTCTGACCCCCACAAGGACTTGGAGTGGTCTTCTGGACTGGGGATGCGGGTGGAAGTGGGCAAGGGAGGCTAGGATCCCGCCTTGATGTTGCTTTCGGTTGGGGACGGAACCTGGAGATCTTCTCAGCCTGGCATGGATTTTGGGGTGGCCCTGCTGGTGATTCCTGCTCTCTGGCTTTGGGGTGAGTGCACCTCGAAACTGCTCGGGGGGTTTCCTGGCTAGCAAAATCCAAAACTTCTTTTTGTGTGGCTGTTGAAGGCATCGTGAACTGCTTCTGATAGATCACTGAAATCTTAAGTCTAGCAAGTTGTCCTAAACTCTTGGGGCACCTGCAGGTTACACACACACATACGCACACCGAGGCTCATCATTTCAAAGTTCTTTAGATCTGGAGTAAGGAGGGAGGGGGCAGTTCTTGCAGAGAATGTGGAAATGAAGAGCTGGCGGGTGGGTGGGGTGGGGTGGGGGTCTCGTGGGAGGGGAACTTCATCCCCAGGTGTTTACCAAGGGTTTCCTTTTGTGCTCCAGACGTCTCCAAGGATATAATCTGGAAGGGAGAGAACAAGCTGGGAAGGAGGGAAGTCTGTCCTTCTTCTTCTCCTTCTCCTTCTTCTTCCTCCTCCTCCTCCTCCCTAGGAAACCCCCTCCTCTTCTCCAAGGATGGAAAGGAAAGAACAAGTTGGAAAGGAGAAAATCCTTCCTTCCTTCCTTCCTTCCTCCTCCTCCCCCTTCCCTTCTTCTTCTTCTCCTCCTTCTCCTCCTCTTTCTCTTCCTCCTCCTCCTCCTCCCTAGGAAACCCCCTCCTCTTCTCCAAGGATGGAAAGGAAAGAACAAGTTGGAAAGGAGAAAATCCTTCCTTCCTTCCTTCCTCCTCCTCCCCCTCCCCCTTCCCTTCTTCTTCTTCTCCTCCTTCTCCTCCTCTTCCTCTTCCTCCTCCTCTCCTCCCTCTGGGAAACCCCCTCCTCTTCTCCAACAATATAATTTGGAAGGGAAAGAGCAAGTTGGAAAGGAGAAAATCCTTCCT
>NW_026844104.1:1139191-1346693 GCF_029531705.1 Pantherophis guttatus
TCTTTATGGAAACAAATATGTGTAGTTTCCCGAAGAACTCTTGAACTTTTCTGGTTGCTCCGCTGATTATTTTATGGATTGTTTAAAACCCGGAGATGCCCGGATGAAGGCTCGGCCTCTGCACCCCGTTTTTGTCCCGATAGGTATAGTAGCCAAGCAGCTTAGGGTTCTTTTCACACAAACCTGTTCAGCTTGTCAAGGTTTAACTTGGGCTTAGGTGCGTGTCCCGGAAGGCTTAGGGTCATATTCGGCGAAACTCAACCTATTTATGGTTTTAGAGGACGGATCTATTTCAATAACCAGGTTAAGTCTGTTGGGTGACGCCAGCGGCCCCAAAGTGACATAAGATAAATGATGTGGATCGTTGGGTGTCTCTTGGGGCCACCAAACATCTCCATGGACTTGTTTGCAGGGGTGGGCTTCAGGATGAGTCACCTGGCCCAGGGTGATGAAGATGATGATGGAGACATACAGAGGAACGCATTCCCATTTCTCTTCTGGGTGATGTTTGAGAAGCAGCAACGAAGACGTTGCTCCAGCAAAGGCTCAGGTAGATGTCTTTGCAAGGCCATCATGAGGATTAACAGATTAACAGAGTTGGAAGGGACCTTGCAGGTCATCTAGTCCAACCCCCCGCCCAAGCAGGAGACCCTACACCATTTCTGACAGATGCCAGTCCAGTCTCTTCTTGAAAGCATCCAGGGATGAAGCTCCCACAACTTCTGAAGGCAACCTCTGTTCCATGGGTTGATTGTTCTTCTCCTTATTTCTCCTTATTTCCAGGTTGAATCTCTCCTTGATCAGTTTCCATCCATTGTTCCTTGTCTGGCCTTCAGGTGCTTTGGAGAATAGTTTGACCCTCTCCTCTCTGTGGCAGCCTCTCAAATATTGGAAGACTGTCTCCCCTGGTCCTTCTCTTCATTAGACTAGCCAGGCCCAGTTCCTGCAACCGTTCATCATATGTTTGAGCCTCCAGTCCCCTTAATCATCCTGGTTGCTCTTCTCTGCACTCTTTCTAGAGTCTCAACATCTTTTTTATAGTGTGGTGACCAAAACTGAATGCAGTATCCTAGGTGTGGCCTTACTAAGGCTTTATAGAGTGGTATTAGTACCTCCCTTGATCTTGATTGTATCTCTCTGTTCATTCAATTTAGGATCACATTGGCTTTTTTGGCTGCTGCTGCACACAGCTGGCTCATATTTAACTGGTTGTCCACTAAGACTCCAAGATCCCTCTCAGAGTTACTGATATTAAGCCTGGTTTCCCCCAGTCTATATGTGTCCTTTCGGTTTTTCTTACCTAAATATAAGGCGTAACTTTTCTCTAACGTTGAATTTCATTTTCTTAGTTAGGGCCCAGTGTTCAATCTCTCAAGATCCATCTGGATCTTGAGCCTATCATCTTTGGTATTGTTGGCTATTCCTGCCAGGAGGAGGACATTTTGGGAGGTCCTGTGGCCTGGCATTCTCCCATTCTCAATAGAGAAGGTTGGAAGGCCAGGGGTGAAATCCAGCAGCTTCTGACAGGTTCTGGAGAACCGGTCGAGGAAATTTTGAACAGTTCGGAGAACCAGCAAATGCCACCTCTGGCTGGCCCCAGAGAGGGGTGGGAATGGAGATTTTGCAATATCCTTCCTCCTGGAGTGGGGTTGGAATGGAGATTTTGTAGTATCCTTCCCCTGGAGTGGGGTGGGAATGGAGATTTTGCAATATCCTTCCCCCTGGAGTGGAGAGGGAATGGAGATTTTGCAATATCCTTCCCCCTGGAGTGGAGAGGGAATGGGGATTTTGCAATATCCTTCCCCCTGGAGTGGAGAGGGAATGGGGATTTTGCAATATCCTTCCCCCTGGAGTGGAGAGGGAATGGGGATTTTGCAATATCCTTCCCCCTGGAGTGGAGAGGGAATGGAGATTTTGCAATATCCTTCCCCCTGGAGTGGAGAGGGAATGGGGATTTTGCAATATCCTTCCCCCTGGAGTGGAGAAGGAATGGGGATTTTGCAATATCCTTCCCCCTGGAGTGGGGTGGGAATGGAGATTTTGCAGTATCCTTCCCCTGCCACGCCCACCAAGCCACACCACACCCACCTAGCCTCGCCCACCGAACTGGTAGTAAAAAAAAATTGAATTTCACCACTGTGGAAGGCCCTTAACCTCCTTTCTTACAACAGAGGAGCTTTGGTGTGTCTTTCACAGCACAAGAGAGAAGAACACAAATCATTGTGGCTGCAGAGAAACACTCACCCCCCATCCCCCCATCTTTCAAAAGAACCCAAACCTATAATTTGTTTCCAGGATACCCCCATTGAAACCTTCTAAGATCAGTTTCAAAATAGACCATGGGGTGTTTTTTTTTGAATTTTATAAACAAACAAACATACAATACATAATCAATCGTTCAGTGCTTCATCTGAGTACATGTTTTGTGTCTTCTTCTTGTTCTCCAATGTTAATCATTTCCTAATATCATCATTACATTTATTGTAACATTTCTCCCACATTTCTTACTTTGCTATTAATACATTTATCTTCTCTCTCCTTTTTCTTCCTCCTATGTTTCATTACAACATTACCCTATATATATATTTCTCCTCCAACCAATAGTAAAATTGTCTCCATATCTTAAAATATTCAGATTCCTCTCTTTAATTGTTGAAGTCAATCTATTCATTTCTGCACAATCCAATATTTTCTTAACTACTTCACCCTCTGTAGGGATTTTCTCTGCTTTCCATCTTTGCGCAAATACTATCCTCCTGCAGTTATTATATGAATAATCATATATATATATTCTTTATTAAATTTCTCTGGTAGGATACCCAATAGGAACAGTTCAGGTTTTAAATCTATATGTTGTTGTATCATTTCTTCCAACCACATTTTAACTTTAATCCAATAGGTTTTTTGCTTCTGGACATGTCCACCACATATGATAATATGTTCCTGGTATTATGATGACATTTCCAGCATCTAGCTGATTTATCTTTAAACATTTTTTGTTTAAACATGTTGATGTTTAAATTCAGACTGGGTGGAAAATATACTCACAGCATGCTTTTCAGGAGTTTGGTGCAACCAGCCACCATCATTTCAAGCCACCTAGTACGCCTGTATTACTTCAGTATTATCCTTCCCAGCTTTCCTATCGCCTATTCCTTTAGCATCTTATGACTGTAACTTTGCTGTTTGTAGCTCATGATTTATGTTGATTGCTCAGTGTCGTATCCTGTCACTGAGTGTTGTATCTTATGATTTATGATGATTGTACTTTGTCATGAGGACTATGATTTATCACTTGTTGCTTGTATGTACACTGAGAGCTTCTACGCCGGAGACGAATTCCTTGTGTATCCAATATCGCTTGGCCAATAAAGAATTCTCTCTTCTCTTCTCTTCTCTTCTCCATTCCATTCCATTCCATCCCATCCCATCCTAGTCATTATTTCATTCTCCTCTCCTCTCCTCTCCTCTCCTCTCCTCTCCTCTCCTCTCCTCTCCTCTCCTCTCTCCTCCAGTCCATTCCAGTCCAGTCCAGTCCTTATTCTATTCATCCAGTCCAGTCCTTATTCTATTCTATTCATCCAGTCCAGTCCAGTCCAGTCCTTATTCTGTTCTGTTCTGTTCTGTTCTGTTCTGTTCTATTCTATTCTATTCTATTCTATTCTAGTCCAGTCCAGTCCAGTCCAGTCCAGTCCTTATTCTATTCTGTTCCTCTCCTCTCGTCCAGTCCAGTCCAGTCCAGTCCAGTCCTTATTCTATTCATCCAGTCCAGTCCTTATTCTATCCTATTCATCCAGTCCAGTCCAGTCCAGTCCAGTCCAGTCCAGTCCAGTCCAGTCCTTATTCTATTCTATTCTATTCTATTCTATTCTATTCTATTCTATTCTATTCCATTCCATTCCATTCCATTCCATTCCATTCCATTCCATTCCATTCCAGTCTAGTCTAGTCTAGTCTAGTCTACTTCAGTCCAGTCCAGTCCAGTCCAGTCCTTATTCTATTCTGTTCCGTTCCATTCCGTTCTCTTCCCCTCCCCTCTTCTCAATTCAAGCTAGGAATGGATCTGGCTCTTGCCCTGCCCTCCGCCACACCTCTTCATAAGATACCATAAAATAACCTTCATTGTCATTTTTTTTTAAACTGTGGGCAAACCGGCACACATTTTTTAAAAAAATGAAATTCTGCTGCCTGCTCTCAAAAATGTACCCCTACCTACCTAGCACACCTATCACTCGGACACCCCAAGTGTGGCTCAGGCAAGGGTCAGTCACCACCTTCCTCAGTGGCTGATATGATTTGCCGGTGAAAGCGGGCAACAATATTTAGATTGGATTTAGAATTCAAGCCGGAGAGCCAAGATGGCTAACTAAGAACACACACAAAACCTCATTCACAGTGTTTGTTTGATGTGCAGTTGTGTTTGGGAGATCAGAGGAGACGGGGGGATGGGGTTAGGACATGAAGGTCACAGCAGAAGGGTGTTTATAAAAGGAAGGTTCTGATCTAAGGAGGAGGACCACAATGAGAAGTGGAAGATCAAAGAGATTGCCGGGCGGTTGAGGGAAAGAAGGCCATAAAAGTGTGAGAGATTGATGGGCTTAGCATTGCCTGTTTCTCGAAACCCGAGAACAGGAGCAGTTTCATCTCCAAAGCTGAGGAGAACAGTGGATGAGCGTTTAACTGCAGACCTGGTGGGCTGTCCATGCATGAAGAGAGCTTCCCGTTCGATAATCAAGGGATACATTTCAGGAACTGAATTTTTGAAAAGGCAAAGTGGGGAAAGTGAAGATTGACATCTGCCAGTTTCTCCCTGATTCTGTTCAACGATATCAGGGAGAACTTAAAATGACAGTTCAGGGATTCACTTCATCATTGTTAGTTGTGAAGTCATGTCTGACCCATTGCGACCCCATGGACAAGGTTCATCCAGGCCTTCCTGTCCTCTACCATCCTCTGGAGTCCATTGAAGCTCACGCCGACTGCTTCAGTGACTCCATCCAGCCACCTCGTTCTCTGCCGTCCCCTTCTTCTTTTGACCTCCATCTTTCCCAGCATGAGGCTCTTCTCCAGGGAGTCCTTCCTTCTCATAGGTGGCCAAAGTATTTGAGTTTCACCTTCAGGATCTGGCCTTCTAAAGAGCAGTCAGGGTTGATCTTCTCTAGGACTGATCAGTTGGATCACCTTGCAGTCCAAAGGAAGTCCCTTGGATCGATCTATCTATCTATCTATCTATCTATCTATCTATCTATCTATCTATCTATCTATCTATCTATCAATCTATCATCTATCTATTGTTGTTGTTAGTTGCAAAGTTGTGTCCATCCCATCACAACCCCATGGACAACGTTTCTCCAGGCCTTCCTGTCCTCTACCATCCCCCGGAGACCATTTAAGCTCATGGCCGACTGCTTCAGTGACTCCATCCAGCCACCTCGTTCTCTGCCGTCCCCTTCTTCTTTTGCCCTCCATCGTTCCCAACATTAGGCTCTTCTCCAGGGAGTCCTTCCTTCTCCTTAGGTGGCCAAAGGATTTGAGTTTCCTCTTCAGGATCTGGCCTTCTAAAGAGCAGTCGGGGTTGATCTCCTCTAGGACTGACCGGTTGGATGGCCTTGCAGTCCAAGGGACTCGCAGGAGTCTTCTCCAGCACCAGAGATCAAAGGCCTCCATTCTTTGGCGCTCAGCCTTCCTCATGGTCCAACATTCACAGCCATCCATTGCAACTGGGAAAACCATAGCCTTGACTATACACACTTTTGTTGGCAGGGTGATTTCTCTGCTGTCTAACTTTGCTATAGCTTTCCTCCTCAGGAGCAAGCGTCTTTTAATTTCTTGGCTGCAGTCTCCATCTGCGGTGATCTTGGAGCCCAGGAAGATAAAATCTGTCACTACCTCCATTTCTTCCCCATCTATTTGCCAGGAATTGAGAGGGCCAGATGCCATGATCTTAGTTTTCTTAATGTTGAGTTACAAGCCAACTATTGCACTCTCCTCCTTCGCCCGCATCAAGAGGCTCTTTAGTTCCCCTTTGCTTTCCGCCATTAGGGTGGCATCATCTGCATATCTGAGGTTGTTGATATTTCTCCCGGCAATCTTAATTCCAACTTGTAATTCATCTAGACCTGCCTTTCATCTAGCTCAGGGGTCGGCAACCTTAAACACTCAAAAGAGCCATTTGGACCCGTATCCCACAGAAAAGAAAACACCGGGAGCCACAAAAGCCTTCCCGTGCCTGAAAATTTCCTGAGCGGCCACAAAACTAGCATCTGTAGTTGAATTAAACGTTCTGTTTTCTTCTGAAACTTTTCTTTTCTTGGATTTATCCATGGCCTACCAAGAGTTGAAAAGCTCAATAAATCACGTGCCAGTGTGTGTCGCACATTGGTGGTTGTGACGCATACTTTGAACGACAGGGAGCCGCAGTAGATGGATGAAAGAGCCACATGCGGCTCCAGAGCCGCAGGTTGCTGACCCCTGATCTAGTTTAAATGGGCTCCGGGGGATGGTAGAGGACCGAAAGGCCTGGAGGAACATTGTCGTGATGGGTCGGACACGACTTCGCAACTAACAACAACAAAAAACCAGGGGAGCTGAGAGCTGCAGAAGTCACACTCCTTCTCATTACCATGGCAACCTAACGGTTCTCATCACCTTTTTGAGAGCTGCCTGCTTGAGTCTGTAGGTTGCTTAGAAGGCCAAGGGTCATGTCTGAAGAGCAAAGTGCTAGACAAATCAGCATGGATCTCAGGCACAGGAGAAAGTCCAGCGCAAAGTCCACCATTGCAGAGATGGATACAAAGCAGGGGTGAAATCCAGCAGGTTCTGACAGGTTCTGCAGAACCGGTAGCGGAAATTTTGAGTAGTTCGGAGAACCGGCAAAGGCCACCTCTGGCTGGCCCCAGAGTGGGGTGGGAATGGGGATTTTGCAGTATCCTTCCCCCAGGAGTGGGGAGGGAATGGGGATTTTGCAGTATCCTTCCCCTGCCACGCCCATCAAGCCACGCCCAATAAGCCACACCACGCCCACTGAGCCATGCCATTTTTACTACCGGTAGTAAAAAAAATTTAGATTTCACCACTGATATGAAAAGATCATGAAGGCAAAGGACTCCAGATCCAGGACTTAATATCTTAGCTTATTCTTCCAAAGCATGAAGGGGGAAAAAAAGAGAATTTATTGGTTCAATTATATTGTTCATTGGTTCGATTTATATGCCGCCCTTCTCCGGAGACTCAGGGGGGCTTACAATGCTTTTAAGCAATAGCCTTCATACTTTTGTATATACCTGCTTAGTAGGGCTTCCCCCCCCCCCCCAAAGCGGTGTTCTTTTTTTATACAAAGTCAGCTTCTTGCCCCCACAATCCGGGTCCTCATTTTACCTACCTCGGAAGGATGGAAGGCTGAGTCAACCTTGAGCCTGGTGAGATTCGAACTTGCAGTAATTGCAGGCAGTTGGCAGCTAAGTGCTATTTAACAGCGTTTTAGTCCGCTGCTCCACCAAGGCTCTTGTTTTAGTGAAGAATTTCAGAATATGAGGCACCCTTCTCCATATGAGTCCCTGGAGCAAACATCTCCACGTGAAACCACAACATTTATTTATTTATTTATTTATATATGCCACCCTTCTCCAGAGACTCAGGGTGGCTTACAATGCGTTAAGCAATAGCCTTCATAATTTTGTATATTTTATATAAACTCAGCTTATTGCCCCCACAAACCGGGTCCTCATTTCACCTACCTTAGAAAGGATGGAAGGCTGAGTCAACCTTGAGCCTGGTGAGAATTGAACTCGCAGTAATTGCAGGCAGCTGGATGTTAAATGCTGCCTTAGTAGGAGGCATTAGCCTCCTACGCCACTCAGGCTCCTTTTAGTTGCAATCACTAAAATATTAGTACCGCTTTATAAAAACCTCCCCTGGAATATTATATCCAGTTTTGGTCACCCACATTAGAAAAAAAAGATGTTGAGACTTTGGAAAAAAAGTGCAAAGAAGAGCAACTAAGATGATTTAGCCTGGGGACTAAAACATGCGAATAACAGCTGCAGGATTTGGGTTTGGCTAATCTAGAGAAAAGAAGAATTAGGGGGGACATGATAGCAATATTCCAGTATTCCAGGGGCTGCCACAAAGAAGAAGCGGGGGGGGGGGGTCAAATTATTCTACAAAACACAAGAAACAATGGATGGAAACTAACTGAGGAGAGAAGCAACCTGGAATTAAGGAGAAACTTCCTAACAGTGAGGACAATTAACCAGTGGAACAGCTTGCCACCAGAAATCATGGGTGCTGCATCACTGGAGGATTTTAAGAGGAGACTGGGCAGTCACCTGTCTGAAATGGTATAGAGTCTCCTGCCTGAGTAGGGGGTTGGACTAGAAGACCTCCAAGGTCCCTTCCAGCTCTTGGAGAGGAGATCTAAGAAGATGCAAAGCTGTACCATTTTTAGCAACTGATCTGACTTGACCTGGATTATCGTAATGAAGCTGAGTTTGAGCTAAATGTGAGGTTTACAACTCGTGTGGTGGTCTCCTCAGCTGCTTTCTCCCAAAGACCTACAATTTCTTTTTTAAATTTGATTTATATGCCGCCCTTCTCCGGAGACTCAGGGCGGCTTACAATGCGCTCAGCAATAGCCTTCATCCTTTTGTATATTCAGTTTATTGCCCCCACAAACTGGGTCCTCATTTTGCCTACCTTAGAAAGGATGGAAGGCTGAGTCAACCTTGAGCCTTGGCGAGATTCGAACCTGCAGTAATTGCAGACAGCTGGTGTTAATCACAACGCTATCAGTCTGCTGAGACACCAGGCCCTTACAACGCTGAGTATTGGAGCTAATACATCAGAATTCCTTTTCCACGGTCGGCCCTTTCTTCTGGTCCTCAAAGTCAACATCGTTGCGGAGAATTAAACGCTGAGCACCCAAGAATGAAACTTCCAAAACCAGAAGAGATGGATCTTCTCTTGGTCTCCAATCCTTACTCTGATCTTCAGAAGCGTCTGATTTTTTTGTGTGTGTGTTTAGCTCCAGCTTGAAGGGAAGATGTAAAAATAGGAAGAAGGCTGATAACCCCTTTGCTTGTCATCTCCTCCTGGAATTTTAAGTGCAGATAAGAGGTCAGCTTATCTGCAGGCTGTCTAAAGGGATGTAAGGAAACAGGTACGGGGTTTATGGTTAATGTTACAATGACATCTTAAGGTGCCATTTGCCTAGAGTTGGGGTGGAAGGTCAGAAGCTCTGCGTTGCAGCAGCTGGGGCTTGCATCAAATGAGCGGATCAAATGAGAGGATCCTTCGGAGGATCTGAGAAGTCGAACGTTGATTTATTTTTAATGAAACTTAAAACACAGTGGCCAAAATTGTGGAAACCTTTTGGGAGAAGTTGTATTTTCTAAAACTAAGTAATAACACCACTTTTTTGGGGGGGGAAGGAGTTCCATAAAATTATATATCAACAGAAAGATAATTGAATCACGAATGTAATGCAATCACTTTTAGGAAGGATTTGCTATTAGAAGAGCCATTATAGAATAAAGAAGAAAAGTGAAACACGTAGAAAAAAACCAGATATGCAAAAATGATCACCGTAGAAAAAACGAGATATACAAAAATGATATACCATGTCAGTGAATACTTCGTTGGGTAACCTTTAGCACGAATGACGGCCTTACAACGTCTTCCCATGGAGTGAACCAAGTCTTTGAGTTCTGCAGCTGTTATCATGTGAAGCCAAGATTGCATGATGGCTTCTATTAACTGGGTTTTATGGCTGGGTCGCGTCTGACTAAACCAGTTTCTTTAGTCGGAAAATCCATAGATTTTCAATTGGGTGAAGGTCTGGGCTATTCCCAGGCCATTCCACCAGTGGATTAGGATTATCTTGAATTGCAAATAAAAATAAAAATAAATAAAAAGCGGTGTTATTAGCCATCAAACCTCAAAAATACACTTTTCCCAAAAGGTTTCCACAATTTTAGCCACGACTGTAATGTTAAAAGTGATCTAATTGTGATATCTGTAGGCTGAAGCTCAGGCATGACCAGGAAAGGAGAGTAAAAGCAATAAAAATGACTTTCCAGCAATGCTCAAAATAAAAGGAAAACCCACCAAGTTGATAAACTTCAATTCTTGAGGAAAAGAAGAAAAATTGGTTCAGCAATAAACGACCCGGTGCTGGTATTTTGGCTTTGTCTTCTCCAGCAGCACACTAAATTTGAAGCTGAAAAATAAATACAAATATGACACCCATCTCCTCTCTAGAACATCCGAGGAGGTCCATCTCTTTCATCAGATGCTCAACAGTAAGAGCCAGCTAGATGGAGGGAGGGAGGCATGGAAAGGAGATGGGTGGACTTTTGCTGCAGCCATCTCCTATCTAGAACATCCAAGGAGGTCCATCTCTTTCATCAGATGGTTGACAGTAAGAGCGAGCTAGATGGATGGATGGATGGATGGATGGAAGGAAGGAAGATGGAAGATGGGTGGACTTTTGCTCCAGCCATCCCCTTTCTAGACCATCCAAGGAGGTCCAAGGAGGTCAGAAAGTGCCAGCTAGATGGATGGAGGGAGGGATGGATGAAGGGATGGAAAGAAGATGGGTGGATTTTTGCTCCAGCCATCTCCTATCTAGAACTTTCAAGGAGGTCCATCTCTTTCCTTAGATGGTCAACAGTAACAGCCAGCTAGATGGAGAGATGGAGGCATGGAAAGGAGATGGGTGGACTTTTGCTCCAGCCATCTCCTATCTAGAACATCCAAGGAGGTCCAACTCTTTCATCAGATGGTTGACAGTAAGAGCCAGCTGGATGGATGGATGGAAGGAAGGAAGATGGGTGAACTTTTGCTCCAGCCATCCCCTTTCCAGATCATCCAAGGAGGTCCATCTCTTTCATCAGATGGTTGACAGTAAGAGCCAGCTGGATGGATGGATGGAAGGAAGGAAGATGGAAGATGGGTGGACTTTTGCTCCAGCCATCCCCTTTCTAGACCATCCAAGGAGGTCCATCTCTTTCATCAGACGGTTGACAGTAAGAGCCAGCTGGATGGATGGATGGAAGGAAGGAAGATGGAAGATGGGTGGACTTTTGCTCCAGCCATCCCCTTTCTAGACCATCCAAGGAGGTCCAAGGAGGTCAGAAAGAGCCAGCTAGATGGATGGAGGGATGGATGGATGAAGGGATGGAAAGAAGCTGGGTGGACTTTTGCTCCAGCCGTCCTCTTTCTAGAACATCCAAGGAAGTCCATCTCTTTCCTCAGACGGTCAACAGAAAGAGCCAGCGGTCTTACTGTGCCAACTGCACCTTCCTGGCTGTTCCAGATGTTGGTTTCCATGAGAGTCATAACTACCATGGACAGCTTTTCTTGCCAGCATCGCAAGCTGCGTCTACAAGGCAAGGCAGGACCTTGTGCGCCCCAGCCTGATGGAGCATTTGCAGAGAGAAACAAAGCTTGCTGGAGTGGAACAGAGAGGCTGCCCTGCTGGAAAACAGCAAACTCTAATTGCTCCACGCATACCAGGCTCATTCGGTCATCCCCCGTTCTCCGCTTGAGTGGAGATTGGAGAATAAAAGCCAGTGAGGGCAGGACAAAGAGGGGTGCTGGGAAGGCAAAGCCAGAGCCTCTCCCCCTCCCCCAATGGTCCCAGGAAGGGGGGCGAGGGAAGGGACGGGACAAACACCAGAGATTTGCAAAGTATTCTGGAAATGTTTCCCAGCTAAGAAAAGCAAAATTTGAAAAAAATGAAGTCGAAACAACAACCTGTCAGGGAAGTCAGGGAGAAGCCAAAGGTAGCAGAAACAGGTGATGATGAAAATATGTTCAGGTGTCCAATCTAAGTATACTCTCACCTCTACCTTCTTCCATTGCCTAGTTTCTAAGAAATAGATAAAGAAATAGATATACCATATTTTTCGGAGTATAAGATGCACCGGAGTATTTATTTATTTATTTATTTATTTGCCGCCCTTCTCCGGAGACTCAGGGCGGCTTACAGTGCGTTAAGCAATAGCCTTCATTCTTTTGTATATTTATACAAAGTCAGCTTATTGCCCTCACAAACTGGGTCCTCATTTAACCTACCTTAGAAAGGATGGAAGGCTGAGCCAACCTTGAGCCTGGGGAGAATTGAACTCGCAGTAATTGCAGGCAGCTGGATGTTAAATGCTGCCTTAGTAGGAGGCATTAGCCTCCTACACCACTCAGGCTCCTTAGTATAAGACGCACCTTAGTTTTTGGGGAGGAAAATAAGAAAAAAGGTGATTGGCGGGTGGATTGGCCTCCTGGAATACCCCCAGTCAGCTGTTTCCAGAGGTGAATTTTAGCAACAGGTTCCTTGGTTGTGAGCTCTGTGCCTTGCTTTTTTTTTCTTCCTCTGAAACTTCTGAAACTCTGTTTCAGAAAAAAAAAAAATTTCCTGCCTCTGAAAGCCTCCAAAACAGCTTCAGAAAAAAAGCCTCGGAAACTCTGTTTGGGGGCTTCTTTTCTGAAGCTTCGTTTCTGTTGCTTTTTTCAGCCTCTGAAACCTCCCTTTGAGAAGCTGGGCGGGGCTACATTCAGAGTATAAGATGCACCCAAATTTTCACCCTCTTTTTTTTTGGGGGGGGGAAAGGTGCGTCTTATACTCCGAAAAATACGGTAGATGGAGACTTAAGAGAGGAGTGTGGGAGGCAAGTAAAAAAAAAAAAGCAATCAAAGTATTGAAGCGGGCAAGAGATGACGGGTAGATGATTTTCACCTTTATTGTTGTTCTGATTCGCCTTTCCTTTTTCCTCTTTTTTTTTTTTTAAGCATAGCAACCAAAGTATGAAGTGAGCAAGAGATGATGGATGGACGATTCCTCTTTTTTGTTGCTGCTCTGAGTTGCTTTTCCCTTTCTCCCTTTCTCTCTCTATTCTGTTATTTCCCCCACCTCTTTTTCTAGGCAGGTGACATGATTAGACGTTAGACAAGAAAGAAAGAAAAAGTTTCTTAGTAAAGGCATGACATGATTAAAAGCTAGAATAAGTGATAGAAATAAAGGGAGTATCAATGTATACATTTTTATTTGATAAAATGAATGTAATAACGAGAAATAGGTGGAATAATAGGTGGAATAATAATTACGATAGACTGTAACCTAATATAGATTATTAGAAATACGTAAATTGACTGAATGAAATAATAATGTTTAATCTGATCAGTTTCATATGTATTGGAATGCATGGCACCCAATCACACATTGATTTGACATTTTTATAAAAAAGAAAAAAAGAAAAAACTTTAAAAAAGAAAGAAAGAAAGAAAATATCTTCAGGTGGATGGTCTGTTAGGATATGGTTTGAGCCTAATAAGTTGTCCAGACAATATATGTGTTCTGTGACTTTAATATGAATATGTATTGTGTGACTTTAAAGTTTTACTGCTGATTCATTGTAATGCTGAGTCATGCTGTAATTAGATAATCACTGTTTGTAAACGTATTTAAGAAAGGTACTGTAAAGTATTCAGTTGATGATAAGCTACCATAGTGTGAGGAGTTGCTATCATTGTGCTATCATCGTTGGATGGATCTGCTACCATCGTGGTTTGTGAACCAGAGTGAGTTTGTTATTCTAACCAACTACTGTTTGTGTGGTAAGAAGATTTTTGTATCACTGGACTGATTTAACTGGCAAAGACTTGGATTGATTGATTGATTGATTGATTTATTAAATTTATATACCGCCCTATTCCTAAGGTACTCAGGGCGGTGAACAGCGAACGATAAAAATACATGTAATACAAACGTTAATAAAAAACCAATTAAATATACTAAACACTCTGGTCCTAGATAATTCAAGACATCCCAGTTTAAAATAAAATCAAAAAGCAATATAAAGGGAAAGTTAGGCCAGGCCGGCCTGCTGAAACAGGAATGTTTTGAGGGCACGGCGGAAAGTGCGCAGATCCGGAATCCTCTGTATCTCTGTGGGGAGCTCGTTCCAGATGGTGGGTGCCCTCACAGAAAAGGCTCTCCCCCTGGGGGCTGCCAGTCGACACTGTTTGGCTGACGGCACCCTGAGAAGCCCCTCTCTATGGGAGCGTACTGGGCGGTGAGAGGCTATTGGTGGCAGAAGGCGGTCTTGTAAGTACCCCGGTCCTAAGCCATGGAGTGCTCTAAAGGTGGTAACTAAGACCTTGGAGCGCACCCGGAAGACCACAGGGAGCCAGTGCAGCTCGCGCAGGAGGGGAGCCACATGGGAGCGCCATGCTGCTCCCATAACTACCCGCGCGGCCGCATTCTGGACCAGCTGGAGCCTCCGGGTGCTCTTCAAGGGGAGCCCCATGTAGAGAGCGTTGCAGTAGTCCAGGCGTGAAGTGACGAGGGCATGAGTGACCGTATTTAACGAGTCCCGATCCAGAAAGGGACGCAACTGGCGAATCAGGCGAACCTGATAAAAAGACCTCCCAGCCACAGCCGTCAAGTGTTCTTCTAAAGACAGCCGTGAGTCCAAGAGGACGCCTAAGTTGCGAACCCTCTCCGTGGGGAGCAATGACTCATCCCCAATAGTCAGTGATGGCACCAATTGACTATATCGGGACGTCGGAAACCACAGCCACTCGGTCTTGGATGGGTTGAGCCTGAGTCTGTTCCTCCCCATCCAGATCCGTACAGCCTCCAGGCACTGGGACATCACTTTAAGGGCATCATTGGGGTGGTCCGGGGTGGAGATGTATAGCTGAGTATCATCAGCATACTGATGATACTTCACCCCAAAACCACGGATGATCTCACCCAGCGGCTTCACATAAATGTTGAACAGAAGGGGTGAGAGAACCGACCCCTGTGGCACCCCACATACAAGGGGCCTCGGGGTCGACCTCTGCCCCCCTGTCAACAGAGACTGCGACCGATCAGAGAGAAAGGAGGAGAACCACCGCAACACAGTGCCCCCCACCCCTAACTCTTCCAACCGGTGCAGCATGATACCATGGTCGATGGTATCAAAAGCTGCTGAGACGTCTAATAGGACCAGGACAGAGGAACAACCCCTGTCCCGGGCCCTCCAGAGATCATCTACCAATGCGACCATTTAAAGACTATGAGATTGTTTTTTCACTATAAAGTAAACTTTTGATAAACCAGTTTGCACATCTCTTATTCATTGCTCTCAGCAACGTTTCTCTGTGCTCTACACTCTGCTGGTTGGTAACACAACAACAATATCCTTAACATGGTCCAATCATAAGGTTACCTTTGAAAAAAAAAATAGTGCAGAGGTGGGAGAACCAAGAAAGATGATGAGAATTTACGACGCTCATTTTTTGACTAAGAAGATGCTGATCGAATGTTAGAGAGGTCCTCATGAAAATGACCCAGCTTAGGGACAGATTGTTTTGGAGGACATCTAAGTTGCTAAGAGTCAACAACAACTTGATGGCAGGTCTATGGTGGTGATTCTCAGTCCTCGAGGTCATGGTTGTCCCAATGATGCTTTTTTCAAGAGGCAATTGGCCTTTCTTGTTTTTCTTTGAAGATGTTTTGCTTCTCGTCCAAGATGCTTCTACTTCTGAAGACCGAGTCAGAACTGAAGAAGCTTCTTCAGTTCTGACTCGATCTTCAGAAGTAGAAGCGTAGAAGCTTCTTGGATGAGAAGCAAAACGTCTTCAAGGAAAAACAAGGAAGACCAGTTGCCTCTTGGGACAACTTGATGGCATATCATCATCCTCATCGTCATCATTTAGGCAAGAAAAACAAAATGCACAGGTACAGTATAGGTGGTACCTTGCTCCATAGATCCCTGGGAGAGGGATCTTGGAATCCTAGTGGGCAACCATTTAAATATGAGCCAGCCGTGTGCAGCAGCTCCCAAAAAAGCCAACACAGTTCTAGGCTGCATAAAACAGAGGGATAGAATCAAAGACACGTGAAATGCTAATACCACTTTATAAGGCCTTGGTAAGGCCACACTTGGAATCCTGCATTCAGTTTTGGTCGCCACGATGTAAAAAAGATGTGGAGACTCTAGAAAGAGTGCAGAGAAGAGCAACCAAGAGGATTAGGGGACTGGAGGCTAAAACATATGAAGAACGGTTGCAGGAACTGGGTATGTCTACTTTGATGAAGAGAAGGACTAGGGGAGACATGATAGCAGTCTTCCAATATCTCAGGGGCTGCCCCAAAGAAGAGGGAGTCAAGCTATTCTCCAAAACCCCTGAGGGGAGGGCAAGAAGCAACGGGTGGGAACTCATCAAGGAGAGAAGCAACTGAGAACTAAGGAGAAATTTCCTGACAGTTAGAACAATTAATCAGCAGAAAACGTGCCTCCAGAAGTTGTGAATGCCCCAACACTGGAAGTTTTAAAGAAGAGATTGGATAACCATTTGTCTGAAGGGGTGTAGGGTTTCCTGCCTAAGCAGGGGGTTGGACTAGAAGACCTCCAAGGACCCTTCCAACTCTGTTATTCTATTCTATTCTATTCTATTCTATTCTATTCTATTCTATTCTATTCTATTCTATTCTATTCTATTTTCTATTCTATTCTATTCTCTATTCTATTCTATTCTATTCTATTCTATTCTATTCTATTCTATTCTATTCTATTATCATTGCCATCGTCAGCTACCCTTCTCTCATGGCGCGGGACCAAGCTCTCAACCAAAAACTTGCAAACACACACGTGGGAATCTTCCTCTAGTCTAGTCTAACTCCATCGCTTTTTCTCTCTCTCTCTCTCTCCAGGACAAGCCGCTTCAGAACCAGTCAACTTTTGCTCCTCAGCTCCATGTAAGAACGGAGGGACCTGCAGAGACCTGGAAGACAGCTACCAGTGCTTGTGCGCCCAGCACCCCGTAGCATATGTGGGAAGAGACTGTGAGTTGCTAGCCGAACCATGCGATGGACATCCTTGTCCACCTGAGTGGAGTTGCAGTGGGACACCTGGATACCTAAATTACACTTGCCACTGTGGATCAAGCTTGGCAGATGCCTCCTGCCGATCTCAAGGGGAAGAGTGCAAGGCGAACCCTTGTCCTCAGCCCGGTTTTGAGTGTGTCAGCCTCCAGGATGGGTACGGTTGTCACTGCCCGAGTGGAAACCATTGCTTACCGAGCTCTTCCATTTGTTCAAGTCAACTTTGCAACAACGGTAGCTGTCTCGAGAACGGCGGGACGTACATGTGCCAGTGCCCGGCTGGCCACACGGGTACCCACTGCGAGGAGGAGGTCGACGAGTGCGCCTCCAACCCCTGCCAGAACGGAGCCATCTGCCTCGACCGCGTCAACGAATACAGTTGCTTCTGCGTGCCTGGATTTCAGGGCTACCACTGCGAAATTGACATCAACGAATGCGCCTCCCGACCTTGTCAACACAACGGCACCTGCCTCAACGAGATAGACCATTACGTTTGCCAGTGTCTGCCCGGCTACACAGGTAACGGTGGACATCTCATCTCTCTCAGATTCTGGGAGGCGGCCTTCGGTGATTCGCCAGCCTCCCATCAATAATATACAGTTGCCATCCATCTCTTAATTTGTGATGACAGAATTGCAGGATAGCCGTGCTGGCGCGGTGGTTAGAATGCGGCATTGCAGGCTAACTCTGCCGACTGCCAGCAGTTTCTCACTGGTGGAAGGTTGACTCAGCCTTCCCTCCTTCCGAGGTCGGTAAAATGAGGACCAGAGATTGTTGGGGACAAGAGGCTGACTCTGTAAACCGCTTAGAGAGGGCTGGAAAGCACTATGGAGCAATATATGAGTGCTATTGCTGTCTGTCTGTCTATCCGTGTCTGTCTGTCTGTCTGTCTGTCTGTCTGTCTGTCTGTCTGTCTATCTATCTATCTATCTATCTATCTATCTATCTATCTATCTATCTATCTATCTATCAATCTGTCTAATCTCTATATCTATCTAAGAGCTGTGGTGGCTCATTGGTTAGAATGCAGTATTGCAGGCTAATTCAGCTCACTGCCAGAGGTTCGATCCTGACCGGCTCAAGGGTGACTCAGCCTTCCATCCTTCTGAGGTTGGTAGAATGAGGAGCCAGATTCTTGGGGACAACATGCTGACACTGTAAACCGCTTAGAGGGGGCTGTAGAGTACTATGAAGTGGTATATAAATCTAAGTGCTATTGCTATCTATCTCTATGTCTGTCTGTCCATCTGTCCGTCCATCCATTATCTATCTATCTATCTATCTATCTATCTATCTATCTATCTATCTATCTATCTCTATATCTATCTATCATCTCTATATCTATCTATCTAATATCTATCTAATCTATCTATCATCTATCTATTTATCTTCTCTCATTCCTATCTATCTATCTATCTATCTATCTATCTATCTATCTATCTATCATCTCTATATCTATCATCTCTATATCTATCTATCTAATATCTATCTTATCTATCATCTATCTATCTTCTCTCATTCCTATCTATCTATCTATCTATCTATCTATCTATCTATCTATCATCTCTATATCTATCTATCTATCTATCATCTTTCTATCTATCTATCTATCTATCTATCTATCTATCTATCTATCTATCATCTTTATATCTATCATCTCTATATGTATCTATCTATGTATCTATCTAACATCTATCTATCTATCATCTCTATATCTATCTATCCAACATCTATCTATCTATCTATCTATCTATCTATCTATCTATCTAACATCTATCTATCCTCCTATCTATCTATCTATCTATCTATCTATCTATCTATCTATCTATCCTCTATATCTAAGAGCTATGGTTAGAATGCAGTATTGCAGGCTAATTCTGCCGACTGTCAACAGTTCAACTCTCACCTGCTCAAGAGGGACTCAGACTTCCATCCTTCCAAGGTCGGTACCCAACAACCCAAGTTGTTGGGGCCAACTGGCTGACTCTGCAAAGTACTTAGACAGGGCTGTAAAGCACCGTGAAGTGGTATATAAGTCTAAGGGCTATTGCTATTTACTAGAGAAGAGAACAGTAAATGTTCAGGGCATCAAAACTGTCTCAAAAGATAATGATTATAGGAGAGTTAGGGCAGATATGCTCCAAGATGTTCTTCTATAGACCTTCAAAGCAGCCTTATGATAGTTGCTCGGTGTCAGACTTCGATGCTATCTCAAAATAAATGAATTTCCAAACTGCCAATCTTTAAGGAAATCTTTTCTTTAATTGAGCACAGCCACCGGATCATGACTCGATGCGGACAAGACTGACCTTTTGCCTCCCAATCCTTTCCTTTCCGATCCCCAAATCTCTGCTTCTCATTGGCTATCTTCCAAGTCATTCTTCAGACTTCTTGTCTCGTCATTTCCCAGGAATGTCTCCACCCTTCATTTCCATGACAACCCGATTTCAAAGGGATTTAGCAGGCAAAAGTTCAGAGCTTATCTCTCTCTCTCCTCTGATCTCTATGCCAGCATTGAAACGCTGACACTCGGCTTCTAGACACACTTCCTGGCTCTATAGCCGTATTTCTCAGCCATGGCAAGTTTAAGGTGCGTGGACTTCAACTCCCAGAATTCTTAAATTCTTAAACTCGCAAAGTTGAGAAACACCGCTCTGGACCGGTTGAGCTTTACTACTAAGATCAAACGTGAACACTGGGCGCTATCTAACAAAATGAAATTCAAGGGTGGAAAAAAGTAGGGTTCTACATTTAGGCAAGAAAAACAAAATGCACAGGTACAGTATAGGTGGGACCACACTCAACAGTAGTAACTCTGAGAGGGATCTTGTAGTCATTAAATAGGAGCCAGCCGTGTGCAGCAGCTGCCAAAAAAGCCAACACAGTTCTAGGCTGTATCAACAGAGGGATAGAATCAAGATCACGCAAAGGATTAAACCACTTTATAATGCCTTGGTAAGGCCACACTTGGAATATTGCATCCAGTTTTGGTCGCCACGATGTAAAAAAAGATGTTGAGACTCTAGAAAGAGCGCAGAGAAGAGCAACCAAGAGGATTAGGGGACTGGAGGATAAAACATATGAAAAATGGTTGCAGGAACTGGGTATGTCTAGTTTAATGAAAAGAAGGACTAGGGGAGACATGATAGCAGTCTTCCAAGATCTCAGGGGCTGCCCCAAAGAAGAGGCAGTCAAGCTATTCTCCAAGGCACTTGAGGTGGGCAGGACAAGAAGCAACGGGTGGAAACTCATCAAGGAGAGAAGCAACTTAGAACTCAGGAGAAATTTCCTGACAGTCAAAACAATTAATCAGTGGAACAGCTTGCCACCAGAAGTTGTGAATGTTCCAACACTGGAAGTTTTAAAGATGTTGGATAACCACTTGTCTGAAGTGGTGCAGAGTTTCCTGCCTAAGCAGGGGGTTGGACTAGAAGACCTCCAAGGTCCCTTCCCACTCTCTTATTCTATTTCTATTTCTAAACGGCACAATAATCTTAGTCCAGCCTTTGTCCCTCCGATGCAGGTGTCCAAAAAAAAAAAAAAGAAGAAAAAGGCTGAGTCCAAACTTTTCTCCTTTAGTTGCAACACAAGCAACTTTTCCTGGACCGAAACTGGCACTGACTCACGTGGGGGCCTTGCCAGCTCCCTGCTGAAGCAGCAGAAGCCATAAGGGTCTTATTTTTATGTATTTCTTTCTTTCTTTCTTTTTTTTGTGGCCTCTGGGTGGAATGTGGGCTGCAGGGTTTCCTCCTCCACCTGGTACCAGACGGCACGCAGGCAGCCTCTGGCCTCATTCCTTACATGGCCAGGAAGGAATGTGAGAGCGAAGGTTGACGGGGATTGAAGATTACCAGCTCAGTAGCAGCGCCAGCGGAATTGCAACACTGGATGCCCTTTTGGTGATTCTTGGCCGAGGAATTTCCACTCTTTTTAAGAACAACAGAAAGGAGGAATCTGGGAAAAGACAGAAAGGGGAGCAAATCCCTTTCTTTCACTCCTCCTCTTGGAATCCTGCATCCAGTTTTGCTCATCCCAATGTAAAAAAGATGCGGAGACTCTAGAAAGAGTGCAGAGAAGAGCAACAAAGAGGATTAGGGGACTGGAGGGTAAAACATATGAAGGAACTGGGTATGTCCAGTTTAATGAAAATAAGCATCAGGGGAGACATGATAGCAGTGTTCCAGTATCTCAGGGGCTGCCCCAAAGAAGAGGGAGTCAAGCTATTCTCCAAAGCACCTGAAGGCAGGTGCTATCTTTCTTTCTTTCTTTCTTTCTTTCTTTCTTTCTTTCTTTCTTTCTTTCTTTCTTTCTTTCTTTCTTTTTTTCTTTCATTTGATTTATATGCCGCCTTTCTCCGGAGACTCAGGAAAGAAGCAACTTAGAACTAAGGAGAAATTTCCCGACAGTCAAAACAATTAACCAGTGGAACAACTTGCCACCAGAAGTTGCAAATGCTCCAACACTGGAAGTTTCTAAGAAAATATTGGATAACCCTTGGTCTGAAGTGGTGTAGGATTTCCTGCCTAAGCAGGGGGTTGGACTAGAAGACCTCCAAGGTCCCTTCCAACTCTGTTATTCTGGTGGATTCCAAAGTTCCCTCCCTTTGAAAAGCTTCCTCAGTTCAGGATGAGCGAGTTAAAGAGTTTTGAAACCTCCGAGATAAGCAAAACCGGTGTGGGAAAAGGTATGAACTTGGCAACTCCTGGGAAAAAAAAAATAACTTGCTGTATGTCAGCCAAGCATCTTATGAAAGGACGCAAATAGCCAAAGTGGCCAAATAAAGACGCAAACGTGTGTGTGTGGGGGTGTCACCTCAGGGCCAGAGGCAGGATGTAGCATCCACAAGGATGCTTTGGGGACTTTTACAGATGAACAGAGTTGGAAGGGACCTGGTAGGTCATCTAGTCCAACCCCTAACGCCAGAGAAGCAACCTAGAACTAAGGAGAAATTTCCTGACAGTGAGAACTATTAACCAGTGGAACAACTTGCCTCCAGAAGTTGTAAATGCTCCAACACGGGAAGTTTTTTTTTTTTTAAGAAGAGATTGGATAACCATTTGTCTGAAGTGGCATAGACCTCCGAGGTCTCTTCCAACTCTGTTATTCTAAATCCAGCAGGAGATCCTGGCCTATACCATTTCTGGCAGATGGCAGTCCAGTCTCTTCTTGAAAACCTCCAGTGATGAAGCTCCCACAACTTCTGAAGGCAACTTCTGTTCCATGGGTTGGTTGTTCTCCCTGTCAGGAAATTTCTCCTTAGTTCTAGGTTGCTTCTCTGGCGTTGGGGGTTGGACGAGATGACCGACAAGATCCCTTCCAACTCTGTTCATCTGTAAGAGTCCCCAAAGCATCCTTGTGGATGCTACATCCTGCCTCTGGCACTGAGGTGACACCCACCCCCACGTTAACCTGCCTCCAGAATAGAATATAAAATAACAGAGTTGGAAGGGGCCTTGGAGATCTTCTAGTCCAATCCCCTGCTTAGGCAGGAAATCCTACACCACTTCAGACAAATGGTTATCCAACGTCTTCTTAAAAACTTCCAGTGTTGGAGCATTCACAACTTCTGGAGGCAAGTTGTTCCACGGATTAATTGTTCTCACTGTCAGGAAATTTCTCCTTAGTTCTAGGTTGCTTCTCTCCTTGATGAGTTTCCACCCATTGCTTCTTGTCCTACCCACAGGTGCTTTGGAGAATAGCTTGACTCCCTCTTCTTTGGGGCAGCCCCTGAGATATTGGAAGACTGCTATCCTGTCTCCCCTAGTCCTTCTTTTCATTAAACTAGACATACCCAGTTCCTGCAACCGTTCTTCGTATGTTATAGCCTCCAGTCCCCTAATCCTCTTGGTTGCTCTTCTCTGCACTCTTTCTAGAGTCTCCAAAGTCCATTGGAAAATTGGGTGCGTAGACTCGCAGCCGCTGCCTTCCTCTGGGCATTGGGGTTGAGTTCCAGGCATCTCCTTCCAACCTGGGGTTCAGCTCTTGGGTCCTTTCCAGCCCCCAACAAGGACCGAGTCCCTTTTAGCAGGAGATGGGAGGGCGTTTGCGTAAAGGCTTGGCAGCTCTGCTAGATTAAGGGGCCCACATTCCTGGTGGATTAGTCTGGCCTGGTCTCCTGTGAAGCAGAGACAGGCCAGAAAATTGGAATTAAGTGGATTTGCAGGTAGCAGCCCAGGGAGATATAGGCTGTGAAATCAGCAAAAAAAAAAAAAAAAAAGGAGCAGATTGCGAAAAAGAGCACAGAGGCCACTTAAATTTCCTTCAGGGGTTTCTTTATGGACCTGCTGCAAAACTGCGAATAGGCAGAGGATAAATAACTCTAACCGTTAATGAGCGATCTCCCCTTTTTTGGAACCTGAGGGAAACATGCTGAGAATGTCCTCTTCAGTTAAAAATATGCTAATTGGGGGCATTTCCCTCCCTCACATGCTCAGTTTCCCATGGAAATAATAGTTTCTCATCTCCCTCTCTCCCTCCCTCTCTTGTTCTCTCATTCTCATTCTCTATTCTCTGTCTCTCTCTGTCTCTGTCTCTCTCTCTGTGTCTTTCTCTTTGTCTCTCTCTCCGTCTCTCTTTGTCTCTCTGTCTTTCTGTGTCTCTGTCTCTGTCTCTCTCTCTGTCTTTCTGTCTCTGTCTCTCTGTGTGTGTGTCTCTCTCTGTGTCTTTCTCTCTGTCTCTCTCTCCATCTCTGTCTCTTTCTTTGTCTTTCTGTGTGTGTCTCTCTCTCTTTCTGTCTCTCTCTCTCTCTGTCTTTCTGTCTCTGTCTCTCTCTCTCTCTCTCTCCGTCTCTCTTTGTCTCTGTCTTTCTGTGTCTCTCTCTCTCTCTCTCTCTGTCTTTCTGTCTCTGTCTCTCTGTGTGTGTGTCTCTCTCTGTGTCTTTCTCTCTGTCTCTCTCTCCATCTCTGTCTCTTTCTTTGTCTTTGTCTCTCTCTCTCTCTCTCTCTCTCTCTCTCTCTGTCTTTCTGTCTCTGTCTCTGTGTCTTTCTCTCTGACTCTCTATCTCTCTCTGTGTCTCTGTCTGCCTCTCTCTCTCTGTTGCTCTGTCTCTCTCTATCTGTCTCTGTCTCTGTGTGTCTGTCTTTCTCTCTGTCTGTCTGTCTGTTGCTCTCTCTCTGTCTCTCTGTCTTTCTGTCTCTCTCTGTGTGTGTCTGTCTGTCTGTTTCTCTCTCTGTCTCTCTCTCATTTAGAGCAATGTTTCCTAACTTTGGCATCTTTCAGAGAAGTGGACTTCAACTCCCAAAATTTCCAGCCAGCTTTGGGCATTCCTGGAGTTGACGTCCACTCAGCGTAAAGTTGCTAAGGTTGAAAAACGCTGATTTAGAGATGGAAGGACACACCGTGCAGCCTTTAGAAAGCGTAGCATATATACAAACGAATCCATCCCTCTCTTTTTGTAACAAAGGTGTGAACTGCGATGTGGAGATCAACGAGTGTGAATCCGGTCCCTGTTGGCATGGTGGCACCTGCTCTGACCATATTGGCTTCTTCACCTGTTCCTGCCTGCCGGGCTACCAAGGAACCCAGTGCGAAGTGGATATTGATGAATGCCAAAGCCAGCCTTGTCTTAACGGAGCTATCTGTGAGGACCTGGTCAACAGGTGAGACCATTTCTGACAAATGGCAGTCCAGTCTCTTCTTGAAAGCCTCCAGGGATGAAGCTCCCACAACTTCTGAAGGCAACTTCTGTTCCATGGGTTGATTGTTCTCACGGTCAGCAAATTTCTCCTTTTTTCCAGGTTGAATCTCTCCTTGATCAGTTTCCATCCATTGCTCCTTGTCTGGCCTTCGGGTATTTGGAAAATAGATTGACCCCCTCCTCTCTATGGCAGCCCCTCAAATATTGGAAGACTGCTATCATGTCTCCCCTGGTCCTTCTCTTCACTTAGACTAGGAGTTGACCATCTCATTCTGGTCCTGACGGAGCAAGGGAGACACATCTCAAAATGTTGCAGAATGAAAGGTTCCTATTCAAGGTTTTAATTGGCCATTGCTTCAGTCCTCACTAGGTTGCCTTTCTTTCTAGACAGGGGGTCTTTCCCCATTTAGGACTTTTTTCCCTCCCAATGATTTTTTTTGGTATTTTCTCCAGCCTTTGGGATCCTTCCCTTGTGAAAAACATTTAAGAAGAGAGACTACTATTAGTATAGAGCAGGAGTGTCAAACTCGAGTCATCACGGCGGTGTCACATGACGTATCATAACTTTTCCTCCCTTCGCTAAACCGGGCGTGGGTGTGGCCAGTGCGTGACGCATCTAGCCCGCGGCCTGCAAATTTGACATCCATGGTATAGAGGATGCAACTGGGGTGCAATACACACACTATTGAGAGGACCATGTTATTTTAATGCTTCTGCCGTATCTTTGAGGAACAGAGGAGACAGTTGAGAAATAGCCAAAAGGAGATAGGGACCTGGGCATAAATTTTGGAAACTAGGCAGTGGAAGAGGGCAGAGGTGGGAGAAATATCTAGATTGAACAGCCAAGAAGTAGACACAGACAGAGATAAAGATCCAAGAATGAAATATGGGAGGCAAGTAAAAAAAAAGCATAGTGATTAAAGTATTGAAGCGGGCAAGAGATGATGGATAGATGATTTCTCCTTTTTTGTTGTTGTTCTGATTTGCTTTTCTTTTTCTCGCTCCTTCTTTCCTTTTTTTTAGATAAGTGACATGACTAGAAGCTAGGTAGGATAGAAAGAAAACGTTTTTTTTTAAATAAAGGGCGACATGATTAAAAGTTAGAATAAGAGATGGAAATGAGAGAAGGGGGCATACTAGTGTATACACTTTTATATAATAAAATAAAAGCAATAACAAGAGAAAACATAGACTAATTGAATAATGACAGAATGCAACTTAATCTAAATGTGTATTATTATTAGAAATATATAAGTTGGTTGAATGTAATAACTATGATTAATTCTACTACCCTGTTTCCCCCAAACTAAGACATCCCCTGATAATAAGCCCAATCGGACTTTTGAGCGCGTGGCAATAAGGCCAAGCGCTTATTTCAGGGTTCAAAAAAATATAAGACAGGGTCTTATTTTCGGGGAAACACGGTATCTATCTATCTATCTATCTATCTATCTATCTATCTATCTATCTATCTATCTACCTACCTACCTACCTATCCTGTTTTTCCCAAAATAAGACCTCCCCTGATAATAAGCCTGAGCGCATGGCAATAAGGCCAAGCGCTTATTTCAGGGTTCAAAAAAATATAAGACAGGGTCTTATTTTCGGGGAAACATGGTAGTTTTATTTATATTAGAATGCATGATACTCAGGTGCCACACTGTTCACGCATCGATGTTTGTAAAAAAAATTTAAAAAATTAAAAAGAAAGAAAGAAAGAAAAAGAAATAGCCAAGACGCTGTTAGCTAAAACACAGGGATGAAATTGACATGGGGCATTGACGACACCCACCATGGAAAAGAGAGGCTCTACTAAATCAGTCAGTCCCACTGTTTTCCCCCCCCCTCTTCCTTTCCTTCTTAGCTACCAGTGTGACTGTCACAACACGGGCTTCGAAGGACAACATTGCGAGACGGACATCCTGGAGTGTGCTTCGCAACCTTGTCAGAACGGAGCCCCGTGCTTGGAAGGAGCTGGATTTTACAACTGTTCTTGCTGGCCAGGTAAGCCAAATCCTTCCCTCGTCTTTTTTTGAATCCGGAACTGATTCTGTTTTAGAGCCATATTTTTAAAAACTTGGCAACGGCTGGGTGAGTGGGGGCTTGTGGAGGGGTGGGCTTCAAATAATTTAGCAAGGGGTGCTCTGCCGTGTTGCTGGGTGGGCGTGGCCATGGTGGGTGTGGCCTAGTTGGCCTCCTGCACCACGGCAGGCGGAGGGGGGTGTTTTTGCCCTTCCCGGCCTCCGAAGGCTTTCCTCGAGTCTCTGGGAGGGCGAAAACAGCCTCCCCAGGCTCCAGAGGCCCTCTGGAGGCCGAAAACGGGCCAAACGTTTGGTAGGCCCATTTTTCACCCTCCTCAAGCCTCTGCGCATGCCCTATACCAGTGATGGCTAATCTTTTTGCCGTTGTGTGCCAAAAGCGGGGGGAGTGCAGGGGGGGGTGTCGCACACATGCGCGCCCACACCCATAATTTCTTTCTTGGAGCCTGGGGAGGGTGAAAACGGCCTCCCCCTCCCCCCGGAGGCCCTCTGGAAGCCGGAAACGACCTGTTTCCCAACTTCCAGTGGGACCGGAAGGCCCGTTTTTCGCCCTCCCCAGGCTCCAGAGGCTTTCTAGGAGCCTGGGGAGGGCAAAAATGGCCTCGCCCTCCCCCCCGGAGGCCAGAAACAGCCTGTTTCCCAACTTCCGGTGGGCCCGGAAGGCCCGAAAATTAGCTGGCTGGCGTGCGCATGCGTGCTGGAGCTGAGCTAGGGCAACGCTCGTGTGCCCACCGATATGGCTCCGTGTGCCACCTGTGGCACGCGTGCCATAGGTTCACCATCACGGCCCTATACTCCAAAATGGGCCACATGGGGACTCCTGGGAGAGGCAGGGCAGGGTGGACGATGAGGGGCCAGCCAGGAGTGGGATTTGGGGGTTCTCCAAACTGCACAGAATCTTAGAGGTTCTTCCGAACCCCTGTGAACCCCCAGCAGCCTGGGCTTGTGGGGTTTCCCTATTTCTTAAAGAACACATTGATGGATTCCACTGGAAAGAACTTCTGGATTGTCCTTGCGTCAAACCGGTGCACTGACTCAAGCAAGAACCTAGTTGAATTGAGATGAGATCTTGCCTTCCCCTTCCAAAGTTCCTGCTTTCGCACATCTTCCGCCTCTTTGCTCTCTGACATTAGGATACGTGGGAACACACTGCGAAGAAGATCTAAACGAGTGCGCCACGCACCCCTGTCTCAACGATGGAGAGTGCTTCGAATTGTCCAATCAGAGCTACTACGGGAGACGGGAGGATTTCCCCGAGCGGTTTAGCTACGAAGAAGCCGCTGGTTTCATCTGCAGTTGTCATCCCGGTTTTGAAGGTGCGTCCTTTTCACTTGTTTGGGAATCCTGTGGGGGTCTACGGGGGGGATCAGCAATTGGCTGGCAGATTGAGAAACCAGGCTCTCTCCCCTCCCTTATTATTGCTTCAGCAGGAGTTTTCATGGGATAGAACCTGATTTTAGATCTTTATATACGTTGAGCTGATTTTTCATCCTATTCTATTCTATTCTATTCTATTTTTTTTATTTAAAAAGTTTTAACAATCATTACAACAATGGTAGAAGGGAGGGGGGGTTTTGGAGAGGAGGAGGAGGAATAAGGAGGAGGAGGAAGAAGAAGGAGGAAGGAGAAAGGAGGAGGAGGAGGAGGAGGAGGAGGAAGAGGAGGAGGAGGAGAAGAAGAAGAAGAGGAAGAAGAAGAAGAAGAAGAAGAAGAAGAAGAAGAAGAAGAAGAAGAAGAAGAAGAAGAAGAAGAAGAAGAAGAAGAAGATGACAATGACTGTGGGGTCCTTGGTCCTCTCTGTTTTCTTGTTGATGTTTCACCACCCAATTATGTGATTCCTTTAGCGCTAACCCTGATGACGTTACCTAGTTGGGCAATGAAATTCTCATCCTTGGCCTGTCGGTCTTCCTTCCATGGGATCCTTTCGGATGGTTAAACGTGCCTTTAAATGCTGCAGAAAAACAGAACGGGATTTTCAGTGGGGTGTGTGATTCCTGTATGTCAAGTTCATCAATTCAAGCCCGCTTGAGTTAGCGATTGATCGATCTTAAACAAAGAGAAAAAAATCAATGAGAAACATAGGGTTTTGACCGTGCTTTGCTTTCCTTTTTGAAAGGAGAAACCTGTTCCGTCGACATCGATGAATGTGAATCTCAACCGTGCGAGAACGGAGGGAGTTGTGTGGACTTGGTGAACAGCTATCATTGCGACTGCTTGCCCGGATATTCAGGTAAACGGATGAAGAACGGGAGAATGAAGGAGGAGAATGAAGAATGGGAGAGAATCTGAGGATGGTGAAGAGAGAAGGTCTTGTGGCCGGGAGGGGAGGGGGGGGCAGATTCTTATGGGGTCTTTATGTGACCAAAAGGTTTATTATCTCTTACGGCTTTTTTCACTTAGCTAATTTCCTTACCTAATTTCGAGCAGAGTGAATTCTGAACTTTAATATCAAAGTCAGATGGCTGAAGACGTTTTGGGACCAATAGGATGGGATAGGTTTAGATGGAATGGAATGGCATGGAATAGGAATAGGAATAGGAATAGGAATGGAATAATAGAATAGAATAGAATAGAATAGAATAGAATAGAATAGAATGGAATGGAATGGAATGGAATGGAATGGAATGGAATGGGAATGGGAATGGGAATAGGAATAGGAATAGGAATGGAATAGGAATGGAATAATAGAGTAGAATAGAATGGAATGGAATGGAATAGGAATAGGAATGGAATAGGAATGGAATAATAGAATAGAATAGAATAGAATGGAATGGAATGGAATGGGAATAGGAATAGGAATGGAATGGAATAGGAATGGAATAATAGAATATAATAGAATGGAATGGAATGGAATAGGAATAGGAATTGGAATGGAATGGAATAGGAATGGTATAATAGAATATAATAGAATGGAATGGAATGGAATAGGAATAGGAATTGGAATGGAATTGAATGGAATAATAGAATAGAATAGAATAGAATAGAATAGAATGGAATGGAATGGAATGGAATGGAATAATAGAATAGAATGGAATGGAATAGGAATAGGAATAGGAATAGGAATAGGAATGGAATGGAATAATAGAATAGAATGGAATGGAATGGAACGGAACGGAATGGAATAACAGAGTTGGAAGGGAGCTTGGAGGTCTTCTAGTCCAACCCCCTGCCTAGGCAGGAAACCCTACACCACGTCAGACAAATGGTTATCCAACCTCTTCTTAAAAACTTCCAGTGTTGGAGCATTCACAACTTCTGGAGGTAAGTTGTTTTTTCCCCAAAATGAACAAAAGAGGGACCTTGCCTCGTTTAGCCGTTCATAGTTCATTGAGAATATTCCATTCTATATGTAGCTCTGAAACACTGACTCTTGGGAATACTGCTTTCTAAAACATTACGAGGCTGCCATCTTGTGGGAAAGAGGAGAAATCTGAAACGTTAAGAAAACCTTTCTTAAATAGGAAGGACTTAAGCCTGCTCTGTTCGTGTCCCGGTCAGTTTCGCTTACCCGCAAACCAATGGGATGAATCCAGCTGAGATACTGCAGGACACATTTTCTGCTTGTCAGATAGACTATTTCAGCCTGTCCTCGTTTAGGAAGAGAGGATAGGGAGTCCTCGTTGAGCGACCGCCACTGGAACCAGCAATTCCGTTATTGAGTGAAACGGTCATTAGTTGAAACTGGGCTTACGATCTGACTACGGCTTTCCTTTCCTTTCCAACCCTGAAAAAGTTGTAAATGCGAGGATTAGCGGCGAAGTTACTTTTTCATCACCGTCGTAACTGCGAACGGTTGCTAAACAAGGACTACCTATGTTAGCGAATGCTCCTGTCGGCAGTATTTTTTAGGGATCGCCACGGGAGATGGAGGAGGAGGAGAAATAGATTTGCATTGTTTTTATATTCTCAATCTAAACAATGTTTAAGATACACGGACGTCAACTCCCATACCGGCTGGGGAATTCTGGGAATCAAAGTCCACAATGCTTGAGAAATCCTAGAAATTAGAGGGGTTGGATCAATCCTTGATGGTGTGATGGTGATTCTTCGTGGTGGTACGACACTTTGCGTCCTTCTAAGAGGAATCCATCAGTCAGTCAAAATAAGAGCTGGAAGGGACCTTGGCAGTGGTGAAATCCAAATTTTTTTTTTACTACCGGTTCTGTGGGCGTGGTGTGGCTTGGTGGGCGTGGCAGGGGAAGGATACTACAAAGTCTCCATTCCCACCCCACTCCAGGGGAATGATACTGCAAAATCCCCATTCCCTCCCCGCTCCTGAGGGAAGGATGTTGCAAAATCTCCATTTCCACCCCACTCTGGGGACAGCCAGAGGTGGTATTTGCCAGTTCTCCGAACTACTCAAAATTTCTGCTATCGGTTCTCCAGAACCTGTCAGAACCTGTTGGATTTCACCCTTGGACCTTGGAGGTCTTCTAGTCCCTACCCAGGCAGAAGACTCTCTACCATTTCAGACAGGTGGCTTGTCCATTCTCTTCTTAGAAACCTCCGATGATGAAGCACCTACAACTTCTGGTAGCAAGCTGTCCCACCGGTTGATTGTCCTCACAGTTAGGAAGTTTCTCCTTAGTTCCAGGTTGCTTCTCTCTTTGGTTAGTTTCCATCCGTTGCTTCTTGA
Organism: Pantherophis guttatus; assembly: GCF_029531705.1. Next base: position 1,170,370 of record NW_026844104.1, read on the forward strand.
CTTGCCTTCTGCTGTTTTGTAGAATAGTTTGACCCCCTCTTCTTTGGGGCAGCCCCTCAAATACCGGAATTCTGCTACCATGTCTCCCTTAGTTCTTCTTTTCCCTAGACTAGCTAGACCCAATTTCCTGCAACCGTTCTTCATGGGTTTTTGGTGTCTCCAGGCCTTTAATCATCTTAGTTGCTCTTCTTTGCACATTTTCCTCAGTCTCAACATCGATAGGAAGGGAGGGCCCACTGTTAGGGCCCAGTCTGATGGCACAAAGTCAAATACTGGATGGATTTAGTTGGCCCTGCTAAGGATAGTTTTCCCAGCCAGCTGGCTTCAGCTTGCTACTCTCCGGGCCTCCGGGCTTCCCCTTACATTCCCAGTCATAAGACGGAAGGGAGGGCACCGAAGACCCAGCAGGCTCTCCTGCAGTAAGGCCCATCTCCCACTCCCCTTGCAGGGGAGGGCGGCAGTAGGCAAAACATCTTGTCGGCTGGGATGGAAGCCAGCTGGGAAGATTTAGAGCTGAGATGGATTAGATCTCAGCAGCCGCTGCAAGGGCAGGAGTCCTCCTTTTGCGCTTGGCTTCGTCTCCGAAGAGGCCCGTTGTGTGCCTGGCACCCAGAAGCGAAACAAACTGAGTTGCAGTCCAATCCAGCTCTGCCTCAGACCCTTCCCACGTTTCCTCTTGGGACCACCCCCCATGCCGGCAGGGGAATGGCCATGAACCCTCTGTTGGCTGGCATCTTCCTGGGTGGATTTTCTCATCTCCTGGCAGGTAATGACCAAGCAACCTCGACTCTTTCTCTTGTGGTTGTGGGTCTGTGGATTCCTCTGTGTGTGTGTGTGTCTTCTGTATGGATCAGTGAGCAACGCTTCTTGTTTTGGGATAGTTTTCTGCAGGGGGGGCATCTCTGCTACCCCCTTGGAAGGCAAAAGTGTTCAGCTTCACACTCAAATGTGAACTTTTGAGCTTCTTCTTCTTCTTCTGTTCAGGCCAGTCCTGGGAAGAAAACTCCAGACTGTGAAAATTGTGTGTCTCCTGGAGAGGGGGGACAAATCCATGATCTTCTAAAAGAAGCCAGATTTCTCTCCAGTTAATGCCTATAGAAGGTATCCGAATGAGAAGGTGAAATAAAGATGGAAGTATGCATGGATGGACGGATAGACAGATGATAAATAGAGATATTGATGATTGAGATAGATGAGAAGAGAGAGAGAGAGAGAGAGATGATAGGTATTAATGATTGAGATAGATAGATAGATAGATAGATAGATAGATAGATAGATAGAGAGATAGATAGATAGATAGATAGATAGATAGATAGGGATGGATAGCTAGCTAGCTAGAGATATTGATGATTGAGATAGATGAGAGAGAGAAAGAGGATAGATTTTGATGATTGAGATAGATAGATAGATAGATAGATAGATAGATAGATAGATAGATAGACAGACAGACAGACAGACAGATAGACAGACAGACAGACATGGATAGATATAGAGATGATGATAGATGATAGATAAATAGATAGATAGATATAGATGGATAGGAATGAGAGAAGATAAATAGTCAGATAGATGATATATATATATTTAGTTTTTTAGCTTTTAAATTGTCAATGGGTTTTAATTTGAATTGTTTTAAATTTGGACCAAAGTTATGTAATTCTTTTAATAATTTTAAATTTTGTATTGGTATGTGTTTTAGTTCTGGCTGTGCACCGCCCTGAGTCCACTAGGAGAAGGGCGGTATACAAATTGAATAAAATAAATAAATAAATAAATAATATAGCTAGATTGATAGATAGATATAGAGATGATGATCGATAGACAGATGATAGATAGGAATGAGAAAAGATAGTCAGATAGATGATAGATAGATAGATAGATAGATAGATAGATAGATAGATGATAGATAGATGATATACAGATGATGATAGATGATAGGCAGACAGATGATAGATAGAAATGAGAGAAGATAGAGTCAGATAGATTGATAGATAGATGATGTAGAGATGATAATAGATAGACAGACAGACAGACAGACCAAATTGTGCCCCACTTCTTCATCAAAAGAAGATTGATAAGCTTGAAAATAAGAACAAGGAGCGTACCTCACTAGGAAGTTTAGTGAAGAGGGGAAACTTTATGGAGAATGTTTGAGATGTTAAAATATGCAAAAATGAGTAGAACGGTAATAATCTCTGTAAGCAATGACTATTCGCTAAAAGATACAAATAAAGGACTTGTGTACGTTTTGTGAAAATGAGGGTTGGGGTATTCAGGATAAACTTTGGGAAGCTAAAGGCAGATTCTTAAATGCAAGAAGAAATCAGGTCAAGAACGAATGCCATTCATCCAAAGGAAAGGTGGATCGAATAGAAAAACAATGCACCAGGACAATACAAAGTATGTCGAGTTTGGGGGGGCTCACAGAAAGAGAATGAATAAGGATTGGTTCCTAAAATAAATATACAAAAAAGGGGGAATTTGGCTGAGAGGGAAGCAGGAGATAAAGGAATCCAAGATAAGGAGGTGAAAAGAATGCAGAGATGGTTGGCCACGATAGAAAAAAGCATAAACCGCGTTGGTATAAACTATTTAGCTGTGTTTGTTTTCCTTTCTTTTTCCTTGTCTCGGTCTTTACTTCTTTTCTCCATTCCACCCTCACTGCTTATCCCAGGGGTCTGCAACCTTAAACACTCAAAAGAGCCATTTGGACCCGTTTCCCACAGAAAAGAAAACACCGGGAGCCACAAAACCCTTCCCGTGCCTGACTATTTCTTGAGCAGCCACAAAACTAGCATATGTAGTTGAATTAAACGTTTTGTTTTCTTCTGAAACTTTTCTTTTCTTGGATTTATCCATGGTTGGCATACCAGGGGTTGAAAAGCTCAAGAAATCACGTGCCAGCGGGTGTCACACATTGGTGGTTGTGACGCGTATTTTGAGTGACAGGGAGCCGCAGCAGAGGGGTGAAAGAGCCACACCGGTTCGCAAGAACCAGTAGTAAAAATTTCTAGTAGTTCGGAGAATCAGTAATATCATTGGCTGGCCACACCTCCGAACCGGTCCCCGGCCCCGTCACTGTTCACTTACCCCGCTCACCTCATCAGAGGCTTTTTTTTTTTTTTACTTTTAAAAGCATTTTTTCTACAATCTCTTTGGCCGGAAAAATGCTTTTAAAAGTAAAAAAAAAAAAAAAGCCTCTGATGATCGCACGGCTCAACTGGGATCGTCAGAGGCTTTTAAAAGCATTTTTTTCTGCAACCTCTTCGCCGAAGAGGTTGTATGAAAAAAAAAATGCCTTTAAAAGCCTCTGGCGATCCCAGTTGAGTTGCCTGATCGTCAGAGGCTTCTAAAAGCATTTTTTTTCCTCTTATGGTTGTAGAAAAAAAGCTTTTAAAAGTAAAAAAAAAAAAAGTTGGCCATGCCCACCGTTACATTACCCCCCACCAAGCCACGCCCACAAAATAAGGCACGCCCACAGAACCGGTAGTATTTAGAACCCACCCCACCCCAGTGGGGTGGGGCGTGTGCTGGCAGATCAAGATCTTCTGTCTGTCTGCTGGGGAGGACGAGCACTTAGCTTTCCTTGATGATGTCCTAGCAACTTGCAGTTTTCCTTTGATGAAGCTTTCCTGCTTTGGGTGGCGACTCCTGGATCCTAACATGTCACAAACTCCATTTTAGCTGCGGGGATTTCTGTATCCCTCACAGGGGAAGGGGAGCATCCCTTGGAAAACCCAAGAGCATTCCGGAGCTAGTGGCAGAGACACAGGGGTCTCTTTGCGAATCTGCTCAGCTGAGGTGCGGCAATCCGCTCTGCCGCACCTCTCAGCTGGGCGAAAAAAGGAGAAATATAAGGTCGGAATAACGCGGGGGCAGGCAGGAGGGCCCAGCTCCCGAAGAAAGAGAACGGGTTCGGTGACGTAATACCGTCACTGCTACCGGTTCAGCCGAACCGGACCGAACCGGGCCGAACCGGGAGCAACCCACCACTGCAGAGACAGGTTGAACTATGATGTATCTAAGCTGGCCTCCTCTTGAAAACAGGACATCCTTACTCCCCCCATTTTTTTTTACCAAGGACTCTTTGCGCTCCCTCCCCCAAGTCTCCTCCCTCCCTCCCACAAACCTGGATTGTAAAATATTTCCTGGCACATTCCAGCCTCTTTTATTCTTGCGGACAGAAAATTGCCTTCAGCGGATTCTTATTATTTCCGTAAAAGGGGAACGGTCTTCTTTGGAGTCTTTGCCCAAGCAAAGAAATATCTCCATGGAAGAGAAGTCAGACCCTATACCATTTCAGACAAATGACCATCTAGTCTCTTCTTAAAGACCTCCAGTGATGAAGCACCCACAACTTCTGGTGGCAAGCTGTTCCACCGGTTAATTGTTCTCACTGTTAGGAAGTTTCTCCTTAGTTCCAGGTTGCTTCTCTCTTTGGTTAGTTTCCATCCGTTGCTTCTTGTCCTGCCTTCTGCTGTTTTGTAGAATAGTTTGACCCCCTCTTCTTTGGGGCAGCCCCTCAAATACCGGAATTCTGCTATCATGTCTCCCCTAGTCCTTCTTTTCCCTAGACTAGCTAGACCCAATTTCCTGCAACCGTTCTTCATAGTTTTTTTTGTCTCCAGACCTTTAATCATCTTAGTTGCTCTTCTCGGCACTTTTTCCAAAGTCTCAACATCTTTTTTGTAATGTGGGGACCAAAGAGCCTTGGTACTACAGTGGTTTAAAGCACCCTGTTATTAACACAGCTGCCTGCAATTTACTGCTGGTTCGAATCTCTCCAAGGCTCAAGGTTGACTCAGCCTTCCATCCTTTCTAAGGTAGGTGAAATGAGGACCCAGTTTGTGGGGGCAATAAGCTGACTTTGTATAAATATACAAAAGTATGAAGGCTATTGCTTAACGCACTGTAAGCCGCCCTGAGTCTCCGGAGAAGGGCGGCATATAAATCAAATTAAAAAAAAAAACTGGATGCAGCATTCCAGGAGTGGCCTTACTAAAGGCTTTATAAAGCGGTACTTTAAACACTTCACCTGATTTCGATTCTATGCCTCCATTTATACAACCAAGGATTGTATTGGCTCTTTTGGTTGCTATTGCCCACCTCTGGCTCATGTTTAAGCGATCGTCCACTCCCTTGCGAAATTTGACACGTTCCCAAACTCAAAGGACCATACTTGGAAAAAGTATGCCTGACATCAGGCATTCCTTGTGGCCTTGCACAAATCTTTGCAGGTTGTGTTAAATGTGAGGGGATCGATGCTGCTTTCAAGAGAACAGGTTCTAAAAAGCCAGCCCTGTTGAGTTGGCTAAGGAGCACAGCTTGAGAGCAATATTACACCTGCCTTAATGGAGGTGTTTTTTTTTAAATTAGATTTATATTCAAAACTTTTCTATTTCAGCAAGCTGGCCTGGCCTAACTCCCTCTTTTAAATTTTTTAAAATTTTTTAATTCGTGATTTTATAAATTGGGTGTTTTAATCTGTGTTTCGGCCAAAATATTTAATAATTTTAAGGGATTTTTAATATTTGTATTGTATTTTATCTTGGCTGTTCACCGCCCTGAGTCCTTCGGGAGTAGGGCGGTATAGAAATTTAAATAAATAAATAAATAAATAAATAAATAAATAAATAAATAAATAAATAAATAAATAAATATGCCGCCCTTCTCCGGAGACTCAGGGCGGCTTACAATGCCTTCATCCTTTTGTATATTTTATACAAAGTCAGCTTATTGCCCCCACAAACTGGGTCCTCAATTTACCTACCTTAGAAAGGATGGAAGGCTGAGTCAACCTTGAGCCTGGGGAGATTCGAACTTGCAATAATTGCAGACAGCTGAATGTTAATAACAGGCTTTTAGTCTGTTGAGCTATCTAGGCTCTCTCCTCTGTGGCTTCATGGTTTAATGCTGGCTTGTTGCATTCACTAAAAGGCTCCTTCTCAACAATCATCCATAGCTCAATCTACCATGGGAGGCTATATATATTGGAAGGAGGAATGACTACCAATTCTTTATCCCCTTAGCTACTTTTCCAAGGCATGACTTGGCTTCCTTTAACAGATTTAACAGATTAACAAAGTTGGAAGGGACCTTATAGGTCATCAAGTCCAACAAGCAGGAGACCCTACACCATTTCTGACAAATGACAGTCCAGTCTCTTCTTGAAAGCTTCCATTGATGATTTCTGAAGGCAACTTCTGTTCCATCGGTTGATTGTTCTCACTGTCAGAAAGTTCCTCCTCATTTCCAGGTTGAATCTCTTCTTGTTCAGTTTCCATCCATTATTTCTTGTCTGGCCTTCAGATGCTTTGGAGAATAGCTTGACCCCCTTCCTCCTCTCTGGGGCAGCCCCTCAAATATTGGAAGACGGTTATCCTGTCTCCCCTGGTCCTTCTCTTCACTAGACTAGCCATGTCCAGTTCCTGCAACCGTTCTTCGTATGTTTGAGCCTCCAGTCCCCTCATCATCCTGGTTGCTCTTCTCTGCACTCTTTCTAGAGTCTCAACTTCTTTTTTTATAGTGTGGGGACCAAAACTGGATGCAGTACTCCAGATGTGGTCTTACTAGGGATTTATAGAGTGGTATTGGTACCTCACTTGATCTTGAGTGTACACCTCTGTTAGTGCAATTTAGGATTGCATTGGCACAAAACTTTGCGTATGTCAATTTTGAAGGGACTTGATCAGGGCAGGCTGGGTGCCAGCCATCACAACAACAGATCTTCTCCACCGTGGCAAAACAAACAAAAGAAGGAATCAAAACATGGTTTCCCAGGGGAAAGCTCCATCCTTAATTAGCCACCAACGAAGGAGCCCGAGAGTCCGCGGGGATTAATTTGACGCGTAGGACTCAGAGGTAATACCACTCCTCGCCCTAATTTAAGCCGTGTCAGCTTCGGAGAACCTGATTTTGGAATGAGAGTTTATTAGAACAAGGAAAGTTAGTTCCCATTCTGGACGGAGGTCCGATGGGAACAGGAAAAGATGTTTCTAGTTTTGCCTCTTCCAATTGTCAGCCCTGCCAGGAACAAAAAAACATGACTAGGTGAGCTAATTCTACTGCATCGTAAAGCTGCATTTCAGAATCTTACAAGTCTTGGTAAGGCCACACTTGGAATCCTGCATTCAGTTTTGGTCACCATGATGTAAAAAAGATGTGGACACTCTGGAAAGAGTGCAGAGTAGAGCAACAAAGAGGATTAGGGGACTGGAAGCTAAAACATATGAAGAATGGTTGCAGGAACTGGGTATGTCTAGTTTGATGAAGAAAGGACTAGGGGAGACAGATAGCAGTGTTCCGATATCTCAGGGGCTGCCCCAAAGAAGAGGGAGTCAAACTATTCTCCAAAGCACCTGAAGGCAGGACAAGAAGCAATGGGTGGAAACTAAAACAAGGAGAGAAGCAACTTAGAACTAAGGAGAAATTTCCTGACAGTTGGAACAATTAATCAGTGGAACAACTTGCCTCCAGAAGTTGTGAATGCTCCATCACTGGAGGTTCTTAAGAAGAGGTTGGACAACCCTTTGTCTGAAGTGGTGTAGGGTTTCCTGCCTAAGCAGGGGGTTGGACTAGAAGACCTCCAAGGTCCCTTCCAACTCTGTTATTCTATCTTCTAATCAAGTACGATAAATACAAATCTCTCGCCATCCTTTTTACAGCTTGAGCAGTTAGGGTGGGTCCTTTCACACATTCCATTGCCCCCCAAATTTCACTTCGTTGTCATTCACTCATTCCATTGCACCCTGGGTCCCAAATCTCACTCGGGACTAAGATTTCGGGGCTCAAGGAACTGGGGGGTGGGGGCAGGATTTTCTCTAGCTGTCCCTGCTTTGCATTGGCATGGATTTATCCATGCCGCATCCTGGCATTTCTCAAACCCCAACAAGTTTGAGAAGATGGTATTGGGGTTTAGCATGCTGGCTGGAGGACTCTGGGAGTTGAAGTCCACGTATCTTAAAAGTTGGTGAGGTTGGGAAAGATTGATTTTATCCAGCCCTTTTTTAAAAAAATTAATAAAACAAGTTTATTGGGGTTTTTTTTCTCCTCTCCCATTTTCACCCAATCTTTCTTCTTTCTTTTTTTTGAACAGTGTTGGTCGTTTCTCATCTTATACAATGGAAGAGTAGGGAGGAAGGAAGGGAAGGGAAATCAGAGTAGGAGAGAAAATAAGACGGGGGGAAGAGAGGAGGAGAAGGAGAAGGGAAGGGGAAGTCGAGAAGAGAAGAAGAAGGTGGGGAAAGAAAGTTGGAAAGAGAAGAGGGAGAGGGTAGGTTTAAAGAGAAAGATTGCTTACAATAGAAAAGATGAAGTGGAATAAAGGCAGCTCTGAACATACAAATATAAATATATTAAGATAAAGAATGAATCGTTTAAGAGTAAAAGAGGATAAATAGGTACAAATAGCAAAGTTAGAATTTAGGGAAGAAGGTGTTTATGTATGCAAGTATAGAAATACTGAGGTATGTTCAAAAAAAAAAGGAAAAGGAGGAAGACGATATTGGCAAACATTGTAATTGAGTAAAATGTATTTGAATTTGATTTTATCCAGCTTTAATTGGCTACAAGCTACCTCAATGTAGCGGAGAGGAAGTTTTGCCAATTCTGCTCAGTTGTGTTCCAATTCTTTCTTGTGGTCAAAGGGTAAGGCTATTAAGAGAAATAATCCAGAACTTGGTTTATCTGGCCGGCATTCTTGGGAATTAGTGGGAATGTATGTGAGGAGCTCCAAGAGGCCAGAGGCTGCTTAATTAGGGCTACCGACTCTTTAACAGTCCACAAATACATATAGATCCCCATCTCTATTTAGCCTGGCATGTCTGTAGCCTCCAAGGGCTAAAGGAAATCCAGTCCACCTGAGCTGAAATTTGACTGATTGGTGCTTAGAGAAGAACCTCAATCAATCAATAAGGAATAGAGCTGGAACAGACCTCGGTGGCATGCATAGCCATATTGGTGGGCACGCGAGCTCAGCTCCAGTGGACTGGAAGTTGGCAAACGGGCCGCTTTTGGCCTCCAGAGGGACTCCAGGGGTGTGGGGAAGGCCGTTTTCGCCCTCCCCAGACTCCTAGAAAGGTTCTGGAGCCTGGGGAGAACAAAAAAACAGGCCTTCCGGTCCCACCGGAAGTTGGCAAACAGGCTGTTTTCAGCCTCCGGAGGGCTTCTGGGGGGGTTTGGGGAAGGCTGTTTTCACACTCCCCAGACTCCTAGAAAGGTTCTGGAGCCTGGGGAGAGCAAAAAACAGGACTTCCGGTCCCACCGGAAGTTGGCAAACAGGCTGTTTTCAGCCTCCGGAGGGCTTCTGGGGGGGTTGGGGAAGGCTGTTTTCGCCCTCCCCAGACTCCTAGAAAGGCTCTGTAGCCTGGGGAGAGAGAAAAACGGGCCTACCGGGCCATCACGTGCCAGGAGTGGGGGGTGGGAGGGTTGTGCGCGCATGCGCGGGGGCGGAGTGCATAGAATTATGGGTATGGGCACGTGTGCGACACCCTCCCCCCCGCGCTCCCCCCATTCCTGGCACGTGATGGCAAAAAGGTTAGCCATCACTGCCCTATACCATTTCAGACAAGTGGCTGTCCAGTCTCTTCTTAAAAACCTCCAGTGACGAAACATCCACAACGTCTGGTGGCAAGCAGTTCCACTGGCCGATTGTCCTCACTGTTAGGAAGTTTCTCTTTAATTCCAGGTTGATTCTCTCCTTGATTACTTTCCATCCATTGTTTCTCGTTCCGCCCTCTGGTGCTTTGGAAAATAAATCGATCCCCTCCTCTTTGTGGCAGTTTCACCGTGTATAGTTGTGCAAACTCGGAAGCTGATTCCCCCTCTTCCCTTCCCCTTTTCCTGTCTTCTAGGGATCGAGTGTGCCAACGAGATAGATGAATGCGAGGGCCACCCTTGTGAAAATGGAGGGACCTGCGAAGACGCCATCGCTGACTATATCTGCCGTTGTATCTTCAACCCAGACGGCGTAGCCTGGGGTGGGAAGAACTGCTCTGTGGAGCTCACGGGTTGCAAGATCCACCACTGCCAAAACGGGGCTCTGTGTGTCCCCACCTTCCAATCAGAGGCCCACGGCTACCTGTGCCAGTGTCCTCCTGGATTTTACGGGCCCACCTGCTCCATCCCAACCACCTTCTCCCTGACGGACAATGGCTATCTCTTAATCAACGCATCTGCGGATGATAGGAACACAAGTGGTCACGGAGCGAGCGTAGCTCTCCGGTTCCGGACTACTCTTCTCAATGGCCTCCTTTTCTACCGAGGCCACCAAACTGAGCATCTGCTCCTGGAACTCTATGCTGGCCTTCTACAGGTGATGCTTTTGACTCAGGAGGCCAACGTATCTTTCACGCTGGAGTCACCGCCGGTGAACGATGGCCACTGGCACAAAGCAGAAGTGTCTCTACAAGAGTCTCTTGAATTCAGGCTGTGGCATGAAGCTTGCCAAGGAGGCATCTGCCTGTTCAGCCATCCCCTTGGCGAGACTACCCCTGTTTCTCTCCTGCCCTCATTTCTGAATATATATGTTGGAGGAGTTGAGGAGACGTTAATGATCAACTGCACGGGACACTTCACTGGTTGCTTCGAAGACCTGCAGATTGACTCCAAGATACTCCTACCAGAGGACGTAGAAGGTCTACAGCTTCCTGGATTTCAACTGGGTTGTGAGAGAACGGAATGGTGTCAGTCTCAGCCTTGTTCCCACGGTGGTCAATGCATTGACTTCTGGACGGACTTCCGTTGTCGCTGCTCCCGGCCTTACGAAGGCCACACTTGTTCCTACGGTGAGTAGCACGACAGGGCTCCCATTTACCTCCTTGAGAGAGTTCAGGAAGTTGGGTAAGAACTAAAAAATATTTTCAGAAACAATGATAGGAGCCGGTGGTAGGCGGGGAAATTCGTCTGCTTGGTTTGGGTAGAATAACAAGAATTTGTTTTGGGTTCTTACCCGAGATGAGACAGATGAGACAGAGAGAAGGCAGTGCCACAACCATTAAATGGCCTCGTGTAACAGCATAACAGAGTCGGAAGGCACCTTGGAGCAGAGGTGGGCTTCAAAAATTTTAGCAAGGGGTTCTCTGCCTGGTTGCTGAATGGGCATGGCCATGGAAAGCGTGGCCTAGTCAGCCCTCTGCAACATGGCGGGGGCGTTTTTGCCCTCCCCGGGCTCCAGAGGTTTTCTTCGAGCCTCCGGGAGGGCGAAAACGGCCTCCCCAGGCTCCGGAGGACCTCTGGTAGGCCCATTTTTCGCCTTTCCTAAGCCTCCGTGCGTGCATCCAAAATGGGCCGTGTGGGAATTCCTGGGAGGGGCGGGATGGGGTGGGAGGGGCCAGTCAGGAGTGGGATTTGGGGGTTCTCCAAACTGCACAGAATCTTAGCTAGAGGTTCTCCCGAACCCCTGCGAACCCCCAGGAGCCCACCCCTGCCTTGGAGGTCTTCTAGTCCAACCCCCTGCTCAAGCAGGAAACCCTATAACATGTTGGATAAATGGTTGTCCAATCTCTCCTTAAAAACTTCCAGTGTTGGAACATTCACAACTTCTGGTGGCAAGTTGTTCCACTGGTTAATTGTTCTGTCAGGAAATTTCTCCTTAGTTCTAGGTTGCTTCTCTCCTTGAGTAGTTTCCACCCATTGCTTCTTGTCCTGCCCTCAAGTGCTTTGGAGAATAGCTTGACTCCCTCTTCTTTGGGGCAGCCCCTGAGATATTGAAACACTTGCTATCATGTCTCCCCTAGTCCTTCTCTTCATTAAACTAGACACACTCAATTCCTGCAACTGTTCTTGATATGTCTTCAGTCCTAAATGTAGAGATTATATCGGACATTTCTGGAACCCAGAACTCCATAGGTCTTCTGAAATACTATCACCTCTAGTAGAAGCCATGCTGAAAACTAAAGAAAGATGTGATGGTTGAAACGCGAGCTGTCGTGGGTGCACCTAGGATCCACCCACATTACACCAATTCTCCGCGAGCTGCACTGGCTCCCTATTGGTCTCTGGGCACAATTCAAGGTGTTGGTTATTACCTTTAAAGCCCTACATGGCTCAGGACCAGGGTATCTTCGAGACCGCCTTCTACTACATAACTCCCAATGATTGGTCCCACAAAGTTGGTCTCCTCAGGGTCCCGCCAGCTAAACAATGCCGGCTGGCGAGCCCACGGGGGAGGGCCTTCTCTGTGGCTGCCCCAGCTCTCTGGAACCAGTTACCTCCTGAGGTCCAGACCATCCCCACCCTATTGGCCTTCCGGAAAGCGGTGAAGACCTGGCTTTTCCGGCAGGCCTGGGGCCGTTGATTTCGCTCTTGCGATCTGACGAGATCCGGCCATGAATGGTGTGAATGAGTTTTAATGTTTTTAATTTTTAAATGTTTTTTATCATGATTTTAAATGCATTGTGAGCCGCCCTGAGTCTTCAGAGAGGGGCGGCATACAAACTGAATTAATAATAATTAATAAATAATAAATAAATAAACCCATAGTAGTTTCCGAGTAGTTTCATCTCCTTGGCTTGGAACTGGAAAGCTTTTTTTCCCCCTCTCTTTTCCAGAGTCACCCTCAGCGACATTTGGCCAGGATAATTCTTCTAGCTTTGTCACCTTTGAGGTTCCCGACAGCCTCGGGCCCAATTTTAACCTCTCCTTTTTTATCCGGACGCGGAAGGCCGGCGGACTCATATTCCAGATCAGCAACGGAAGCGATGTTTTCCTTACGGTATACTTGAAGGACGGGAAGCTCCAGATCGAAGCACCGTCGGCTGCTTGGGTGGGATCTTCTGGAAATCTGGCCGACGGCACCAGGCACTTTGTGGCGCTCTCCTTCCATGAAGGCCTCGCTCGGGCCAGCCTGTTAAACAGAGAAGAAGAGCTGGGAGATCTGGCCGTCGCCTTTCTTGCTGCTAATTTTGAGATCCATGTGGGTGGGCTCCCCCACGAAGAAAATTTGGACCTCTGGGGGGGCCCTTTTAAAGGCTGCCTGCAGGATATCCAACTCAATCACCACCAGATGCAGTTTTTCCCTCCTCCAGATAACGACAGCCTTCCACAGGACGTGTATGTGAGGCAAAACCAGAACGTTGTCCCAGAATGCCTCTCAGACAATGCCTGCAAGGTAAGGATCAGGCTAAAAGGGGGCCAAGATGCACCCAGATATTTCTGAATGTGGGGAAAACATCTCTATGGGCGGGAAGAAACAATGCGCTGGGGGGGGGGAGACCAGAGGTCTCCTAATGCTAATACTTGTAGCATTATATCCTGAGGTTGTTAAAATTGTTGAGGGACCTCAAATGTATTGTGACTTAGGCTCACTTAGTCATTACAAGACACAATTAGTCCCAAAACAAACCTATTTTATTGTAACAGCTAAGAATTACTTCATTCCCAGCTTAGTCCAAATTAATTCCAAAATGAGTCCTTCAGAAAAAATCCTTCAGGTTTATCACAAACCTTTATCTTCTTTGGCACTCTGCCAAAGGCCTTTCTTGGCAAAGCCCCACGAAGTTCACAAACAAGACCCGCCGACTGGAAACAGATTTAGCAACGTTGCTTTCCTACAAAGAGCCCAAGAGCCTTTGCTGCTCTTTTAAGCTTTATGGAAGGGGCCAATCATCTCCTGGCCTTACTCCCGAGTCGTCCCTTTTGCTTTAGCTGCTCTTGCCTGCTGGCAGCTCTTCACATGCATGCATTAGGAACAGGCTCCTCCTGTTCCTCTGCCTCTCTGCTGTCCGACAATGGAGGCTCCGGAATGCCATCACTCCCAGATGGCTCTGGCCCCATCTCTGCCTCCGACGCAGAGCCCTCGTCCGGGCCTTCCCCTGACTCCAGGACTGGCCCATTGTCCTCCCCAGCCTCCTCACTGTCCGACTCCACTGCCAGCTCCGCAAGCTGTTGGCGGACCACAACAAAATGGTTGATGATTACAGACCAAACAAGACTCTGGCAACCAAATTTGTCAGAAAAAGCCACGTCCATGCTGAAACGCTTCAGCAGATGAAGTTCATAATGCCTCTGGGCTGGGGGTGGCAGCTTCTGCTCTAATCTGGTTTGGAGAATAACCTTGGCTGAGATTGGTGAGATTAGCCTAGCTGCTCCTAGAGATATAGCATTTCCTTGCTGTGTTCTTACTTCTCATGCGGCCAGAAGGAGAATGATCTGGAGAACAAGACTCACGAAAACCAGCCAGGTGAGGTATGGATCTTCTCTTTATCTTCAACGTGTCCATTCATGTCCCCAAGCTGTGTTTATTTTTTATTTTTTTTTTAAAAAAACCGAAACATCTCCAGCTGCAAGGAAGTACCTTCTCTGCATGCTTTGTGGTCATTCAACCTTGCCATGGGTTGCATCTATGGGACTACAAGTAGTGGCCAAAATCGTGGAAACCTTTTGGGAAAAGTTGTATTTTCTAAAACTAGCTAATAACACCACTTTTTTGGGGAGTAGTAGTAGTACCATAAAATTATATATCAATGGAAAGATAATTGAATCAAGAATGTAGTGCAATGACTTTTAGGAAGGGTTTGCTATTAGAAGAGCAGTTACAGGATACAGAAGAAAAGTGAAACAGGTAGAATAAAACGAGATAGACAAAAATGATCCCCATGGAAAAAACGAGATATACAAAAATGATCCCCATGTCAGTGAATACTTCATTGGGTAACCTTTAGCATGAATGACGGCCTTACAATGTCTTCCCATGGAGCGAACCAAGTCTTTTAGTTCTGCAGCTGTTATCATGTGAAACCAAGATTGAATGATGGCTTCTATTAACTGGGTTTTATTGCTGGATCGCTTCTGACTAACCAGTTTCTTTAGTTGGAAAATCCATAGTTTTTCCGATTGGGCTATTCCCAGGCCATTGTTATGTTTTATTAAATTTATATACCGCCCTACTCCCGAAGGACTCAGGGCGGTGAACAGGCACAGAATAAAATACATAAATACAAAAGTTAGAAACAATTTAAAACCAAATTAAATAATTTAGCCCAAGACCATTAAAAATCCCAATAATTTAAAACAAATTAAAATTTCAGTTTAAAAATTTAAAAGAAAGGGGAGAAAATTAGGCCAGGCCGGCTTGCTGGAATAGGAGGGTCTTAAGAGCACGGCTATTCCAGCAATGGAATAAGATTATCTTGAAACTCCCCCCCAAAAGTGGTGTTATTAGCCATCAAACCTCAAAAAGACACTTTTCCCAAAAGGTTTTCACAATTTTGGCCACTACTGTACCTTTCTCTCTCCTTCCTGCCTGCCTTCTTTCTGACTAACAAGTTTCTTGAGTTAACTCCATAGATTTTCAGTTGGGTTAAGATTTGGGCTATTCCCAGGCCATTCCAGCAGTGGAATAGGATTATCTTGAAAAAAAGATACCAAAAATACCCCCCAAAAGTGGTGTTATTAGCCACCAAACCTCAAAAAGACACTTTCCCCAAAAGGTTTCCACAATTTTGGCCACTACCGAAGAGTGACATTTCTCAACCTTGGCAGAATTCTGGGAGTTGAAGTCCACCACGTGGACAAAGGCTGAGAAACACCGAACTGGAGGCAGCAGGAATGGGAATTATAATGGTGAAGGTTCTGAATTCTGTTGGCGGTACATATTGAATCACCCCTGATTTGAACACGGAGAGAGATTTCCCCAAGTTGAGTCCAAACGTCCTTCATTGTTCAATCATCAATCAGACCTCACCCAAAACTCAACATCTTTGGCTGAAAAGCTAATCTTCAAAGACTGCAAGTCTTGGGGAGAAAAGGAGCATGCAAACGTGGGGCCTCACCAAATTTTTGTGTGGGCACAGAGGAATCAAAAGAGAGAGTGTGCGGTGGGCTAGAGGTGGCCTCACAATCAGGAGGCTGTGAGTTCAATCCTAGATAGAGGCTGATATTTCTCTCTCTGGGCACAATGAGAATATTATCTGCTGGACAAAACTCCGCTCTGACGACAGGAAAGGCATCTGGCCAGTAAACACTCAGCTCCCAGTAAACACTCAGTTGCCCCGACTCCACCCCATAAGGGATTGCAAACTATGACAGAGGAATTAAGAGAGAGAAAACTGGGTAGTTGCTGGTGGTGGATAGGTACAAATAGAAATTAAATCTGGTTGTATCAAGAAGTACAGAGAAGACGTAGATATCCAATTATACCTAAATTCCATATCCACTAACAGCTACCAGAACCAGTGGTGAAATTCATTTTTTTTTACTACTGGTTCTGTGGGTGTGGCTTGGTGGGAGTGATGTGGCTTGGTGGGTGTGGCAGGGGAAGGATACTGCAAAATCCCCATTCTTGGGAGAAGGATATTGCAAAATCTCCATTCCCTCCTCACTCTGGGCCCAGCCAGAGGTGGTATTTGCCGGTTCTCCGAACTACTCAAAATTTCCGCTACCGGTTCTCCAGAACCTGTCAGAACCTGCTGGATTTCACCCCTGTACAGAACCCAGCTTTCTTAATCATTTAACCCAAGGTTCTCCAACCTTGGCAGCTTTTATGACTAGTGGACTTCAACTCCCAGAATTCCTCAGCCAGCATTTTGGGAATTGAAATCCACAAATCGTAAAAATGGACAAGGTTGGAGATCCTTGATTTAATTCACTGGGCACTCAACTGCTCCATTTCATTTCCAGGGAGAAAAAAAAAACTGCTAGGCCTGGAAGCCATCTTTTGCATTAGGCCTTCATTAGGCCTGCCACATCTACTACTGTGGGAAACTGGGAGGGGGGATTGTATGGAGCCCGGGTGATATATATAGTCAAAATAACATTCCTTTCCCCGAGAGTCAAGGACATCTTGCCCTGCTCCTGGAGGTTTGGAACTGGGAGGCATCTCCTGTTAGAACGGTGATTTGGTTGGGCCATGTGATGGACATGTGGGTGCTGGGCAGGGGCTTAGACAATGTTGGCGAACCTTTTCGGCACCGAATGCCGAAACGGGAGTGTGCGCTCGTGCGAGTGTGCATGTATGCTGGAAACCAGGAGAACAGCCAGTCGGTGTGCATGCACATAGCTGGCGGCTGCTCTTCTGGTTTCCAGCACACATATGTGCACCGGCCACCTGGTTTTCCAATTTCTGGCACGCATGTGTACACGAAGACCTGTTGGCCAGTGCGCATGCGTGCAAAGACCAGCTGGTGGGTGCACATGCACGCACCACAAAGATGATCTTCGAGTTTCTGGCGCATTCATGCACACTGGCTGGCTGGCCTTCGTATGCGAATGCGTGCCAGAAACCGGAAGACTAGGTGTCTGGTGCGCATGTGCACGCTGGAGACTGGAAGAGCAGCCGCCCGGCGTGCGCATGCACAGCGGGCGGCTGTTCTCCTAGTTTCTGGCGCTCCCACGCACATGAAGACCAGCTGGCCTGCGCACCGGAACCCGGAAAAGCAACGGCTCGCGTGCCCGGAGAGATGGCTCTGCGTGCCACTTCCGGCACACGTGGCATAGGTTTGCCATCATGGGGCTTGGACTTTCCTTTGGGTGTGGAAAACCTGGAAGCTTTCAGATTCGGGTTTTCCCAGATGTGCCAATACGACATCTCAAACAAAATGGAAGCTTGAGGAAATTCAAGCGTGGGGGTTTCCTTTCGTTGGGTGTGTTACTTGGAACCCCGACGAAGTCACTTTTCCCGCTAATTATGTTCCTTTTGTCTTTCAGTCTTCTCCTTGCCTCAACGGTGGTCTCTGTACCGTCACCTGGAATGACTTCAACTGTAGTTGCCCGCCCAACTTTACCGGGAAATGTTGTGAGGAGAAAGTCTGGTGCCAAAGAGATTTGTGTCCTCCACTTACCGCTTGTGTGGATGTCCCCTCCGGTTATGTATGTAAGTGTTCCTCCAGGAATTGTAGGACACTGTGGAAGTGTCCTTTTTTGTTTTGTTTTAAACGGGGTCACCCAGGAGTCTGGAGACCCTTTCCGTTTGATCTCAACCTGGTACAAATCTGTGGTAGATCCCATTACACTCAGCCTGCTAATTCTTTAAAAAGATGGCTTGAAAAGTCTTAGGTAGTTTCTAATCCAAGTCATGGGGTCACGCGCAAATCCTGAACATTCTTCTTGGTAAGCCTCCGTACGCTCTTGTTTTCCATTCCAGGAAATTTAAATTAATTTTTTTAAAAAGGGGGGTTTCCCACCTCACTCTGGAAAGAAGCTCAAGAGATTCACATCCACTTGTTGAAGTTCCCGGTTTTAGCTTCAAGGAACTTTCATTTATTGTGACTTACGTTTCCTCTGATTGTCCCAAAGGTGACAATTTTTCAGGAGGCGACTGGACGTTCTTGTTTTGTTTTTTCTTTTGAAGATGTTTTGCTTCTCATCCAAGAAGCTTCTTCCGCTCGGACAGGATACTGGGAAGTGAAAGGATTTATACTCCTTGCAGACATCTGGGCATTTCCATTCTTTTAGAGCAATGTTGACGAACCTTTTCGACACCAAGTGCTGTAACGGGGGTGCGCACAAGCCGGAAACAAGACGACCAGCCACCCGATGTCCATGCGTGCGCCAGGAAGATGATCTTCCAATTTCTGGTGTACACATATGCACCGGACAGCTGGTGTTCCGGTTTCTGTCACACATGCAGGTGCGAAGATCAGCTGGCCGGTGTGCATGCACGTGCCAGAAACAGAAAGATTATCTTCCTAGTGCGCCCATGTGCACCGAGCAGCTGCCCTTCTGGTTTCCGGCGCTCCCATGCGTGTGAAGACCAGCTGGCCAGTGCGCTAGAACCCGGAAGAACAACGGGCGATGGTTCACATGCCCGGAGAGATGGCTCTGTGTGTCACTTCCATTACATGTGCCTGCTATGACCTAGGCTTCCTGAGTCATTAAAACACACGAGTAGTCCCAAAAACCTCTTTTATTGCAACAGCTGTGAATTACGTTCATTCACAGCTGAGTCCCAATTAGTTGCAAAAAGTCCTTCGGGAGAAGTCCTTCGGGATAACCACCAACCTTTCTCTCCCTTGACACCCTGCCAAAGACCGACTTGGCAAAGCCACACAGAGTCCAGAATCGAAGAGATGCCGATTGGGAACAGAATTAACAACGTTGCTTTCCTGCAAAGGGCCCACGTGCCTTTGCTCCTCTTTGAAGCCTTATGGGAGGGGACAATCATCTCCAGGCCTTACTCCTAAGTCGTCCCTTTTGTTTTAACCGTTCATGTCTTCTGGCAGCTCTGCGCATGCACGCACTAGGAACAGGCTCCTCCTGTTCCTTTGCCTTTCTGCTGTCTGACTCTGGAGGCTCCGGAGTCCACATATCACTCCCAGATGGCCCTAGTCCCATCTCTGCCTCTGATGCAGAGCCCTCATCCGGGCCTTCCCCTGACTCCAGGACTGGCCTATGTTCCTCCCCAGCCTGTTCATGGTCTGACTCCGCTGCCAGCTCCGCAGGCTGCTGGTGGACCACAACAGTGCCATAGGTTCGCTGTCACGGTTTAAGTGAGTCGTTGAAGCACTTGGAGGTTTATTTGTGTCCTCAGGGTCACCTGAGTAGCGCTCCTGGTTCCTGCAGTCTCCAATTTTTCCTCTGGATAAACTTCCAAGTGCTTCAATGACCCTCTAAAACAGGGGTGTCAAACTCACGGCGGCGTCACGTGACATATCGGGACTTTCCCTCCCTTCGCTAAACCAGGTGTGGGGGTGGCCAGTGCATGATGCATTTTGCCCGCGGGCCGGGAGTTTGACCGCCCTGCTCTAAAAAGATGCAAACGACCACTTGTCTTCAAGGAGTATCAATCCTTCCATTCCCCACCATCCAGTCAGAGCTGAAGAAGCTTCCTGGATGAGAAGCGAAATGTCTTCAAAAGAAAAAACAAAACAAGAAAGTCCAGTTGCCTCCTGGAAAAGGCACCTTTGGGACAATCCGAGGAAACGTTAAGTCATAATAAATGAAAATTCCTCGAAGCTAAAACCGGGAACTTCAACAAGTGGATGTGAACCATGACCTAGAGGACTGAGAATCTCCATGGACTTTCCTCTGATTGATTTCTCTTCGCAAGGAACTCTGTTTATATATCTGGGTCATCTTAGTATTTCACTCCTTGTGATGGCCTCAGAATGGCCTTTGACGAGCGTTCATCTTCCTTGAACTTCCTGGTGGAGATCTTTGAGGTGCTCCTTGGTCAGGGGTGGGCTTCAAAAATTTTAGCAAGGGGTTCTCTGCCTGGTTGCTGGGTGAGTGTAGCCTAGTCAGCCTCCTGCACCATGGCGGGGGGTGTTTTTGCCCTCCCCAGGCTCAGGAGGCCTTTCTTGAGCCTCCGGGAGGGCGAAAACAGCCTCCCCAGGTTCCAGAGGCACTCTGGAGTCCTTCCTGAACTTCCAGTAGGCCCGTTTTTCACCCTCCCGGAGCCTCCGTGTGCACCCTGCACTTACCTGCATCCAAAAAGGGCTGTGTGGGGACTCCTGGGAGGGGGAGTGGTGGGGTGGGCGGGGCCAGCCAGGAGTGGGATTTGGGGGTTCTCCGAACTGCACAGAATCTTAGCTAGAGGTTCTCCCGAATCCCTGCAAACCCCCAGCAGCCTACCCCTGTTCTTGGTGTCTCCACTGGACAGCCCTTCCACTTGTGATCTTTTGATTACCGTGTCATCCTGCAGGTCTGGCCAATGCCACATTTGATGAGCACGATGCCGTTGAATTCACAGCCAATATGTCTATCGTCAGAGCTCTTCACAGCCTCCGCCTGGATTTCAGGACGCGGGACAGCGATGCTGTCTTGATACAAGCCATCGAGGAAGTCGATTCCCTTCTGGTGGCTATTCAAAACTCTTCGCTCCTGGTTGAAATCCGGAGCGGGAATGGAGTCGAGGGAGCCAACTTTCTCAGGCCCATGCCCGTCGCTGATGGCTCCTGGCACACCCTCTTGTTGACCATGGAAGAGCCCTCAGCCTATTCGTCAAGGTGGCATCTCCAACTGGACGATTCCACCAACACAACTCTCCTGGGTAATGCCGGCAACCTGGATTTCTTAAAAGGCAACGCATTTATTGTCTTGGCTGAAAACTTCACGGGCTGCCTCGGACACGTAGACATCGGGGGGCTGTTTTTGCCCCTGTCCAGCCACCCTTTTTACCCACAGCCAGAACAATTCGTTCAGGTGACCAGCAGGGCCCTCCTTCTGGGCTGCCAGGGAGAAGACATCTGTTCTTCCAATCCGTGTCATCACGAAGGCTCCTGCTTGGACCTCTTCAACGCCTTCGGTTGTGCCTGCCAGCCTGGGTGGGAAGGGCCGCTATGCGAGACCAACACGGATGAGTGTAAATCTACCCCGTGTCTTCACGGCGAGTGCGAAGACCTAGTAGGAGACTTCCAGTGCATCTGTCATAAAGGTTTCATCGGGAAACGTTGCCATATCAACGTAGATGACTGCATAAGGCACCAGTGCCAGAATGGAGGGACCTGTGTGGATGACGTCTACAGCTACACCTGCAAATGCCCGCCAGAATACTCTGGCCCTCTCTGCGAGTAAGTCTGTAGGAAGTCTGACTGGCAAAAATGAGAATTCTGGAGGTGTTTTTTCTCAGAGTCCCACCCTAACCTTTCTTTCCAGCCAGACGTCCCAAACATACTTTTCCCAAAAGCCAACTGGATTTTCTTAGATCTTTTTCCCTTGAAAACGTTTCGCTTCTCGTCCAAGAAGTTTCTTCGGTTCAAGAAGTTCACCCAAGAAGTTCTTCATCCAAGAACTGAAGAAGCTTCTTAAGATGAGAAGTGAAATGTTTTCAAGGGAAAAAAAAAAGCCAAGTGTCAGACTGCGGTGCTATCTCAAAATTAAATGAATTTCCAAACTGCCAATCTTTAAGGAAATCTTCCTTTAATTGAGCTCAGCCACCGGATCATGACTCCGTGTGGACAAGACTGACCTTTTGCCTCCCAATCCCTCCCTTTCCGATCCCCAAATCTCTGCTTCTCGTTGGCTGTCTTCCAAGTCATTCTTCAGACTTCTTTTCCTTGTCATTTCCCAGGAATGTGCCCCCTCCCCTCATTTCCACGACAACCGGGCTTCAAAGGGATTTAGCAGGCAAAAGTCTCAGAGTTTATCTTTCGCTCTCCTCTGCTCCCTCTATGCCAGCGTTGCAACGCTGACACCAAGAAAGTCCGGTTGGCTTTGGGGGAAAAAAAGCACTTTGAGACAACCATGACTGGATGATTGAGAATCTCCATAGACATTTTTCCAACCAGACCTTCTAAAGCAGGCGTGAAATGCTCCCGGTTCGGACCAGATCGCCCGATTCGGTAGCGAATGTGGCAGGCGATTCGGAGAACTGGTAGCAATCGTGTCATGAGACTCCACCCAGCCAACCAGTTGTCGTTACTTCTCGGTTTTAACCAGGAAGTAATTTATTATTTATTTATTTATTTTTATATGCCGCCCTTCTCCAGAGACTCAGGGCGGCTTACAGTGCGTTAAGCAATAGCCTTCATCCTTTTGTATATTTTATACAAAGTCAGCTTATTGCCCCCACAAACCGGGTCCTCATTTTACCCACCTTAGAAAGGATGGAAGGCTGAGTTGACCTTGAGCCTGGCGAGAATTGAACTCGCAGTAGTTGCAGGCAGCTGGATGTTAAATGCTGCCTTAGTAGGAGGCATTAGCCTCCTACGCCACTTAGGCTCTCAGGCTAATGTGTTTTGTACCCTCTGTGCATGCACAGGTTTTGCTTTTTTGCTTTTAAAAGTAAAAAAAAGGCTCCGATGATCACAGTTGAGCCGCCTGGTATGTGCCTACCACACAAGTCTTGTATATAAACTACTGTTTGTAAGATAAACCTCTGTGTCCTGTATTTTGCTCCTGGGTTGTCTCAAAATAGTCATCACGTTGTAAACACTCTGACAGGTTATGAGAAGAGAGAAGAGAAACCCAGTGAAACAGAGAGAAGGCCAGAGTTGACTAGAGAGAAGAGAAACCCAGTGAGAGCTTGCTCCAGAGTCAAAGGGGTTGTGCATCATGGTTTGATAGTGGTTAGTGGCTTGTGAAAGAAAGCAGGCAGCATGGCCTCCATCGGGAGTAATGGGAGGAGGTGTCTTGGCTGAATGAGACAAACTACCTCTCCAGGAATGTAAAGATGGAGATGTACCTGCGGAGAGAGGAGTTGTGGGACGATTGTTACTAATCCACCAGCAGTCCTGGATGATGGGGACCAGAGAAGAAATGAAAAGGCATTAGCCAGCCTAATTCTGGCTTTAGAGGACAATCAGCTGATAACATGTGAGGGGTCTCCAGTTTGCAAAAGAGTCGTGGGAAGCGTTGCGCAGTGTGTATTTTTTTGAAGAATGCCTACGAATGTCTGGTTTCTAAATCAAGGTTCTTCTTTCTTTCTTTCTTTCTTTCTTTCTTTCTTTCTTTCTTTCTTTCTTTCTTTCTTTCTCTCTCTCTCTCTCTTTCTTTCTTTCTTTCTTTCTTTCTTTCTTTTTTTAAAATTCCAGGTGGCCCTTCCCCCTGAACAATGTGGCAAGAACTTCACCTGTTTGAACGGCGGCAAATGCATGAGTGGGCCATGGGGAGCCAACTGCAGCTGCAAGATCGGCTACACGGGGAAGAAGTACGATGATGGCTTTGACCCTCCATCTTTAAAGGGCACTCCTTAAAACCCGTTTTGCCTCTTCGATCCTCACCCCGTCCCTCGTTTCTTTAAGGCCGCAGCTGATTCCTGCCTTGCTTTATTTCCAGGTGCCAGATCAACGTCAGCGATTGTGACCCCAGCCTTTGCAAAAACGGGGGGACGTGCCAGCACTCCATGAATCGATCCTGGTGTATCTGCGGTGCCAACTACGCTGGGGAATATTGTGATGTCAGTGTAAGCCAGAGTCTCTCTTTTCTTTTCCCAGGATAATGGGTTGGATTCCCACTACACTTGACTCAGAAAAGGAGTTAAAATCTTTTCCAAGTGTTTGATCTTGGGGGGCTGGGGTGGATGTGGCTGGGGTGGGCGTGGCCAGCTTGACATCCCTCATGTCTGGGGGTGGCCTGAGCGCTCTGCCAGCGGAAATGGGCTCCCGAGCTCCGTTTTCGGCTGCAACAGCCTCCTACAACCCTCTGCCAGCAAAAATGGAGCTTCGAAGTGCCACCTGTGGCCCTCGTGAACTCCGTCCCGAGCTCCATTTTCACTGGCAGAGGCACTGCGGGCTGGTCCTTTGCTGTTTCCAGGGCAACCAGTGGTCCCAGCCGGTTCGCACCTATTCAGGAGAACTGGTTGTTAACTTTCTAAGCAGTTCAGAGAACCGATCGTTGGAAGAAACCTTATTTTGTTTTTTTCCACTTTACAGGGCTAATCCTGTAAGGAAGGCAGGAAGGAAACATTCTGGTGTTGTTTCTAGCCTAATCTTTATTGCCCTGCTTACAGAAACTGCCTCTCTGGTTAACCCTTATTACATTGTAACAAGCTAAGGCGAAGCGCCCATCGGACGTGAGTGATGTTGAGTTGGCCACGCCTGCATGGTCACATGACCACCGAGCCATGCCTACCCAGCTGGTCCCAGTGGTGAAATTCAATTTGTTTTACTACCGGTTCTGTGGCCGTGGCTTGGTGGGTGTGGTGTGGCTTGGTGGACGTGGCAGGGGAAAGATACTGCAAAATCCCCATTCCCTCCCCACTCCAGGGGGAAGGATACTGCAAAATCCCCATTCACTCCCCACTCCTGGGGGAAGGATACTGCAAAATCCACATTCCCTCCCCACTCCAGGGGGAAGGATACTTCAAAATCCCCATTACTTCCCCACTCCTGGGGGAATGATACTGCAAAATCCCCATTCCCACCTCATTCCTGGGGGAAGGATACTGCAAAATCCCCATTCCCATCCCACTCCAGGGGGAAGAATACTGCAAAATCCCCATTCCCACCCCTCTCTGGGGCCACCCAGCGAGGCGGCCTTTGCCAGTTCTCCAAAACTCAAAAATTTCCGCTACTGGTTCTCCAGAACCTGTCAGAACCTGCTGGATTTCACCTCTGCCTTGCCCCAAAGGAATCCTTAATGCAATGATCCCGCTCAGGTAGAGGGAGTCCCAGATCCATGTTTTGATGTAGACCTGAAAATCCACTTCTTATCTACTTATACTTTGCCCTGTCCTGGTTTCTATCCCAGCGTTTCTAGGCTGTCAGGTGTCTCCACTGTTGAGATCACAACCTGGTATTTTTAGCATGGCTTACACCAACCTCACGTGGCTTGGTGAGGAAGCTGGGCAGGGTGAAGAGAGAGAGCTTCTGCAGGTGGAGGATGTATTTTGAGAAGGTGCTTTAAGTAGCCTGAAGGCCAGACAAGGAATAATGGATGGATACAAGGAGAGATTCAACCTGGAAATAAGGAAACATTTTCTGATAGTGAGAACAATCAACCCATGGAACAGAAGTTGTGAGACCTTCATCATGGGAGGCTTTCAAGAAGAGACTGGACTGCCATTTGTCAGAAATGGTGTAGGGTCTCCTGCTTGGGTGGGGAGGTTGGACTAGATGACCTACAAGGTCCCTTCCAACTCTATTCTGATTGATTGATTGATTCAACCTAGAAATAAGGAGAAATTTTCTGACAGGGACAACAATCCACCAATGGAAGAGAAGTTGTCTTCAGAAGTTGTGGGAGCTTCATCACTGGAAGCTTTCAAGAAGAGACTGGACTGCCATCTTTCTCCTGCTTGGGTGGAAGGTGGTGGAGGGGGGTCAGCTAGGGGTGAGATTTGGAGGTTCTCTGAACCAGCCATAACATTAGCTACAGGTTCTCCCGAACTCAGTGTTGCATTCTTCCTCACTGAATGCTTCAGCCAGGTCCCTGTATTCCTTGGGGACCTGGGGAGTCCCAGGTAGGGCTTTGATGGCCGTCGTGGCCACCTCTTGTTGGTGGGGGCCCTGAGGGCTCGTCTCAGTGGGTTTGGCTTCAGGAGGGACGGGCGGCAAGAGACCCACCCCTATCATGACTTTTCGGTAGCTGTCCTCCTATTTGATTGTAGGGGCCCATTTGTCTAGCCAGGTGAGTCCCAGGATGATTGACTCTGCCATTTTTGGGGCAAACCTGTAGCAGCCCACCCCTGCATTTATCCAGACTAATCTTCCCTTTCTTGATTTCTCTGGCAGAGAGGGAGCCTTCCAGGCTCTGCCTTCCCCTTCCCCTTGGTTGAAGTGGCAGTTCCGGTCGTCTGCAGCTGCCTCTTTCTTCTCATCATCATCCTCGTCCTCATGATCCTCACCGCCCGGAAGAGACGCCAATCCGAGGGAACCTACAGCCCGAGCCAGCAGGAAGTGGCCGGAGCTCGCCTGGAGATGGACAGCGTCCTCAAAGTCCCACCCGAAGAACGTTTAATATAAGCAACGAGGGGATTTGATAAAAGTTGGCACAAAAGTGTGGGCAGAGTGCTCCTTCCAACAGACCAGGATGGCAGTGAAGTTGGACGCCCATTGAGTGGGTGGCCCACCTGTATACCTGGGACCTTTGAGGACCTATACATGTGCCTTGTGGGTTCCTCTCTGGCAGTGGCAGCAACCGGCCTCTCAATCATACCACACACCTGTCCACTCCCATGCTTCAGAAGGGCTGTTCTAATCCAACAGGCTGCCTTGGCAAGTGGCTGTGCGGAAGGACGATCGGCCACAGACTTCTCTGAGCATCAACCAACCGACCGGAGAATCCACACGGAAGCCCTGCCTCTCTCCTCGGTGTGGTTTAGACTCTCTTTGTGATGGCCTCCAGGGAGGAGTTACAAAGTGGTCCTGTTGGGGTGGGCGATTGTGGCATTCTCGAAAGGCTCTACTTGTTTTAAGAGGGTTGTGATGGCTCTGGTTTTGACATGGGGGGATGGGGGGAAGGATTCGGAGGCCTTGTTTCTAGAGGCAGGGATAGGACATCCTGAATTGTCAGGATTGGCATAAAACGAGAGTCGTGACGAAGACACAACAGCTGGGCAAATGCACTTCCTCACTTTTGACATTTGAAGCCTCTTCTTAGATGGGTGCATTGCCTATAGGACTGTTCTAGGGGGACCTAGTTATAGACAAGACTCACAAGGAAAGTCTCAAATGCTGTCCCAAGTGGTCAAATAACACCTTGACCTATCCTAGACCATGTCAGCAGCTCCATGCTTCTTGGGAGCGGTTGGAACTACTGAGCTGCTCCTCATCCCTTCAGGCATCTCAGGTGTGTCCATAAAGAGGAGATGGACTACATGAGAAGCCAACAAGACAAGCCACCAGGAGACCACAGGGTATGAGCCGAGGTGCTGAATGTCAACACTGCCTCTGCTGAGCTGAATGCCAGTTGATAGAGAGGAGTTCACAGGGGGTATTCAGCTGGTTCGAACGAGTTCACCCGAACCGGTAGCAGAAATCGTAGGTGGACCCACTCACCCGCCTTGGCTCTATGCCATTGTATTTAGGTACGTTTTTGAGGTTTGGTCACATGCGTGGTAGGAGTGCGCACCAGCAAAGCACATGCGTGGTAGCTCTGGTGTACGCATGAAGGCTGTCCGCACACTCACGTTTGCGAACCAGTAAGGAAGGTAAGTGCATACCACCTCTGGAGGAGTTAGGTTCAAAAATCTCTGCCCCCATCTATTGTAGTGACCAATGTCTTCTGGGCCCTGCCTGCAAGCCATACCGGTTGGCCAGAAGGTCAGAATATTCATAGTCCCTGTAGGACTTTGGTGTTTGCAAAACAACCCACTACGGTTGAATGCAAACTAGCTGAGAGGATACGAAGGAAAAAGGCACCACAACTAGGTTGAAGTGTATTGTTTTGGACTGTGAAAGGCTGAGCAGCTCATGCCTGGGAACTCAACACAAACTGCACACCGATCATTAGACACACCCCGCAGCTGCGAGACGGAAGAGGGTGAACAACAAAAAAAAACTGCTTAACCCCAATAACACACCACAAAAAATCCAAAATCCTCTTCTGTCACAGAACAAAACATCTTAAATCATTCCCCCTCGAGTACCTACAATTTCTGTGACCTCCTTCACACGTTGCGGTACAATGCGCCACCCTAAAGTGCCTTGTAAACAAACCACTTGAAACAGCATTAACCCAAGATCCCTCAGCTTCACTTCACTTCACCCTTCGGTTATAGTTTTTGATAGACGTAGAAATGATTCCACTCCAAGAACACTCCTTAAAGAGCCATCTTCCCCCAAGGGAAGTGGAAGTTTCTACGCTAAAACATAGCGGGTAGAAGTTTAATTCTTGCTAACAAAGATTTCTCCTGTTTTAGTGTAGGTTGGCATATTTAGCTGGAGAATAAGTTTCAGTCTTAAGTTTTAGTCTCAGCTTTATCATCACTTGACTCATTCATCTGGTCCAGGGGTCAGCAACCTGTGGCTCTGGAGCCGCATGTGGCTCTTTCACCCCTCTGCTGCGGCACCCTGTCGCTCAAAATATGCGTCACAACCGCCAGTGTGTGACACCCACTTGGCACATGATTTATTGAGCTTTTCGACTCCCGGTAGGTCAACCATGGATAAATCCAAGAAAAGAAAAGTTTCAGAAGAAAACAGAATGCTTAATTCAACTACGTATGCTAGTTTTGTGGTCACTCAGGAAATAGTCAGGCACGGGAAGGGTTTTGTGGCTCCCGGTGTTTTCTTTTCTGTGGGAAACGGGTCCAAATGGCTCTTTGAGTGTTTAAGGTTGCCGACCCCTGAACTGGACCATGCAATGCACTGACACCTGGTGTTAGATTTATTCTGAGGACTAGTCATTATGCCAAAGGAGTTCAATTTAATTCCCTGTCACACCCCACAAAACGTTTGCCCTCCTTTTCAGAGGAGTAGCCATTCTTCCTTCAAACTGCTTGAAGCCCCCATTAGACCCACCAGCGATGAAACCTTTCTGCCGTTTAATTTATTTTTTGTTTTCTCATGTGAACTTTTTGATATTTAAATTTGGGGTTTATTTTTTCACGGGACGTCTTGCCGCAGATGGGAACGTCTGTTTACGCAAATGTAAGGAGCCCAATCCTGGTAATAATCCCAGTTGTAATTAAAAATGTACACACAGAAGCATTATCTGGGCTCTTTAACTTGAAACCGTGTTGACCTGGTAAGAGCTGGGGCCATCAGCTGCCCAAGAGTCCAAAATGGAAGGTAGGCAAATGGCCTCATGAAAAAGGAGAAACGGACATATCAGAATGCAAGTAGTCCTTGATTTATGACCACAATTGAGCCCCAAATTTTGGTTGCTAAGCGAGACATTTGTTAAATCAATTTTGCCCTGTTTCCCAACCTTTCTTTCTTTTTTTAAAAATTTGATTTATATGCCGCCCTTCTCCGGAGACTCAGGGCGGCTTACAATGCGCTAAGCAATAGCCTTCATCCTTTTGTATATTTATACAAAGTCAGCTTTTCTTTTCTTTCTTTCTTTCTTTCTTTCTTTCTTTCTTTCTTTCTTTCTTTCTTTCTTTCTTTCTTTCTTTCTTCCTTCCTTCCTTCCTTCTTTCCTTCCTTCCTTCCTTCCTTCCTTCTTTCTCTTTCTTTCTCTTTCTTTCTCTTTCTTTTCTTTTTTTAAAAATTTGATTTATATGATGTCCTTCTCCGGAGACTCAGGGCGGCTTACAATGCGCTAAGCAATAGCCTTCATCCTTTTGTATATTTATACAAAGTCAGCTTTTCTTTCTTTCTTTCTTTCTTTCTTTCTTTCTTTCTTTCTTTCTTTCTTTCTTTCTTTCTTTCCTTCCTTCCTTCCTTCTTTTTTTTTTTTTAATTTGATTTATATGCCGCCCTTCTCCGGAGACTCAGGGCGGCTTACAATGCGCTAAGCAATAGCCTTCATCCTTTTGTATATTTATACAAAGTCAGCTTTTCTTCTTTCTTTCTTTCTTTCTTTCTTTCTTTCTTTCTTTCTTTCTTTCTTTCTTTCTTTCTTTCTTTCTTTCTTTCTTTCCTTCCTTCCTTCCTTCTCTTTTTTTTTTTTAATTTGATTTATATGCCGCCCTTCTCCGGAGACTCAGGGCGGCTTACAATGCGCTAAGCAATAGCCTTCATCCTTTTGTATATTTATACAAAGTCAGCTTTTCTTCTTTCTTTCTTTTTCTTTCTTTCTTTCTTTCTTTCTTTCTTTCTTTCCTTCCTTCCTTCTTTCTCTCTTTTTTTTTTTTAATTTGATTTATATGCCGCCCTTCTCCGGAGACTCAGGGCGGCTTACAATGCACTAAGCAATAGCCTTCATCCTTTTGTATATTTATACAAAGTCAGCTTATTGCCCCCACAATCTGGGTCCTCATTTAACCTACCTTAGAAAGGATGGAAGGCTGAGTCAACCTTGAACCTAGCGAGATTCGAACCTGCAGTAATTGCAGGCAGCTGGTCTTAATAACAGGGTGCTTTAGACCACTGTACTACTGTACAGCCATGGTTCTTGCCACGGTTAAGTGAATTACTAAAGCTGTTAAGTTAATAACTCGGTTGTTAAGTGAATCTTAACAAAGATTCTAAAAGGGGACGCAGTGGCTCAGATGCTGAGCTTGTTGATCAAAAGGTCGGCAGTTCGAATCCCTAGTGCTGCGTAACAGGGGTGAGCTCCTGTGACTTGTCTCAGCTTCTGCCAACCTAGCAGTTCGAAAGCACGTAAAAAAAAAAATGCAAGGAGAAAAAATAGGGACCACCTTTGGTGGGAAGGGAAGAGCGTTCCGTGCGCCTTTGGCATTGAGTCATGCCGGCCACATGACCACGGAGACGTTTTCGGACAGCGCTGGCTCTTCGGCTTTGAAACGGAGATGAGCACCGCCCCCTAGAGTCGGGAACGACTAGCACATATGTGCGAGGGGAACCTTTACCTTTTAGTGAATCTGACTTCCCCATTGACTTTGCTCATCAGAAGGTTGCAAAACGTGATTGTATGTGTGACCCCCTCCGGGACACTGCAACGGTCATACAAGTGACTCAGTTCCCAAGCTGAAACTTCTTCAGCTCTGACTGGATGGAGGGGAATGGAAGGATTTATGCTCCTTGCAGACAGTTGGTCATTTGCATCCTTTTAGAGTCATTGAGGCCACTTGTAGGTTGATCTGTGTTCTCAGGGTCACTTGAGTGGTGCAAATGGGTGTGGAGCCTCCTTGGAACTCTTGAAGTGGCCTCAACGACTTGCTAAAAGGATGCAAATGACCAGCTTGTCTGCAAGGAGCATAAATCCTTCCATTCCCCTCCATCCAGTCAGAGCTGAAGAAGCTTCTTGGATGAGAAGCAAAACGTCTTCAAAAGGAAAAAAAAAAAACAGAAGGTCCCGTTGCCTCTTGGAAAAAAAGCCCCTTTGGGACAGTCGTAAGTCCCTTTTTTCAGTGCCATTGTCATTTTCAATGGTCGCTAAACGAACTGTCGTAAGTCGAGATCTACCTGGAGTTTATTTGTCCAAAAGGATATGGTGGCTGTTGGTGGTCGCGAGGGACTTACTAGTTGCAAGGTGCTTCTGATGTTGACGTAGTTTTTTTAATGTGCCGAGTTCCTCTCAGGTCTTCTCTCAGTGGCACCTGGCTTCCTCTCACCTGAGCTGCTTCTCCAGAACAAGATGCATAGATTGTTTACAAGTTCTAAAATACTTGCACCTAGGAGATTATGGGTTATCCCAGCAAACAGCCTCCCATGTTTACATCTCTGCCATATTCTGAAGCAGCAGGCGGTTCATCCTTTGTTCCAAATGACACCTTTGTGGAGAGAACATGAGGATGGACTGATCCAGGGATGGGATTCAAAAATTTTAGCAACACGTTCACACCTGGTGGCTGTGGCCATGGTGGGTGTCGCTTGCTCAGCCTCCTGCACCACGACGGGGAGGGGCGTTTTCACCCTCCCCAGGCTCCGGAGGCTTTCCTTGAGCGTCTGGGAGGGTGAAAACGGCCTCCCCCGGGCTCCAGAGGCCCTCCGGAGGCCGGAAACAGGCCCGTTTCTGGACTGCCGGAACTTCTGAGAGGCCTGTTTTTCACCCTCCCCAGACTTCAGAGGCTTTCTTCGAACTTCCGGGAGGGCAAAAACAATCTCACCCGGGCTCTGGAGGACCTCTGCAGACCAGAAACAGGCCCATTTCTGGACTTCTGGAATTTCCAGGTGTCCCGTTTTTCACCCTCCCCAGGCTCCAGAAGGTTTTATCAAGCCTCTGGGAGGGTGAAA
This sequence comes from Pantherophis guttatus, assembly GCF_029531705.1. Next base: position 1,202,433 of record NW_026844104.1, read on the forward strand.
ATGGCCTCCCCCGGGCTCCAGAGGCCCTCCGGAGGGTGGAAACAGGCCTTTTCCAGACTCCTGGAACTTCTGAGAGGCCTGTTTTTCACCCTATCCAGGCTCCAGAGCCTTTTATCGAACCTCTGGGAGGGCAAAAACAATCTCACCCGGGCTCTGGAGGCCCTCTGCAGGCCAGAAACGGGCCCATTTCTGGACTTCTGGAATTTCCAGGTGTCCCGTTTTTCACCCTCCCCAGGCTCCAGAAGGTTTTATCAAACCTCTGGGAGGGTGAAAATGGCCTCCCCCAGGCTCCAGAGGCTCTCCGGATGCCGGAACAGGCCTGTTTCCAGACTGCCAGAACTTCTGAGAGGCCTGTTTTTCACCCTATCCAGGCTCCAGAGGCTTTCTTCGAGCCTCCGGGAGGGCAAAAACAATCTCACCTGGGCTCTGGAGGCCCTCTGCAGACCAGAAACAGGCCCATTTCCGGACTTCTGGAATTTCCAGGTGTCCCGTTTTTCACCCTCCCCAGGCTCCAGAAGGTTTTATCAAGCCTCTGGGAGGGTGAAAATGGCCTCCCCCGGGCTCCAGAGGCCCTCCGGAGGGTGGAAACAGGCCTTTTCCAGACTCCTGGAACTTCTGAGAGGCCTGTTTTTCACCCTATCCAGGCTCCAGAGGCTTTTATCGAACCTCTGGGAGGGCAAAAACAATCTCACCCGGGCTCTGGAGGCCCTCTGCAGGCCAGAAACGGGCCCATTTCTGGACTTCTGGAATTTCCAGGTGTCCCGTTTTTCACCCTCCCCAGGCTCCAGAAGGTTTTATCAAGCCTCTGGGAGGGTGAAAATGGCCTCCCCCAGGCTCCAGAGGCTCTCCGGATGCTGGAACAGGCCTGTTTCCAGACTGCCAGAACTTCTGAGAGGCCTGTTTTTCACCCTATCCAGGCTTCAGAGGCTTTCTTTGAGCCTCCGGGAGGGCAAAAACAATCTCACCCGGGCTCTGGAGGCCCTCTGCAGACCAGAAACGGGCCCATTTCCGGACTTCTGGAATTTCCAGGTGTCCCGTTTTTCACTCTCCCCAGGCTCCAGAAGGTTTTATCGAGCCTCCAGGAGGGTGAAAACGGCCTCCCTCAGGCTCCAGAGGCCCTCCGGAGGCCAGAAATGGGCCCATTTTTCGCCCTTCCAGAGCCTCCACGTGGGCCCTGCACTTACCTGGCATCCAAAATGGGCTGCATGGACACTCCTAGAAGGGGCGGGCGGGAGAGGCCAGCCAATCTTTGCAACCACCAGTTTGTCAAACCAGATGTAAAATTAGCATCTGGTTTGCCCGAACTGGTCTGAACCGGCTGAATCCCATTCCTGGACTGATCTAACACCAGCCCAGATGGTCAACCACAGACACAGCCTGAAGATCGCTACTCTATTCCCACTCCATACACCAAACTTTGAAGAAGGAAGCCAACACTCTGGGCCCATTGGATGGGCTTTAAATATTTTACTATCCAGAAGTAGGTAATATCAAAAACATATTCCTTCCCCCACCCCCAGGAAAAGTGATCATACAAAAACATGGAAAGAGCCTTGTCAAATGCAGCGGTTTTGGACAGAGGCGTCACACGAGGCCGACAGAAGATCTACAGGTGGGTGTCCCCATTGTTTGGAGGAAATCAACCATGTTCTTGGGATCTACAGGCTTAGGTGTGGAGATGGAAGCCAAACTAACTCTTCAGCTGGTAGGAAAAATCTCAAAAGGGTGATAGAAACGGGAGGGAAACCCGTCGAAAAAGCAAAAGAGATGGCGTTGAAGAGTGACTTCTCACGTTTTGTTACACAGTGAGTTCTTGTGGACATAGACAATTGGCTAGCCTAATTCCCACACGACAACTGATTAAAATAACAACAAATTGCCCAAGTTTTGTTTTTTAAACCCCTCCCAAATTTAAGTGAGGAAAAGAAAGAGAGGCAGGGGTACCAAGAGGTCCTTGAACAGGTCTGAATTTTGAGGCGTGGTGGTCCTTTTATCTCCCGAAACATCCTAGATGGAAAACTTGGGTCTTCAGCAGGAGTTGAGAAATAAGACCACGCAGGTAGAAGTCTTCTGGCTTTCAGGTTATGAAGACCAAAGCCAATTAAACCAGGGCTGAAAGTCATTTTAACAAATTGTGTCTATCACCGCCGTCCTACCGACACCATCCCTGTTCCATCACGCAGCAGATGGATGCTGCTGTCCATCCATCCACACCTTTCATACTAGACTAGGATATTGGAGGGACCATCCTCCTCCCATCTGGCTGGGGAAGGAAGCCACCAAGTAACACTTCGATAACTAGACACATACAGGTTCGTGTAACATCAGCACAGTGACTTGGGGACACCACAATCACGTGTCTTGCTCTAAAAAAAAGGTTAACAACTGCTGGTAGTGCCAATTTGTGGATAGGTACGAAGAGACGTGTCATCGCTTCCGTGAAAAGTGGTGTGGTGCTAACCCCGTGAACGCTAACCCCGGAGCGTGAAAGGGGTGCCTTAGCAAAGGGGACTATTGTGCGTAAGAGATTGGAGGGACCGGGAAGGGAGTTGGAGGAGAGCACGGGGCCTTGAACCCATGCCGGCTAAACGTACGTCGGAGAAGGTACCACAAAATGAACGGAAAGGGTTCAGATTGTGATCAACGTGGCTTGGGCATCTAGGCTCAAAATATCTGGTAGGGAGGCATGTGCTCACCTGGGAATGTGACAGGCTCATGATTATGGGGATGCAAGGTTGGCCAAGAAGAGATCAGGATTGACCTTATCCATGGTCTACTTATCTTGAGGAAAAGTTGGAAGAACGTCAAGGTGCCCAGATCACCTTTCCAATGATGGTGGCGGGCGAAAAGGTGAAGAAGGGGGGTCTCCTTGTTCCTATTCAGGGCTTAGCCAAGTCTTCCTCCTAATAGAGAGAAAGCAGTGCCAGCCGGTTGACCTTTCTTTGCTTGGGGAAATACTGCTCTTTATATTGACCCAACACCCAGGAGTCTCGGACGCCAACTGGACTCACTCGAACGTTTCCCATTGCTTTCTTAACTGCTCGACTTTACCGGGCGTGACCGAGACTTCCTGCTTGGTTTTATTTAACAAGTCTTCAAAGGGGTCTTTAGCCAGCTGAGTCTTAGAAGGACACAAGGCAGGTTCTCCAACCTTGGTCTTGGGGGGAAGTAGCGGGAGGTTGCTGGGCCTCGCGGCCAGCCTTGTCTTGACCGCAGAATGAGTAAGAGGCAATGTCCGGATCTTAGAAGGACCACTGGGCTGCGTTGGTCGAAGGACGCCACTCTGGACAGGAAGCTGAGCTGGCGGTGGGGCTGAGGGAGATTTGGCGAAGAGGTTGGGCATGGAGAGGGTCAGCGGGTTGAGGGGAGGCCTCTGGGGCTGGAAGAAGCTGGAGTTGGACGTGATGTAGCTGGAACTGTAAGCGTGGCCCAATGAGGGAGCAAACGGGCCGCCCGGGGGCCTGACTAGGGTGAGCGGCAGCGGCGTCGGCACGGCCTGTACAAAGGGGTTGAGAGACGGTTGACCAAACGGCGTCACCGAGGGAGGGTATCCCAGAAGTTGACGGAAGGGTGCTGATGTAGAGGGCATGAGGTCTTCTCCTGTGGATGGGAAGCTGCCGGCAGGGCTGGGAGATGAAGAACCTAGCTGGCTTCTGGAGCCTGACAGAAAGCGGGCATCTTGGGCACCTTCTCCTGACTTCAGTGGATCGAGAAGAGCAAGGAGAGAGTCACTGTCTCCACTCTTGTCCTCTGCGTTGATCTTGACTGGTTGGAGCAGTTCTCCTTCAGTGATGGCAGTGGATGAAAGCTGGACTTGGTGAGGAGCAAAATCAGCCAGTTGCTGGTCCAGAGAGATGTTTCTGGCTGCAAAGGTCTCCTGCAGAAGCTCAGAGGTCAGGTTGCCAGGCCCTGCAAGGCAAGGGGCAGCTTCTGGGGGTGCCTGCTGCTTGGAAAGCCGGGGTGGAGGAGGCGGTGGAACAATGCCCAGCTCTGGCGTCTTCCTTCCCTGTGGTCGCGGGATGGTGATATTCCCTTGGGCAGCAGGAGAACTTCCAACTTCCTTCTCGGGAAGGTCCAGAATGGCGTCTCTGCTCTGTGGTCTCCTTGGGACAGGAGGCACATTCCTCAGTGGTCTCTCTGGAGATTTCGGAGAGTACTTTGTGGAAAGGGCCATGTCGTCATGGCCTAGGCCCCAGAACTGCTTATAAGGGTGAGAAAGCTTCATCCCTGGGGTGGTCCAGCTCTTTTCAGCAAAACCAAGGTCCATCCGCTGTCAGAGAACAGAAAAATCATGGGTGTCTTTCTCCAAACCCTCTAACTGACTCTCCAGATCTGAGACTACCTCTCACTAGGGCAGGGGTGTCAAACTGGATTTCTTCGAGGGGCGGATCAGCATTGGAGTTCTCCTCTGTGGGCCAGCAGGGATGGGAAGTGGGGGTGGGTGGGCGGGTAAGATGGGACGGATGCCTCCTGCAGCAATCTGCTGGCCGAAAATGTTTTTGGTTAGCAGTGTGCTGCTGGAGGCCCGGGAGGCCGAAAATGCACCGTGTGGAGGTACCGTGGGGCCTCTGCGTGGCCCGTTTTCGGCTGGCAGTGCTGCTGGAGGCCAGGGAGGCTGAAAATGGGCCGTGCGGGGGCCTCTTGGTACCTCCACACGGGGCCCCCACGATGCCTCCATGCAGCCCATTTTCAGCTGGCAGTGATGCTGAAAGCCGGGGAGGCAGAAAATGGTCACATGGGGCCCCTTGGTACCTCCACGCAGGGGCCCCTTGGTGCCTGCGTGTGGCCAAAAATCGGCTGTGCAGGTACCCTGTGGTGGCTCCGCATGGACCATTTTCGGCTGGCAGTGCTGCTGGAGGCCAGGGAGGCCAAAAATGGGCCGCGTGGGGGCCCCTCAGTACCTTCACATTGGGGCCTCGTGGTGCCTCCGTGCAGCCCATTTTCGGCCAGTAGAGTGCTGCTGGACACTGGGGAGGCCAAAAACGGGCCATGTGGGGCCTCTGCGCAGCCCATTTTTTTGCCAGCAGAGTGCTGCAGGAGGCCATAGAGGCCGTAAATGCACCGGTCTTTTGATATTTCCAGTCCAGTACCGCAGGCCAGATTTAAGCACTCCGTGGGCCAGATCTGGCCCCGGGTCTTGAGTTTGACACCTCTGCACTAGGAGGAGCCATCTTTCCTTTTGTGCCAGCTGGGGGACTTTCCTCCCATTTCCTCAAAATCCACTTGGGGAAAGTGTTTCTGGAATCACCCTCAGGTTCTCCTTCTTCGGTGGGTCTCCTGCCCTATCAAGACTTCAAGATGCCCCTTGTAAGTTCTTCAGGTCTTCCCATCCTACCGCTGTACCTTATCTCATCCATCTGGCTTCTCGTCAGCAAATAACCAAATATACCCATCTCTAAATCCCACCACTACAGATAATCCCCAACTTACAACCAGTTGACTTAATGACCATTGAAAATTAAGAAGGGTGTGGAACAAGTATTTTACGGTCAACCATAAAACATGGGTAACTTGTCTTATGACCACACAACTTACAAGCAGAAATCCAGTTCCAATTATAGTTGGAAGTCAAGGACTATCTGTAGCAGAAGCTCAGATGTTTTCAGCCATCCCCACCTGCTCAAGTCCCATACCTGATAATCAAAGGAGCACTGTTGGTCTTCTACTTCTTCTTTGGAAATCCTCAGATCTTCTAAGCTCCTTGCTTGGCTGAGCAGTTGTGGCTGCGTTGTTACCACCTCCAGTCCTGTAAAAATGTCTTCCAGAAGACTAATATCTGCAGGACTTTCTGGAGTGGTTGGGTCAACCTGGTTGTCATCTTGGAATTTCTCGGGACTGATGCCTTCTTCTCCATCGCCACTGTCGGATTCCTTCAGAGCTCGATACGGCTGAGGCCTGTCAGAAGGAAAACAATTGGTCGTTCAGAGACAGGATCCTTCTGGAGAAATCTACCCAAATCCTTCATAGTCAGAGAAAGCCAGAAGGAGCTGATGAGTGTGTGATGAGTGACAACTCCACATTATCTGGGAGCTAAGGCTCTTAAGGACAGCCTGATAGCCCCACAGAAACGTGGCCACAAGGTCCTCTTTTTGGCAAAGGCCACACCAATGAAGACTTGAGGAAGCTCAGCAAGGGCTCCGTTGCTTACACCACAAAACTACGTTAGCGTTCTGCTGGGGTTTTTGTGCGCTTTCAACACAAAAGAAGACACAGCCCAGCTCCAGATGGATGACATCAAGCATGCATTTTCTGATGGCAAAACCAACGCAACAAAGGAGAAGTGCGGTCAAGGCAAAGAGGAGGGGAAAATCTTAGCCAGCATGAGACACCAGGACTTTGAAGAAGACCCAGGAGGTCCAGAGGTCCTCTCTTTCCATTGGGCCATGAAGTAAGGATGTGACCAAAATGAGACATGGACTTCCTGGATCCAAAAGGACAACCTACCGAGCAAGGAAGTCATGCAGGGCCTCTGAAGACCATGAGGAAAGATCTCCAGATGGCTCCAGATGACTCTACACAGACCATCCCTGGTGAATCTTGGATTCTTGAATCCTTAAGCAATCCATAATTTCTTAAAACGATGTCTCCTCCATGAAGGAGCACCATGGTCCATTAGGAGGAAGACGGGGCTGAGCAGGGAGCAAACGAGGCTTCAAACCTTGGGACTCGCATCTCACGCCTATGTTAGGGGATGGCAGTGCAAGCCAAATCCAATTAACACCCACTTCCCCCAACTCACACAATCTCCCAGGGTGGTTTTTGAGTGGCATTCAAAACAAGACTTGAGACGGAAGGAAACACCAATAAAGACAATAGAAAAGAGCTGGGCGGGGAGCTTTGTCCATCTCTGTCCATCACCTCAACTCATGGATAGTGCATGAGTAGAGAATTGCTCCCTGCTCTCTGTTAAGAGGAGGCGATGTGGTTGGGACAATAATGAGTTTTTGGTCATAAGTCACACAACGGTTTGGATTCCCACGTGCGTAAGGGCGAGATGGGTAAAATGAGGACCCAGATTGTTGGGGGCAAGAGGCTGACTCTATAAATCGCTTAGAGAAGGCTGTAAGGCACTGTGAAGAGGAGTATAAGTCTAAGGGCTATTGCTATTTACCTCTCTCTCTCTCTCTCTCTCTCTCTCTCTCTCTCTCTCTCTCTCTCTCTCTCCCTCCCTCCCTCCCTATCTATGAGCCATGGTGGCACAGTGATTAAAATGCAGTACTGCCGGCTAACTCTGCCCACAGCCAGCAGGTCGATCCTGACCGGCTCAAGGTTGACTCAGCCTACCATCCTTCCGAGGTGGGTAAAATGAGGACCCAGATTGTTGGGGGCAAGAGGCTGACTCTGTAAACCGCTTAGAGAGGGCTGTAAAAGCACTGTGAAGCGGTATATAAGTCTAAGTGCTATTGCTATTTATCTCTGTCTGTCTGACTACTCTCTCTCTCTCTCTCTCTCTCTCTCTCTCTCTCTCTCTCTCTCTATCTATCTATCTATCTATCTCTGCCTGCCTGCCTGCCTGCCTGCCTGCTCGCCTGCCTGGTACCTACCTATGAGCCATGGTGGCACAGTGATTAAAATGCAGTACTGCCGGCTAACTCTGCCCACAGCCAGCAGGTCGATCCTGACCGGCTCAAGGTTGACTCAGCCTTCCATCCTTCCGAGGTGGGTAAAATGAGGACCCAAATTGTTGAGGGCAAGAGGCTGACTCTGTAAACCACTTAGAGAGGGCTGTAAAAGCACTGTGAAGTGGTATATAAGTCTAAGTGCTATTGCTATTTATCTTTGTCTGTCTGACTATTATCTATCTATCTATCTATCTATCTATCTATCTATCTATCTATCTATCTATCTATCCATCTATCTATCTCTACCTGCCTGCCTGCCTGCCTGCCTGCTCGCCTGCCTGGCACCTACCTATGAACCATGGTGGCACAGTGATTAAAATGCAGTACTGCCGGCTAACTCTGCCCTCTGCCAGCAGTTCGATCCTGATCGGCTCAAGGTTGACTCAGCTTTCCATCCTTCCAAGGTGGGTAAAATGAGGACCCAGATTGTTGGGGGCAATAGGCTGACTCTGTAAACCACTTAGAGAGGGTTGTACAAGCACTGTAAAGCGGTATATAAGTCTAAGTGCTATTGCTATCTCCCGGTGACTTTCTGCTTGCAGCTGGCTATTCATCTTCAGGGTACTAGAGAGTCGGGCAGAGGCAGGAAAACCCAGTGCCAATCCAAGCCAGCGTAGGAGAAGAGTGAATCTCGGCACTCCTCGGCCCGGAACCAGAATGCGTTTGCTTGTCGCCAGGGGACATATATAATGCGGGGAACATGCGTGCACAGAGACATGACACTTGCCACAGAAGCCTCAAAGCAAGGGGGAAAGGCTGATGGGCCAGCCAAGGGCTCCGAGCAAGGCAAGGAAGCAGGGCGAGCGATAGCAATAGTCAAGATAGACACCATTCAAAAGGAGCAGAGAAGAGAAAACTGTCAGAGAAGGCAGAGACAGGCCCATCTTCCTGAGGAAGCTCATCGCCCGAGGAATCCTCCAACAGGAAGACCGTATAGTGGCGCGTGGGCTTGACCAGGCTGAAGGAAACAGGGAAGAGGAAGAGAAAAAGATTATATATATATATCTATATATATCTCGCCGGACCAAAACCTGCGGAGGGAAAAGGAAGCCAAACCACAGAAGCCAACATTCGAGGAGAAAAGGATTTCTCAGGTCTCCAACTCCGAAAAGCTTTTGGGCTTTGAACTGAAGAATCTCTCTTCGGATTTAATAGAATTGGAAAGGACCGTGTAGGAGGGGTGAAATGCTCCCAGTTCGGACCGGCTCGGGCGAGTAGGTAGCGATGGCGGCGGGCAGTTGGGAGAACCGGTAGCAAAAATCCCTGCCCCCGCCTCCCCATGTCCAGCTGAGACGCGCGATCATCAGAGGCTTTTTTTCTTTTAAATGCCTCTGACGACCCAAGCTCTGACGATCCCAGCTGAGTTGCCTGATCGGCAGAGGGTTTTTAAAAAACCCTCTGCCTTTTGAAAGCATTTTTTTACATGGTTTTACATGTAAAAAATGATTTAAAAAAAAAAATTGGCCACGCCCACCGTCACATTCCCCCCACTAAGCCACGCCCACAGAACCGGTAGTAACAAATTTTAGATTTCACCACTGCTGTGTAGGTTATCTAGTCCAACCTGTTGTGACTCCGACCCCGTCTTATCGGAGGGAGAAGACTCCGAAGGTGAAGAAGAGGAGCTGGCCAGGCCTCCCTCTCCAGGACCCTCCTCTCTGGCAATGCCTCAGGTGTCTCCCGAGGGAGAAGAGATTGGCCAGGAGCCAGGTATCTCCGAACAGTCGCAGTCAGACAGTGACGGAGATAAGTCTTGGCTGGATCCACGCCAGCGTCGGAGAGACAAGCGCACACAGCAGAAAAGGAGGCGTGCCAGAGATTAAGCTGAGTCACTGGACCACACCCCACAGGGGATAAAAGGGGGTGTGGTGGCCATTCAGGCTCTGTGACGGACAAAACTAAACAACTAGCGAGTCGCATTGTATCTCTGAAACTACGTTATCTGCCTGCCTTGGATTTAATATGGACTGGACTTGACAATTCTGTGGCTTTGTGTATTTGTTTTGGTTTATCTGATGGAGGAGGAACAGCTCCCTCTGTGAGTAAAGTTCTTGGCAAGCAGCTACTGGGTTGCTGCCAATCCTGTTATCGAAGAAATTTATTGTCTGCAAGTTTTATTTAACCCCTGGCTGACTGTTTGTGTGCGTGTGTGAGACGGGGACAGAACAAACCCCATTCCACTGGGTGGGGGGCCCAAGCAGGAGACCCTACACCAGGGGTGTCAAACTCAAGGCCCGCAGGGGAGGATCTGGCCTGCCAACTGTCAGAAATGGCGTAGGGCAGTGATGGCTAATCTTTTTGCAGACCGAGTGCCCAAAGCGCGCGCGCATGCAAATATGCATGCATGCACCCCAAAATGTAATGTGCATGCGGACCCCATACATGCACCCCGCCCCCAGTTCATGCACATGCAGCCCCTTGCATGGGCCCCACCCCCCCACGCATGCACGGCAGAGACCCAAAGACTAATTGGCCGTCGGAAGGCGCGGGTGCATGCGCAACAGAGCTGAACTGGGGTGACAGCTCTTGTGCCATCAGAAAGGGCAGTGCGTGCCACCTCTGGCATGCGTGCCATAGGTTCGCCACCACGGGCATAGGGTCTCCTGCTTGGGCAGAGGGGGGGGATTGGACTGGATGACCTACAGCAGTGATGGCTAAACTTTTTCCCGTCGTGTGCCAAAAGGGAGGGGAGCATGGGGGGGGGTCACGCGCATGTGTGCCCACACCCATAATTTAATGCGCTCCACTCCCCGCGCACGACCCCCCCCTGGGCTCCCCCCCGCTTTTGGCATGTGATGGCACGGTGGGCCTGGTAGGCCCGTTTTTCGCTCTTCCCAGGCTCCACAGCCTTTCTAGGAGCCTGGGTAGGGTGAAAACAGCCTTCCCCTCCCGCCAGAGGCCCTCCGGAGGCTGGAAACGGCCCATTTGCCATCTTCTGGTGGTCCCAGAAGGCCCGAAAATCAGTTGGCGGAGCTGAGCTTGCGTGCCCACTGATACGGCTCCATGTGCCACCTGTGGCACGCGTGCCATAGGTTCATCATCATGGACCTACAGGGTCCCTTCCAACTCTGTCCATCTGAAAGCATTGGGAGGGCTCTTCCTGCTGAACAGGGGTTTGCATTTGGGCGAAACCCACAATTTTGCTGAAGAGCCGGAGGGAGGCCTGTTGAAAAACCTCCAGGGCTATTTCCTTCCCCCACCCCTCCCACCTTCGCTGGAGGCAGCCGAGCCTCTTCCCTCATTAACCCAATTCGGTGCTTCCTCTCCCAGCGGCTGCCACCCGCCACCGGCTCTCGTTTGGCACACAAAGAGCTGTCTACGCGGAAAGGTGGTTGGGCCCGGGGCTGAAACAGCAGCCTGTCCGTCAAACCCGAGGCTCGGCACGGTTGCAAGGCTGCAACGGCTCTCGTCTTTCCCCCCGAAGCTCCCGTGCAGATGGCTTGCTGATCTCCTTCTAATGTTTAGTTTAACGTGTCTCCGGTTAGTGCCGGCGCCTGACAGCCGTGACAGCCCGTAGCTGTTCCTTTTTAAATATCATGTCAGAAACACGGCACCATAAAGCCGTGGATGTGTTCCGTGGCGGCTCTGTCTCCCGTTCGGAGAATCGGCGCTTCGGTTTTTTAATGAGGACAATCTGCATTTCGGGGGCTTCCAACCCCCCTCCCCACCCTGTCCTCCCCCCCCCACATATGTCAAGATGCCTGGACAAATCCACAGCCATCTCGCGGCTGGCCAAAAACCAAGAGCTGACAAATGTAGATATTTCAAATTTAATTGACACCTAAATGTACTTAAGACAGATAAATGAGAGGGGAGGACTGGAGGGGGAAGAAAAGGGGGGAGAGAGTGAGAGAGAAAGAGGAGAGAGAGAAAGAGAGAGAGGGAGGGAGAGAGAGAAGAGAGAGAGGAGAGAAAGGAGAAAGAGAGGAGAGAAAGAAAGAGAGGAGAGAGAACAGGAGAGAGAAGGAGGGAGGGAAAGAGAGAGAAGAGAGAAAGAGCGGAGAGAGAGGAGAGAGAGAGAGAGAAAGAGAGAAGAGAGAAAGAGAGAGAGAGGAGAAAAAGAGAGGAGATAGAACAGGAGAGAGAAGGATGGAGGGGGAGAGAGAGAAAGAGGAGAGAGAGAGAAGAGAGAAAGAGAGGAGAGAGGGAGGGAGAGAGAGAAGAGAGAAAGAGAGAGAGAGGAGAAAAAGAGAGGAGAGAGAACAGAAGAGAGAAGGATGGAGGGAGAGAGAGAGAGAGAAAGAGGAGAGAGAGAGGAGAGAGCGAGAAGGAAGAGGAGAAAAGGAAGAGAGAAAGAGAAGAGAGGGAAGAAAGAAAGGAGAGAGAGAGGAGAGAAAAAGGAGAGAGAGAGAGACAGAGAGAGAGAGAGAGAGAGAGAGAAAATAGCGAAGAAATAGTGGGTGAACAGTTGGGGTAGGCATTCAACGACAAGAGTTTTTGTCAGGAAAAGGCTGCTCTCCTGCGAAATGGGGCTCTTTTTGAGTGAGCGTTTGGTGGGTACGAGCAGTAGCCTTTGGTGACCCTCAACTTTAAATCTGCTGATCCAAAACTGGTCCCCTTCCTCAGACAAGGGGGCTGGGCTGTGAAGCCGAAGGCCCGCCCTCTCCCTTAAGACCTGACCACCCAGCCAGCCCCACCTGGAGAAAGATGAGACCAAAACAGGAGCTGGGAAGAAGAGATGTCTCCCTGCAGGCAGGGACCTGAATCCTACCTCCTGCAAACTCTTGACTTGGGGACAAACACTGCTATGGCTAGGAAAAGGGGAACGTGCCTCGAAACCCTCCTGAGAAATGAGACGAGGCACATGGGCATCCCTCGGGCTCTTGAGTCTAAAACCGTGATGGCAAACCTATGGCACGCGTGCCACAGGTGGCACGCATAGCCATATCGGTGGGCACGCAAGCTCAGTTCCATGGGTGGGACCAGAAGTTGGCAAATGGGCCATTTTTGGCCTCCAGAGAGCCTCCAGGGTGTGTGTGAGGAAGGCCGTTTTCGCCCTCCCCAGACTCCTAGAAAGGCTCTGGAGACTGGGGATAGCAAAAAATGGGCCTTCCAGTCCCACCAGAAATCAGCAAACGGGCCGTTTCCGGCCTCCAGAGGGCCTCCAGGAGGGTGCGGAAGGTTGTTTCGGCCCTCCCCAGGCGCATGCATGGGGGCAGGGCGCATAGAATTATGGGTGTGGGCATGTGCACCCACCCCGCTCCTGGCCCGCGATGGCAAAAAGGTTAGCCATCACTGGTCTAGAACTTAGAAGAATATTCAAGGAGAACCTCAAGAGAAGTGCAGAGATGGCGTCCTTCCTCACCAAGAAACGGGCAGGGGGTGGGGGGAAACCCAACAGGCAGCTTTTGAAGAAGGATGGGGAGATCCACAGAGATGCTTCCTGCGCCAACTAAAGATCTCTAGATCAGCGGTGAAATCCTCCGCGGATTGCCACCGGTTCACTACCAGTGCATGCGTGGTGCATACCAAAAGCATGCTGCACGCAGATGTGCAGTGCGGTGCCAAACGCACGCTGCGCGTGCATACACAGTGCGCACCAAATGTGTGCTTCACGCGGAAAAAGGAGGCTGAACAAGGTAAGTAGAACAGCGAGGGGGGAACAGCTGTGCTGCGCGATTTAGATTCGCTAGAAAGCAGGATTTCCTGTGAATATAAATCACGTGGCACAGCTGATCGTCGGAAATACCGGCTGTAGGTTGTTGTTTTTTTTACTACCGGTTCGCTTGAATCGGTAGCTTTTATCACTACCGGTACGCCCAAACCGGTGCGACCCGGTAGCATTTCACCACTGCTCTAGATCCACCACCAGGGCAGAGCAAGGAGTTTCTGTCCCATCTCCGGACACCTTCTCGGCAGGCTAAAAAGAAGGTTGGCCTCTGAAGGCATCAGCTGTCTTCTGGTGAACCAGACAGCATGGAAAGGATGTTTGAGGGGCATGTGGGGAGTCTAGAAAAAAGATGATGGACTTTTCCTCCGGGCCTATCAAACTCTGGAGAAGCAACCCCTGGAAACTCCCATTGCAACGATGCAGAGGAGACCTCCCTAAGACCAAAGGGGAAGGAGGATATTATCAGAGCAACCCCTCTGAAATCCCCCTGAAATCAAGTATGAGGAGTGGGCCCCTTTCTCTCTTTAAAGAAAGAAAAAAGCAGGAGGGGCAAGGAAGAGCAACCTGATCTAGATCCTACCCTAGATGGTCCAAGGATCTGGGAGGGTTCCAGGGGTGGGCTTCAGATCCTTTAGCAACGGGTTCGCTCCCCGTTGCTGGGTGGGCATGGCTATGGTGGGCGTGGCCTAGTCGGCCGCCTGCACCAAGGTGGGAGGGTGGGAGGCCTGTTTTTCGCCCTCCCCAGGCACCAGAGGCTTTCCTCGAGCCTCCGAGAGGATGAAAACAGCTTCCCCCGGGCTCCAGAGGCATTCCGGAGGCCGGAAACAGGCCCATTTCCCGACTTCCGGAACCTCCGGCAGGCCTGTTTTTTGCCCTCCCAGACCCTCTGCGCGGCCCCTGCACTTACCTGGAATGATGAACGGGCTGCGTGGAGACTCCTGGGAGGGACAGGATGGGGTGGGAGGGGAGGGGTGAAGTGGGCGTGGCCAGCCAGGGGTGCCATTTGAGAGTTCGCCGAACCCCGGCGATCCTTGGCTAGAGGATCGTCCGAACCCTACCGAACCCCCAGGAGCCCACCCCTGGAGGCTTCCTGCAGTTGCAGTGTTTGTATATCGTTTTGATTTTTTTGAGAATCTGTGCCGATGAAGACCCTCGAGAGCTCCGATGTTTTAACTGACATCGTTATGCGCTGTTTTTCTTTTGCAAAAACCAAACAAACCGAAACAGCCTTCACAGCAAAAATCCCCCGGGGGGGGGTGTTCCTCGACACGACACCCCCCGGGAGTCCCAGCAAGGAGACTTCACACTCAGCCTAACACTACCACCCCGGCAACCACCCAAGTTCTCCCTCACCCCGAAATGAAGCCCGCAGGGGAAAGACGCTCTGTTTGACACCCCGTTCCCTTGGGCCAAGCTTTGTTTGTTTGCTGGAGGAACCCAGAGGCAGCTTTCTGCAGGTCCCTCGTTGGGTGGGACAATGAACGTGGAGCCTTCTGAAGGTCTGCAGAGAGGTGGGGAGGGGGGCCTTGTGTTCTGCAGAACGTTGGGCGGTCCAGGAACCACCAAATACGAAGCCACCGGGAGGAAGCCCCCACCTCGGAAGCAGCCAAAGAGGTCAGAACTTTTTTCTCCACCATCCTGCCCCTGATGGAAACGGAGACCTTCCACCATTTCCAACTCCCCCCCCACCCCACCCCTTAAAAATAAGGACCACTTGAATTATATCTTTCTCGGTGGCCTCTTCTGCCTGGGATAATGAGTCATCTGCAGGAAATTGCTGGCATGTTTATCCATGAAATCTTCTGTTTGGACACGTGATGGATGGCTTTCCAGCCAAATCTTCCCCACCTGTTTCTCTGCACTCTCTTAAGGAGCAAATTGGCAGTTGGTTGGAACTACAACTGCGAGGATCGTAGTAAAATCCACGGCACGGGGGGGGGGGGGAAGACTGACTCACTCAATCATCTCCTTTCTGGGGTTTTTCCAGCGAGAGTTGGTTAAGCGGGAAGCTCAGCCACTCCAAACTTCCTCGCTCTTTTTTCATCTTTCAACTGCCCTCTCTAACTTTTCCCATCCCAAAACACCAAAAAAGGAGGGGAAAAAAAAATCCAGCTGACAACCGACGAGCAGAAGAAATTCAAGGGGATACCAGACCGAGAAAAAAAAAAATGTAGCGATATTCTACAGTTGGCCTCGTAAAGCTGCACGGTAGACCAAATCCTCGCCTATTAGGGGAAAAATGGGACATTTTCTGTCTCGTTTAACATGGTTGGTCACACAGCCAAATGTTTAGCCTGAATTTGGCCTTTTTAATTTAACTATTGAGTCAGGATTCAAGAGGCTCCCCTTGAAAAGTGTTCGGAGACTACAGTTGGTCCAGAACGCAGCCGCGCGAGCTATCGTGGGTGCACCTAGATACACCCACATTACACCAATTCTCCGTGAGCTGCACTGGCTCCCTATTGGTCTCCGGGCACAATTCAAGGTGTTGGTTATTACCTTTATTTATTTTATTTATTTTTGTATGCCGCCCTTCTCCGGAGACTCAGGGCGGCTTACAAGGCGTTAAGCAATAGCCTTCATACTTTTGTATATTTTTATACAAAGTCAGCTTATTGCCCCCACAAATCGGGTCCTCATTTTACCCACCTTAGAAAGGATGGAAGGCTGAGTCGACCTTGAGCCTGGTGAGAATTGAACTCGCAGTAATTGCAGGCAGCTGGATGTTAAATGCTGCCTTAGTAGGAGGCATTAGCCTCCTACGCCACTCAGGCTCCTTTAAACCCTACATGGCTCAGGGCCAGGTTATCTTCGAGACCGCCTTTTACCGCATAGCTCCCAGAGACCAGTAAGATCCCAGAGAGTTGGTCTCCTCCGGGTCCCGTCAGCTAAACAATGCCGGCTGGTGGGCCCGTGGAGGAGGGCCTTCTCTGTGGCTGCCCCAGCTCTCTGGAACCAGTTGCTTCCTGAGGTCCGGACCATCCCCACCCTATTGGCCTTCCGAAAAGCGGTGAAGACCTGGCTTTTCCGGCAGGCCTCAGGCCGTTGATCTCGCTCTTGCGATCTGGCGAGATCCGGCCATGGATGGTGTGCATGGTTTTTAATGTTTTAATTTTTAAATATTTTTATAATGGTTTTTTTTAAAAAAATGCATTGTAAGCCACCCTGAGTCTCCAGAGAAAGACGGCATATAAATTGAACTAATAATAAATTATTATTATTTGCGCGTGGCGATTTCTCCATTTTTAACTCTCCACCTTTGCAAGAGTGATAGTCAGAAGAGAAAGTAGGGACCAAGCGCTCAGAAGCACAGGACAAAGAGCCTCCAGGTTTCTTCCACCAGAGGGCAATCGCGTTCCACCAAGCTTTTCCGAACGAGGAATTTTTGAGATTCGGATACTCACTGTTCCGGGCTGGAGACAGATGTCCTTCGACCGTCCGCAGCTACGTTGCCTTTGGGTCTTCGCACCACTTGGGGTCTGGGCGGCCGAACCTATTGGACACCAAGTGGAGATGCACACAGTGATTCTGACACGCAGATGTTAACAGTAACAGAGCTGGAAGGGACCTGGGAGGTCATCTAGTCCAACCCCCTGCTCTCACGCGGGAGACCTATAGTAGGGATTCGAACCGCTGAACTGCCGACTTTTCTGATTGACAAGCTCAGCGTCTTAGGTACTTGAGCCACCTAGCTAGGCTAACCTTGGTAATACAGTGGTCTAAGGCACCCTGTTATTAAGCTGGTTATTAAGACCAGCTGCCTGCAATTACTGCAGGTTCGAATCTTGCCAAGGCTCAAGGTTGACTCAGCCTTCCATCCTTTCTAAGGTAGGTAAATTGAGGACCCAGTTGTGGGGCCAATAAGCTGGCTTTGTATAAATATACAAAGCTATGAAGGCTATTGCTTAACGCATTGTAAGCCGCCCTGAGTCTCCGGAGAAGGGTGGCGTATAAATCAAAAATAAAATAAAATAAAAAAAACCTCATTTTATTTTATTTTATTTAAAAAAAACATCAGTACTTAGTAAGGTTTATGGCAAAACTAACAAAACTAACACACAATGGGTTTGTTTAACCACAATGCACCCTTCCCCAATCAAAGATCTCACCACAACATTTCTGGAAATGGTACCATCTTTTGCTATACCTACCGAGCAATCTTTCTGGACCACAAAGCCATGGAACTGATCTGCAATGCAAGCCTGCCACTATGTAAAAAAATTTAGAGGGCAAAAGGAAGACACTTGCTGGCCAGGAGGCTAAGATAGAAGCAGCACCGGCAACAGGACAACTGAAGTAGGACTTCTCATAGGGACTAGGGTATGGACCAAACAATAAAGATGGAAGCCACAAAACTCCTATCTCTACTTTACCTTCCTTGCAGGTAAAGGTAAAGGTTCCCCTCGCACATCTGTGCTAGTCGTTCCCGACTTTAGGGGGCGGTGCTCATCTCCATTTCAAAGCCGAAGAGCCAGCGCTGTCCGAAGACGTCTCCATGGTCATGTGGCCGGCATGACTCAATGCCAAAGGTGCACGGAACGCTGTTCCCTTCCCACCAAAGGTGGTCCCTATTTTTCTACTTGCCTTTTTTTTTTAAGTGCTTCTGAACTGCTAGGTTGGCAGAAGCTAGGACAAGTCACGGGAGCTCACCCTGTTTACATGGCACTAGGGATTCGAACCGCTGAACTGCCGACCTTTCGATTGACAAGCTCAGTGTCTTCACCACCGAGCCACCACGTCCCTTTTCCATGCAGACACCCCCCATAATTGAAATATTGGCTTGGAGCTGTGAGAAGTCCTTCAAACTCCTAAAGCCTTGATAGTAAAGTGGTCTAAGCACCCTGTTATTAAGACCAGCTGCCTGCAATTACTGCAGGTTCGAATCTCGCCAAGGCTCAAGGTTGACTCAGCCTTCCATCCTTTCTAAGGTAGGTGAAATGAGGACCCAGTTTGTGGGGGCAATAAGCTGACTTTGTATAAATATATACAGAAGGATGAAGGCTATTGCTGAGCACATTGTAAGCCGCCCTGAGTCTCCAGAGAAGGGCGGCATATAAATCAAATTAAAAAAAAAAAAGCTACCGTTGGTCCATCAAAACCAGCCTGAGATGCCTTCAAATGACAGCCTCATGAGTGAATTAGGGGAAAGGCCAACGTTCCTCCTTCCCCCAGTGTTCCAGAGACTCCTTCTCCATTTCTGGAAGATGTCATGTTAAAAGAGAGCCCACCAGGCCAGATCTTCACATCCATTTGAAAGGAATCCATCTCATTTGATCAACTTTGGGTTTCGCCGACCAGGTGGGTGGGCATGCAAATCGGTTCAGATGAGGCAAGATCCCTTGCAGCTAACGGAGACATCTTTGACCTCTCCAAATCCAGATGTGGGAGAGATGCCACATCTGCGTGTACCATCCATCACACTTTAGGCAGGACACCACAAATAGAGGAAAAATCAAGAGCAGGCTTCCGATCACAGCATGAATCAGAGGGCGGGTGAAACAAAGCAACTGCACCGAGCTAAGCAAGGAGAAACCAGAAGTGAGTTTGTGTCCGAAGACAAGAGTGACATGGTAGATTCCAAGATTTGAGGGGCTGCCACGAAGAAGAAGGGGGTCAACTTATTCTCCAAAGCACCAGAAGGCAAGACAAGAAACAACGGATGGAAACTCATCAAGGAGAGAAGCAACCTGGAATTAAGGAGAAACTTCCTGACAGTGAGAAGAATTAACCAGTGGAACGCCTTGCCACCAGAAATTGTGGATGCTTCATCACTGGAGGTTTTTAAGAAGAGACAGTCACCTGTCTGCAATGGTATAGGGCAGGGGTGAAATCCAGCAGGTTCGGACAGGTTCTGGAGAACTGGTAGCGGAAATTTTGAGGAGTTCGGAGAACCGGTAGCGGAAATTATGAGGAGTTCGGAGAACTGGTAGCGGAAATTTTGAGCAGTTCGGAGAACCGGTAGCGGAAATTATGAGTAGTTCGGAGAACTGGCAAATACCACCTCTGGCTGGCCCCAGAGTGGGGTGGGAATGGAGATTTTGCAATATCCTTCCCCTGGAGTGGGGAGAGAATGGGGATTTTGCAGTATCCTTCCCCAGGAGTGGGGAGGGAATGGGGATTTTGCAGTATCCTTCCCGACACACCCACTAAGCCACACCATGTCCACCAAGCCATGCCCACAGAACCGGTAGTAAAAAAAAAATTGGATTTCACCACTGGTAGAGGGTCTCCTGCTTGAGTAGGGGGTTGGACTAGAAGACCTCGAAAGGTCCCTTCCAGCTCTATTCTGATTGATTGATTGAATCTTCTTCTTAATGGCTAGAAGAAGCTCCTAGTTTGGTTTGAGCAGCTTCTCTGAACCGTCCAGTGACACGAAGCAGGGAGGTGTACCTTACTTACTACTTGACTCCAAAATGGGTTAGACTTGGGCATGCCAATGTTCTCCAACAATGTTGAGAGTACCAGAAATTATTTCCGGTGATGTCAGCACCTCAGCGCTGACATAGGAAGGGAGATAAGCCCTGAACTTTTGTCTGCTAAATCCCTTTGAAGCTGGGTCGTCGTGGAAATGAAGAGGGGGGGGAACATTCCTGTGAAATGATGGGACAAGAAGTCAGTGGAGCGACTTGGAAGATAGCCAATGAGAAGCAGATAATTGGGGATCGGAAAGGGAGGGATTGGGGGGTCAAAAGGTCAGTCTTGTCCGCATCGAGTCATGATCCGGTTGCTGTGCTTGAATAAAGAGAAGATTTCCTTAAAGATTGGCAGTTTGGAAATTCATTTATTTTGAGATAGCATCGAAGTCTGACAGGTACTTCATGGAAATAAGAGCCATCTTATGGGCTATCACAACGCCGGTGTCTTCACATGGGGGCTCCACGAAGTAGGCCTAAGCAGACAGATCATGGGCTGGAGACCAGTGGTGGGCTGCTCCCGGTTCGATCCGGTTCTTGCAAACCGGAAGTAAAACCAGGGAGGAAGCTCCGCCCACCCACCCAGATATCGTCATAGACGATCTGCACATGTGCAATCCCGGTAGTAAAGGTAAGTAGAACCCATCCCTGCCGGAGACCCAAATCCTGACATGACCCCGATTTGCCTTCTCAAGAGATGAGAACTCTTAGCGGGGCGACCCTGATGGCAACGCGCGCTTCCCAACGGTTGGAAAACGAGAGGGGACGCTCAGCTCTTTCGTAAAACGAGAAAAAAAAAATTGCCGACTGAGGAATCGCTCAGCTCTTTCGTAAAACGAGAAAAATACACCTGCGTTTTTTTATCCTCAGTAAGCCACTGGGGGTGGAGGTGTCCCTTCTTCAGCTCCTCTAATGTAGGACCTGCTGATCTGAAAGAGCCAAACCATGGGACCCTTTCCCCTTAATCCTGCCCCTCCCCTGGGATGGGGTGAGGAATTCTTGGGAGACTGTTGAGTCCTCGACCAAAGGAAAGGGACCTCCTCTGGTCTGAGCTGCAAGAAACCCACGGCTCTGTCTAGGCAGGCCTGGAAGAAATGGGTCTGAAATGTTCTATCCAGGAGCCCCACACGGACCACATCCAGGCCCAGCCCCACAGATGAGGACTGTAGGAAGAGGGGGAGGAGAGCGTCCAGTGGGTTCTCTGGAGAGAGACTGAATGTCATCAACCCCCCATGGAGGAGTGGGCTTCAAAAATGTTACCAAGGGGTTCCCTGCCCGGTTGCTGGGTGGTATGGCCATGGTGGGCGTGGACTAGTTGGTCTCCTGCACCATGATGGGGGGAGAGGGGCGTTTTTGCCCTCCCCGGGCTCCAGAGGCTTTTCTTGAGCCTCCAGGAGGGCGAAAACGGCAGGCTCTGGAGGCCTTCTTCCCGAACTTCCGGTAGGCCCGTTTTTCACCCTCCTCGAGCCTCCACGTGCTCCCTGCACTTACCTGCATCCAAAACGGTGGGCCGCGTGGGGACTCCTGGAAGGGGAGGGGCAATGTAGGAGGGGCCAGCCAGGAATGGGATTTGGGGGTTCTCCGAACAGCACAGAATCTTAGCTAGAGGTTCTCCCAAACCCCTGTGAACCTCCAGCATCCCACCCCTGCCCCCCCTGGGATGGACGGAGTCTGGTGCCAGAAGCCTCCCTGCCGGGGGTGGGGGGCGGCGGTGTAACCCACGAGGCTGATTTCCCTCCCTCCCTCCCGTCTGTCTGTCTGTCCCTCCCTCCCTCCCTCCAGAAGAGGCTTAAGAGTGGCGAATTTATGGCAGGCAAGGAAGGATTAAGTTTGAAGGGGGTGGGGGGAACTTCGCGTGAACTTGCAAGGCGGAGGAACATCGGAGGAAAAGAACAACAGAGCTAATTAGGGGAGCTGGGCTGTCAGAGCAGAGCTGCATGGCTCAGTGCCAGCAAACAAAGGAGAAGGCTTGGCAATCAGCAGGATGGATGGAAGAGACTGCTTCATTAGGGATGAGAAAACACGGGGAGGGAGGGGGAGAGAGAGCAAGCAAGCTGGGGAGGGAGGGAGGGAGGGACGGGGAAGTGCAGGGGGGGGAAGGGAGAGACTGTTTAATTAAGCCTAAAGCTGGTTTGTCACTTGCTCCAAACCCTTTCACCTTTCAGCTGGCCTTCTCGGAGAGGGGACGTTTCTGCCAGAGATGGCAATTCCACCGCTGGGGCGAAGTCTCTCTCTCTCTCTCTCTCTCTCTCTCTGTGTTTCTCTCTCTCTCTCTCACTGTTTCTTTCTCTCTCTTTCTCTCTCTCTCTTTCTCTCTCACTTTGTTTCTCTCTATCTCTCTCTTTCTCTCTCACTGTTTCTTTCTCTCTTTTTCTCTCTCTCTCTTTCTCTCTCACTTTGTTTCCCTCTATCTCTCTTTCTCTCTCACTGTTTCTTTCTCTGTTTCTCTCTCTCTCTCTCACTGTTTCTTTCTCTCTTTTTCTCTCTTTCTCTCTTTCTCTCTCTCTTTCTCTCTTTGTGTGTTTCTCTCATTTTCTCTGTTTCTGTTTCTCTCTCACTTTCTTTCTGTTTCTTTCTCACTCTGTTTCTCTCTCTGTGTTTCTCTCTATGTGTGTTTCTCTCTTTCTCTCACTTTTTCTCTGTTTCTCACTCTCTCTGTGTGTTTCTCTGTGTTTCTCTCTCACTCTCTGTTTCTCTTTCACTTTCTGTGTTTCTCTCTGTGTGTGTTTCTCTCTCTCTGTTTCTCTCTCTTTCTCTCTCACTGTTTCTCTCTCTCTCTTTCTCTCTCAGTTTCTCTCTCTCTCTTTCTTTCTATCTCTCTTTCTCTCTCTTTCTCTCTCTCTTTCTCTCTCACTGTTTCTTTCTGTTTCTCTCTCACTTTGTTTCTCTCTCTATTTCTCTCTCTCTCTCTCTCTCTATTTCTCTCTTTGTGTGTTTCTCTCATTTTCTCTGTTTCTGTTTCTGTTTCTCTCTCACTTTCTCTCTGTTCTCTCTCACTTTCTCTCTGTTTCTCTCTCACTTTCTCTCTGTTTCTTTCTCACTCTGTTTCTCTCTCTGTTTCTCCCTATGTATGTTTCTCTCTCTCTTTCTCTCACTTTTTCTCTCTGTTTCTCTCTCTCTGTGTTTCTCTCACTCTGTGTTTCTCTTTCACTTTCTGTGTTTCTCTCTGTGTGTTTCTGTATCTCTGTTTTTCTCTGTGTTTCTCTCTCTCTCTCTTTCTCTCTGTGTTTCTATCTCACTTTCTCTGTTTCTTTCTCACTCTGTTTCTCTGTGTTTCTCTCTATGTGTGTTTCTCTCTTTCTCTCTCTGTTTCTCTCTGTTTCTCACTCTCTCTGTGTTTCTCTTTCCGTGTTTCTCTCTCACTCTATTTCTCTTTCACTTTCTGTGTTTCTCTCTCTGTGTTTCTGTATCTCTGTTTTTCTGTGTTTCTCTCTCTCTGTTTCTCTCTGTGTTTCTATCTCACTTTCTCTGTTTCTTTCTCACTCTGTTTCTCTGTTTCTCTCTATGTGTGTTTCTCTCTTTCTCTCTCTTTTCTCTGTTTCTCTCTCCGTGTTTCTCTCTCACTCTCTGTTTCTCTTTCACTTTCTGTGTTTCTCTCTGTGTGTTTCTCTCTCTGTGTTTCTCTCTCTCCGTGTTTCTGTATCTCTGTTTTTCTCTCTGTGTGTGTTTCTCTCTGTTTCTGTGTTTCTCTCTCACTTTCTCTGTTTCTTTCTCACTCTGTTTTTCTGTGTCTCTCTCTCTGTGTGTTTCTCTCTTTCTCTGTTTTCTGTGTTTCTCTCTGTGTGTGTTTCTCGCTCTCTGTGTGTTTCTCTGTTTCTGTTTTTCTCTCTCTCTGTTTCTCTCTCTCTGTGTGTTTCTCTCTCTCTCTGTTTCTCTCCCTCTCTCTGTTTCCAAGGGTTCTTGGAACAGAATACCCTCTCCACTCCAGGGGAAGGATACTGTAAAATCTCCATTCCCTCCCCACTCCAGGGGAAGGATACTGTAAAATCTCCATTCCCTCCCCACTCCAGGGGAAGGATACTGCAAAATCCCCATTCCCTCCCCACTCCAGGGGAAGGATACTGCAAAATCCCCATTCCCTCCCCACTCCGGGGAAGGATACTGTAAAATCTCCATTCCCTCCCCACTTCGGGGGAAGGTTATTGCAAAATCCCCATTTCCCCCCCCACACTCCTGGGGGAAGGATAATGCAAAGTCCCCATTCCCTTCCCACTCCTGGGGGAAGGTTACTACAAAATCCCCATTCCCTCCCCAATCCGGGGGAAGGTTACTGCAAAATACCCATTTCCTCCCGATCAGCTAGGACTTGGGAGGCAGAGAATAGATGGGGCGGGGCCAGTCAGAATTTTTACTACCGGTTCCCCGAACTACTCAAAATTTCCGCTACCGGTTCTCCAGAATTTGTCAGAACCTGCTGAAACCCATCTCTGGCCCAACTGAGACAGATGTAGGAAGGAAGATTTTCAACGCATCAATCCATCGCAATGAAACCCCCCCCTGTTAAATCGGCATGCCCCCCCTTCCTTCAGACTTGGCGAACCCACACACCGGATGCTAAGAGCAAGGGCACAAGGCTAAGCAGCGTGCAAAAGGGAGCGGATAGCCACAAAATTCCCCACGCTTGAAACACAGTCAGACCAATCAGATTTTTTTCGATCTTGCTTTGAAAGGAAGGATTCCGATTGCGGAAAGGAAAGGAAGAAACTGGGTTCAGTTCCTTCGCTGGTCAAAGAGTAGAGCGGGGGAAAAAAGGAAAGTTGGGGAGGAGGGGAAGTTTTTGTCCAGTGAAGATCCTGGACAAATTAAGATACGGGGTGTATTTTTTTTAAAAAAAGAGAGAGTCCGATGAAGATGATGGGCAAGAATAATGAACTCACATCTTCTTTCAGCCACTTCAGCGACTCGTCTGTTCCGATTCTTACCACCTTGGGATCTTTGCAAAGATCTCTTCTGGCTTGTTGCCTTCTCCAGATGTTGGAACGGTAACACTTAGGCGGTAATTTGGGGGGGGGGTCTGTTCTTACACAGCTGGGGGGCGCCAGGTTGGGGATGGCTGTCCGGGGGGGGGGGAACCTGTCTCCCTGTCTGTCTATGGTTTCTTCCCCAAATCCCCAAAACTTTAACCTTAGACTGTCTACTGTAGACCTCACCCCATTCCTAAGAGGTCTGTAAAAGGTGTGCATAAGCGTACCAGTGTGCCTACCGTCCCTGTCCTAATTTTTTCTTTTATTCGTATCCTTTGCATGTATTTATAATTATTTTTACACTTGTATCTGTCATAAAATACATGCTTGACAAAATAAATAAAATCTCTCTCTCTCTCTCTCTCATCTCTATCTATCTATCTATCTATCTATCTCTCTCTCTCATCTATATATCTCTCTATCTCTCTATCCATCCATACCTCTCTCTCATCTCTCTCTCTCCTATCTATCTATCTCTCATCTATCCATCTCTCTCTCATCTCTCTCTCTCATCAATCTAGCTATCCATCCATCTCTCTCTCATTTCTCTCTCATTTCTCTCTCATCTCTCTCTCATCTATCTATCTATCTATCTATCTATCTATCTATCTATCTAATCATCTCTCTCTCTCATCTCTCTCTCTCTCATCTATCTCTCTATCTCTCTCTATCCATCCATCTCTCTCATCTCTCTCTCTCCTATCTATCCATCTCTCTCTCATCTCTCTCTCTCATCTCTCTCATCAATCTAGCTATCCATCCATCTCTCTCATTTCTCTCTCT
Organism: Pantherophis guttatus; assembly: GCF_029531705.1. Next base: position 1,227,826 of record NW_026844104.1, read on the forward strand.
CATCTCTCATCCATCTATCTATCTATCTATCTATCTATCTATCTATCTATCTATCTATCTATCTATCTATCTTATCATCTCTCTCTCATCTCTCTCTCTCTCATCTATCTATCTATCTATCTATCTCTATCCATCCATCTCTCTCTCTCTCATCTCTCTTTCTCATCAATCTAGCTATCCATCCATCTCTCTCTCTCATTTCTCTCTCATCTCTCTCTCTCATCTATCTATCTATCTATCTCTATCTCTCTCTCTCTCTCTATCCATCCATCTCTCTCTCTCATCTCTCTCTCTATCTCTCATCTATCCATCTCTCTCTCTCTCTCTCATCTCTCTCTCTCATCAATCTATCCATCCATCCATCTCTCTCTCTCTCTCTCTCATCTATCTTTCTATCTCTCCCTCATCTCTCTCTCTCTCTATCTGCCGGGGTGGCACAGTGGTTAGAACGGAGTATTGCAGGCTAACTCTGCCGACTGCCAACAGTTCGATTCTCACTGGCTCAGCCTTCACTGTAAAGCGTTCTATAAATCTAAGACGCTAACACTAATGCTATTATCCCAATTTAGAGATGTTGGGGAGTAAAACCAGGCCTTGGCGCCTGGCTAAACTTTCCATCGAAACCAAGACAAAGCAAGCGTGGCCCACCAAAGACCTCTTCTTCTACCAAGAGGGTCTTCTCCTCCTTGCATCCACTGCTACGTTTTAAAGCTTGAGTGGAACGTCTGAGCCTGGAGGAGCCTTTGCAGAAAAGAATCATCCAGAGTCAAGAAAAGGTGTCAAAAGACCCACAGGAGTTAAGAGCGGCTCCAAAGAAGAAGAAGAAGACAAGCAGAACCTAGAACTTATGCAACTCGACCAAGGCCACCATCCCTGACTGGCTTCTCGTTGAGTTTGCCAAAGGCCATCCAGCAGAATGTGGTTGTTTTTTTTTAGTAAGATGAAGGAGCAACGCAGGGTTAGAGGCAGGCAAACGGCCAATTTACTCACGGGCCTGGCAGAGCGATGGATCTTGGGAAGTGGCGGTCTCACCGGTCGTGCCCTTGGCTGCAGCAAAGTGGAAACTTCAGTCATTTTGCCCTAGGGCAGGGGTCTGCAACCTTAAATACTCAAAAGAGTCATTTGGACCCATTTCCCACAGAAAAGAAAACACTGGGAGCCACAAAAACCCTTCCCGTGCCTGACGATTTCTTGAGCGGCCACAAAACTAGCATATGTAGTCGAATTAAACATTTTGTTTTCTTCTGAAACTTTTCTTTTCTTGGATTTATCCGTGGGTGGCCTACCGGGGGTTGAAAAGCTCAATAAATCGCGTGCCGGCGGGTGTCACACATTGGCGGTTGTGATGCATATTTTGAGTGACAGGGAGCCGCAGCAGAGGGGTGAAAGAGCCACATGCGGCTCCAGAGCCGCAGGTTGCTGACCTGTTGTTGTGACTTTGTGTGTGCTGTATTCTTTGGGGTCCGTAGCTGGGGAACCCTGCCCTAGGGAGCGTCCGTCACCCCCAAAGTATTACATAGCCAAGACCTTCAGAAGGACCTCAACAAACTCCTGGCAGTTGGTAGGGAATATCAGATCTTTTGAACTCGTTGGGCTTAAGAAATGTAGAGGAGAGCAGGAAGCCAAGTTTTTCTGACCTAAGCTTCCTTAGAAAGTATACAGCACAAACTTAGTCCCGGCAAACCTCTTTTTTAATTCATACGGCTGTAAATTACTTTCATTTACAGTCTGCAAGGGTTGATAAACAGTCTTTCAGAGGAATGTTTACAAACACCCACCTTATCTCCCTTGGAACGATGCCAGAGAACTAATTGCCAAACACAGGGCAAGGCCAAACTTAGCACAGAGTCAAACAGAGCTTTTCCAGAGCTTTTACCGACCAGATGAACTCATTGCTTCCTGCAGAAGCTCACCTCCCGTTCGCTTCTCTTTTATGTCTTATGGGAGGGGCCAATCATCTCCAAGCCTTACTCCCAAGTCGACCCTGTTTCCTTAATTGTTCCTGTCTCCTGGCAGCTCTGCGCATGTGTAGACTGGGAACAGGCTGACACTGTTCTTCTGCCTCACTGATGTCAGATTCTGGAGGCAAGACCAGATGGCCCCCTCTCTGACTCAGAGCCCTCATCTGAGCCTTCTCCAGAATCCAGAACTGACCCATGTTCCTCCCCAACCTCCTCACTGTCTGAATCTACTGCCAGGTGTACAGCCAGAATTAAAACACATGCAGTACAAATATTAAAAAACAATTAAAAGATATATAAATTTGGCCCAATTAAAACTCACTACCAATTAAAACATTTAAAACATTTAAAAACATTTAAAAATTTCTTCTTAAGCCAGCCCGGCTTGCTTGAAAAAATGGGTTTTAAGGGCACGACGGAAGGCACTGAGGTCTTGGGTTTATGACAGTCGCAGTATCCCGGGGGTGACGTGATTCCTCTTTTGCAACCTTAATTTAATTAATTTAATTAATTTAATTTATATGCCGCCCCTCTCCAAAGAAAGAAAAGCTGACTTTGTATAAAATATACAAAAAGTATGAAGGCTATTGCTTAACGCATTGTAAGCCGCCCTGAGTCTCCGGAGAAAGGTGGCATATAAATCAAATTAAAAAAAAAAAAAAGTTGTGCATCTGGCGGAAATGGCAAAAATTTCATCATACCTTAAAGACCATTCAAATGAGAGATATATATCGGAATGGAGAAAATGGATTGATTACATACAGAAGAAGTATCCGAATAAGAAGATTCATATAGCTTATGAATGAAATAATATTAAGTAGTTTATGTTTGTTTTTTCTGAGTTATAAGGAGTTAAGGACCTAGGGAGAATATGAAATGTAATAATTTGTTAGCGCATTTTAGTTCTTGGTTTGTGAATGCTATACCCTGTGCTCGTTCTGGGAAGTCTAGGGAGGGGGGTGGGGGGAGGGAGGGGAAGGGAGGGGGGGAAGGGGAGCGGGGGTTGAGGGGGGAAGGGTGGGGGGGTGAAAATGTTTGTATTTTTCATAAAACTTTTCAATAAAAAAAAAAAATGGCATCCTCAGGTAAATATCAGTCCTGAAACTGGATGCTTGTAAATTCTCCCTGCATCGTTTTTTTTCTGTTCGCATTGCTGGAATTTGGTGCTCCCTGTGGGTTTCAATACAGGCACTCCGCGACGTACGACCACAACGGAGCTCAACATTAACAGCAGTGGCCAAAATTGTGGAAAATACACTTTTTGGGAAAAGTGTATTTTCTAAAACTAGCTAATAATAACACCACTTTTTTTTTTGGAGCACTACCATAAAATTGTATATCAACGGAAAGATAATTTAATCAAGAATGTCATGCAATCACTTTTAGGAAGGATTTGCTGTTAGAATAGCAGTTACAGGATACAGAAGAAAAGTGAAACAGGTAGAATAAAACGAGATAGACAAAAATGATCCCCATAGAAAAAACAAGATATACAAAAATGATCACCATGTCAGTGAATACTTCGTTGGGTAACCTTTAGCATGAATGATGGCCTTACAACGTCTTCCCATGGAGTGAACCAAGTCTTTGAGTTCTGCAGCTGTTCTAATGTGAAACCAAGACTGAAGGATGGCTTCTGTTAACTGGGTTTTATTGCTGGGTTGCTTCTGACTAACCAGTTTCTTTAGTCAGCTGCATAGATTTTCAACTGGCCCTCCCAGCAGTGGAATAGGATTATCTTGAAACTCACACACACACACAAAAAAGTGGTGTTATGAGCCATCAAACCTCAAAAATACACTTTTCCTAAAAGGTTTCCACAATTTTGGCCGCTACTGTACCTTTCTCTCTCCTTCCTTCCTTCCTTCCTTCCTTCCTCCCTCCCTCCTTTCTGACTAACAAGTTTCTTTATTTGGAAAATCTATAGATTTTCACTTGGGTGAAGGTCTGGGCTATTCCCAGGCTATTCCAGCAGTGGAATAGGATTATCTTGAAACTCATTAAAAAAAAAAAAGTGGTGTTATGAGCCATCAAACCTCAAATATACACTTTTCCCAAAAGGTTTCCACAATTTTTACCACTACCCTTCCTTTCCTTCCTTCCTTCCTTCCTTCCTTCCTTCCTTCCTTCCTTCCTTCCTTCCTTCCTTCCTCCCTCTTTTCCCAAAAGGTTTCCACAATTTTTACCACTACCCTTCCTTCCTTCCTTCCTTCCTTCCTTCCTTCCTTCCTTCCTTCCTCCCTCTTTTCCCAAAAGGTTTCCACAATTTTTACCACTACCCTTCCTTCCTTCCTTCCTTCCTTCCTTCCTTCCTTCCTTCCTTCCTTCCTTCCTTCCTTCCTTCCCTCCTTCCTTCCTTCCTTCTTTCCTTCCTTCCTTCCTCCCTCCCTCCTTCCCTCTTTTCCCAAAAGATTTCCACAATTTTGACCACTACTCTAGGTTGCTAAGTGAGACACTTCTGAAGTGAGTTTGGCCCCATTTTGATTAGGATTTTTCTCGCCATCATCCTTAAGGGAATCTGTGCAGTTCTTAAATTAGTAACCCGGTGGCTAAGCGAATCCGCCTTCCCCGTGGACATTTGCTTGCCACCGTCGTTAAACGAATCACTTCAGGTGGTTAAGTTTAGTCACCCGGTTGTTAAGCGAATCCGGCTTCCCTCATTGACCTTGCTCGTCGGAAGTGTAAATCACCTGACCCGCGGGGACACTGTGCGACCGTCGTAAGTAGAAATCGGTTGTATTCTGATCACGTGACACCTCCCCCCCGGGGATACTGCCAACGGTCATAAGTGCGAAAGTGCGATCCTAAGTCCCCTTTTGTCGACGCCGTCGTGACTTTGAACGGTCACTAAACGAACGGTCGTAAGTCGAGGACTAGCTGTATTGATCTGCCAAAATAGGTCACGAAATTGAGAGGGGGGAAAAGGGACGATGGGTGAGATCTGGGGGGGGGGCGTGGGGCGGGTGTCTCCTCTGAATTCTGGACCCCTCCCCTCTGCTCAAAAACCAGAGACACGGATCGTTATGCGGAAAACAGCCTCTGATTTGCAGTTCATTTGTTGAGGCAGCAAAACGCATTATTTGCAGAAAGGTCAAAAACGGGGGAAACTCTGGTAGGAAAAAAAAATCGCTTAATTACTTGCGCCGCGTCGAGAAAACGCCATGAATGCCCAATTTGGAGCCGGCGGAGATGGCTTAAAATGACTGCAGCTGGTTTGTGGTTAAAACGACCAGACGCACAACGGGAGAGGGGGGGGAAGAGATAATTCAACAACTGTTTTAACTGGCTCTTAAAATGGACTACGGCAGGGGTATCAAATTTAAGGCCCCGGGGGCAGGATCTGTCCACGCGGTGCTTAGATCTGGCCCGTGGGGTTGGTCTGGAAATAGCAAAATGGCTTGTGGTGCCACTGCTAGTGAAAATGGGGTATGGGGGGTGCGGTGCGCCCTATTTTTAGCCTGGAAAGCCTCCAGACTCCCCATGCCCCATTTTGGCTGGCAGAGGGCTGCAGGAGGCATCCGTCTCGTCCCCCCTTCCCCCAGCTGGCCCTTGAAGAAATTCAGTTTGACACACCTGGGTTACAGGTAGTGGTACCTCCTCCGTATTGCTAATGGACGGCAACTGCTCCCGGTCCTCAGATGGAACCCCCTGGCCAACTTATTGCTTATCTCAGTCTATCTCAGTCTTATCTCAGTCTATCGCTGGTCCATTGACCCAGCTGAGATGGCTCTATCAGGCTCCGAGCCCCGAGGGTCTATGACAATTCGCTGCAGCCAACTCACCACAGCCAACTCACCATGGTCAACTTGCCATGGTCAACTCATCACAGTCAACTCACCACGGCCAACTCACCACAGCCAACTCACCACAGCCAACTTGTCATGGTCAACTCACCATGGTCAACTCACCACAGCCAACTCACCATGGTCAACTCACCACAGCCAACTTGCCATGGTCAACTTGCCATGGTCAACTCACCATGGTCAACTCACCACAGCCAACTCACCATGGTCAACTTACCACAGCCAACTCACCACGGCCAACTCATGATGGTCAACTCACCACAGCCAACTTGCCATGGTCAATTCACCATGGTCAACTCACCACAGCAAACTCACCACAGCCAACTTGCCATGGTCAACTCACCACAGCCAACTTGCCATGGTCAACTCACCACAGCCAACTCGCCACGGTCAACTCACGATGGTCAACTCACCACAGCCAACTTGCCATGGTCAACTCACCATGGTCAACTCGCAACGGTCAACTCACCACAGCAAACTCACCATGGTCAACTCGCCACGGTCAACTCACCACAGCAAACTTGCCATGGTCAACTCACCACAGTCAACTCGCCACGGTCAACTTGCCATGGTCAACTCACCATGACCAACTCACCATGGCCAACTCGCCATGGCCAACTCACCACGGCCAACTCACCACGGTCAACTCACCACGGTCAACTCACTACGGCCAAATTGACATGGCCAACTCACTGCAGGACAAGAGTTACACTCGTATCAAAGAAATAGTGGAATAGAGTCATTAAAGAAAGAATGCCGGAGGAGGGACAAAATGAAAACTGAATGACAAAAACCACGTACCACTTTTGTGTAAAGTCAAGTCCCAACAATGCTATGATCTAAACCTGTGATGGCGAACCTATAGCACGCGTGCCAGTGGTGGCACGCAGCGCCCTCTCTATGGGCATGCGAGCCCTTGCCCCAGTTCAGCTCCACCACGCATGCACGACCACCTCCCGCCGACCAGTTGGTCTTCGGGTCTCTGCCATGCATGCATGGGTCAAGTGTGGGCCCCCACACACACATGCACATGTGTGTGTGTTTGTGCAGGGAGCCCCACGCACATGCACGGGGTGTGTGTATGCTGGGGGCACACATGCATGCACAGGGGGCAGTGTGTGTGCGAGGCCACGCATGCATTGCATTTTGGGGGTTCGGGCACATGCGCGCACTTCGGGCACTCAGTCCAGAAAAGGTTAGCCATCACTGATCTAAACCATCCAGCCTCTACTGTTCCTCCAACGGACACCACCAGCTGAAGGGGGCACACCCCAAGTTCACTTCCTTTGCCAGTGTCAAGCTTCAAAAGCCGTCTTGCTATTGCAACGATCATCGCATCTCAGCTTGCCAACTATGCGAGGAGGGAGCTAAAACATGGGCCAGACATCAAGATGTCAGCATGAGAACCAAGGGCCTTTTGGGAGGTGTTTACAGAAAGCAACAAGACCTTCTCAAAACAATATCTATTGGACAATGTGACCGGGACTAATTTGGGGGTGGAAGAATTTGAACTTTAACTATAGGAGTTCGCACGGGAAAGATTTAGATCTGGTTTTGCCTTCAACTGTGCCGAAGTGATGTCCTCAATCAAGTTTTCCGTAAAGAGTTTGGATCATCTGGGGGGGGGGGGGGGGGGGGGGGGGGGGCATGCTTGCTTCAGTTGGGTTCATCCGTCAAACCCTTGACAACCGGGCTGCGAGATGCTCAAGAAAATCTTTGCAAGCTTTCCAAAAAGCCAACAACGAGGCCATCACAGAAACGTCCCTCCTTGAAACCCTCCGAGACCAAGGAAGGAAAAGGTGGGTCTCCCCAAACTCGCGAGAGGCCAATTTGTGTCCCCCCACCACACACCTTACCCCAAACACGCCAGAAACCTGTCCATTCCAGGGGATTCAGCGGGCGTTTTTTTAAAAAAAGAAAGAATCACAGCTAATAGGTTAACAACTCTTTTTCTCCCGGCTTCAAATGAAGAATATCAGAAAGCCGAGGGAATATTCGGCTTTCCAATTTGTACCAACCGCTCCGTGCTCCTCGCAATGTGTGTTTGACAGGGCTGACATTTTGTACCGCTGTGAGACGGGAGGAGCGGGTGTGACATTTTTATTCATGGTAGCGAACGCCCTTGTAATGATCAGCCTTGGTCGATGCGCTGACTGCAGCAGCCCCGAGCCCTGCGAGAACAAACACGAGGCGAAGGCGGCGGCGGGCGGCTCGGCTGCCTTGTTAGACAGCGCCAGGATCCTAACGAAGAGCAGCGGCTGGAAAATTTCACTGTCAAATCCTCAAGGACACTGTCAGCGGAGAACTAACGGCATACATTTTCTGGCGGAAAAACGCAGAAAATTCACCCGACCGCGCGGGAAAACAAAAAGGCACAAAGCTGGGCCGGTTTTTAAAACTTTAACTACTACTACTACTACTACTACTACTACTACTACTTCTTCTTCTTCTTCTTCTTCTTCTTCTTCTTCTTCTTCTTCTTCTTCTTCTTCTTCTTCTTCTTCTTCTTCTTCTTCTTCTTCTTCCTCTTCCTCTTCTTCCACTTCTTCTTCTTTTTCCTCTTCCTCTTCTTCTCCTTCTTTTTCTTCTTCCTCTTCTTCTTCCTCTTCTCCTCCTCCTCCTCTTCTTCCTTCTTCTTCTTCTCCTTCTTCTTCCTTCCTCTTCCTCTTCCTCCTCTTCTTCTTTTTCTTCTTCTTCTTCTTCTCCTTCTCCTCCTCCTCCTCCTCCTCTTCTTCTCCTCCTCCTCCTCCTTCTTCTTCCTCCTCCTCCTCCTCTTCCTCCTCCTCCTTTCTCCTCCTCCTCCTCCTTCTTCCTCCTCCTCCTCTTCTTCTCCTTCTCCTCCTCCTCTTCTTCCTCCTTCTTCCTCCTCCTCCTCCTCCTCCTCTTCTTCTTCTCCTCCTCCTCTTCTTTTTCTCCTCCTCCTCCTCCTCTCCTCCTCCTCCTCCTCCTCCTTTCCCCCTTGTGGGGGCTGGTTCCTGAGCTCAAAGACACAAATCCATAGCAGCTGCTGTTAAGATGAACACGCAACCTATATTTGATTTACCTGGACGGAAGAACTGTCTCTCCTGAAGGTTATGTGTGCGCGCATATCAAATATATTTCCGGCATCGGTGGCAGCCAAGAAACCTTCTAGAAATACAAGTGCAGATTCCTAAAAAGGGCATCACGCTTTTAGCGAGGTGAACTTGGCAACTGCAGGAATCTATTGTGAGCTTCCTGGTCAATGTAACGGATGGAAACTTGCAAGAAATGGAAATCGGGGAGGGAAAAAAAAATACTAGGAGAAGGCTACACGGACCTTTATGAACTGCAAATGAAGTTCTCATGAAGTTCCTGCAGAAGCCCAGTTTGACTGGGTGGCTCAGCAGCTAAGACGCTGAGCTTGTCGACTGAAAGGTCGGCAGTTCAGCAGTTCAAATCCCGAGCGCCGCATAACGGGGTGAGCTCCTGTTCCTTGTCCCAGCTTCTGCCAAACCTAGCTGTTCGAAAGCACGTAAAAAAAATGCAAGTAGAAAAATAGGGACCCCCTTTGGTGGGAAGGGAAGAGCGTTCCGTGCGCCTTTGGCACTGAGTCATGCTGGCCACATGACCACGGAGACGTCTTCGGACAGCGCTGGCTTTGAAACGGAGATGAGCACCGCCCCCTAAAGTCGGGAACGACCAGCACATATGCGCGAGGGGAACCTTTACCTTTTAGGATCACAAAAGCAATTTGGCTCCTCTTGAGCAGAACAGGGAGACCCACAAATCAGGGCCTCTCCCGTCTTTTTACCTCCATGGCAAAAAAGCCACAACTCGCCCCGCCACCAAGGCAGCTCCTCCGAAGAGGAGACACGCGAGGACCCTCCCATACGTCAAAAATGCAAAGTGAGAAGAAACCAGGAGAAGGCTTCCCAACCACGTTGCGTTGGGTTGGGGAAGCGGAAACAATAACAACGACGACGACAATAACAACGCCGTGCACAGCCGAAAGTTGTTTCTGCTGTTGTCACTTCAGCCAGCAGGCGGTGGAGCTCCATCCGGTCCTCTTTGTGAGCAGATTAATGACTGCGACCGGTGGGAGGACAAGACACCCATGACCAACTGTCAACTCCAGTTGGGTGAGCCCTTAATGAGTTAAAATTAAATGTTGCAGTTAGGCTCAGCAACACACATACACAGACCCCTCGTCCCCTTCAGTTAATCTGTCACTTAATGAAGAAAAGCGCCTCGGACAGAGACAGCCGGAGTGAGGAGCTGCCGGCTGACTTACAGCCGGCTGATTAAGGATGCCCCCCCTCCCCCCTCCAAACAGCAGCCAGTGGACTTCGGCGAACAAAATAAATAGACTCTATGCAAATGTGTTTGTCACTCTGACAGCACAACTCAATTAAGGCCGGCTCTGCCGGGGCTGGTTGGGTTGCGAGCAATGCAGCCGCCACTGCCGAAACTGGGAGGGGGGGAGGTTATTGACCGCCGTTGGATTGGTGCATCGTTTGGGTCGGGGAGAGGATGGGGGGAGAGAGGAAGGAATTTGCTCCGAGTCTCCTTCTGCATCTTGGCATCTTGAAGTGGCCTCTCCAGCCCCTGGGCCCCGGCGGGTAATTTTATGTTCTTTTCTTTTGGCATATGAAGGGGGTGAAAAGAGGTCCTTTCCTTTTCCTCTTTCCTTTCCTTTCCTTTCCTTTTCTTTCTTTCCTTTCTTTCTTTCCTTTCCTTTCTCCTTCCCTTCCCTTCCATCTTCATCCTTTCCTTTCCTTTCCTCCTTTCCTTCTTTCCTTTCCTTTCCTTTTTCCTTCCCTTCCCTCTTCATCCTTTCCTTCCCTTCCCCTTTCTTTCTTTCCTTCCCTTTCCCTTTTCTTTCCTTTCCTTTCTCCTTCCCTTCCCTTCCATCTTCATCCTTTCCTTTCCTTTCCTCCTTTCCTTTTCTTTTTCCTTTCCTTCCCAATTCATCCTTTCTTTTCCTTTTCTTCCCCTTTCTTCCTTTCCTTTTCCTTTCCTTCTCTTCCTTTCCTTTCCTTCTTTCCTTTTTTCCTTTCTTCCTTTCCTTTCCTTTCCCCTTCCCCTTCCTTTCTCCTTTCTTTTTTTCCCTGTCGTGTCCTGCCCTGCCCTTCCCTCTTTTCCTTTCCCTTCCCTCCTTCCTATCTTCCTATTTTCCTTTTCTCATTTTCCTTTCATTTCCCCTTCTTCTTTTTTCATTCTTTACTCCTTCCTTCCTTGTTTTTCCTTTCCTTTCCCTTCTTCCTTCCCTCCCTCTTCCTTCCTTCCCCTCCTTTCCTTTCTTTCCATCGTGTCCTGCCCTTCCCTTCCTCTTTCCTTTCCCTTCCCTCCTCCCTATCTTCCTTTTCTCATTTTCCTTTCCTTTACCCTTCCTTCCTTTTTCTTTTTTCATTATTTACTCCTTCCTTCCTTGTTTTTCCTTTCCCTCCCTCCCTCCCTTGCTCCGTCTTCCTTTCTTCCTTCCCTTCCCTTCCCTTCCCTTCCTTTCCTTCCCCTCTCCTCTCCTTTTCCGATCTCTCTTTAACACTCATATTTTAAAAACCAGGCCTGCTCTTCCTGGGACAGTCTGTGATGATACCTCCCTCACAGAAGCTTCCAAAGGAATTTTTGCTGCACGAGACCATGGATTTGAGTGGCTGGATCTTCACCAGGCACACAGAGTCACCCAATAAAGATTAAAATCAAGACTGGCAATTGTAATCTGCCAACCGTCCCTTGGTTGAGTTGGGCGGCTACAAGAATGGAATAAATACATTCATTTCTTGAAGGGCCTGGCCAGGCCTCTGTTTTGCCCAAAAGCCACATGGGGTGAAGAACTGATGGCTACACTAGAAGGATGGGATGGAGAGAGATCTCTTCTCTTCTCTTCTCTTCTCTTCTCTTCTCTTCTCTTCTCTTCTCTTCTCTTCTCTTTTCTTCTCTTCCCTTCCCTTCCCTTCCACTCCACATTCTCTTCTCTTCTCTTCTCTTCTCTTCTCTTCTCTTCTCTTCTCTTCTCTTCTATTCCACTCCACATTCTATTCTATTCTATTCTATTCTATTCTATTCTATTCTATTCTATTCTATTCTATTCTATTCTATTTTATTCTATTCCACTCCACATTCTATTCTATTCTATTCTATTCTATTCTATTCTATTCTATTCTATTCTATTCTATTCTATTCTATTCCACTCCACATTCTATTCTATTCTATTCTATTCTATTCTATTCTATTCTATTCTATTCTATTCTATTCTATTCTATTCTAATCTATTCCACTCCAAATTCTATTCTATTCTATTCTATTCTATTCTATTCTATTCTATTCTATTCTATTCTATTCTATTCCATTCCATTCCATTCCATTCCATTCCATTCCATTCCATTCCATTCCACTCCACATTCTATTCTGTTCTGTTCTGTTCTGTTCCGTTCTATTCCATTCCATTCCATTCCATTCCATTCCACTTTCTATTCCATTCTATTCCATTCCATCCAAGAAAGCAATTCTTTAATCACCTCCAACCGTTCAACGTCGCCACTCCAACTGATGCAAGGGTCACCCAACGAAGACTACAATCGAGGTTTGCAAGCCTACCAAAAAGCTTGCAAACTTAAATTCATGTTTGTAACGATAAGTCATGGCATCCGGCCCTCTCAATCCCTGGAAAATAGATTTTATTTTCCTGGGCTCCAAGATCACCGCAGATGGGGACTGCAGCCAAGAAATGAAAAGACGCTTGCTCCTGGGGAGGAAAGCTATGGCAAATCTAGACAGCATACTAAAAAGCAGAGACATCACCCTGCCCAACAAAAGAGCGTATAGTCCAGGCGATGGTTTTCCCAGCTGCAATGGATGGCTGTGAAAGTTGGACCATAAGGAAGGCTGAGCGCCAAAGAATGGAGGCCCTTGAACTCTAGTGCTGGAGAAGACTCCTGCAAGTCCCTTAGACTGCAAGGCCATCCAACCGGTCAGTCCTAGAGAAGATCAACCCTGACTGCTCCTTAGAAGGCCAGATCCTGAAGAGGAAACTCAAATGCTTTGGCCACCTAATGAGAAGGAAGGACTCAATGGAGAAGAGCCTAATGCTGGGAACCATGGAGGGCAAAAGAAGAAGAAGGGGACGGCAGAGAAGGAGGTGGCTGGATGGAGTCAATGAAGCAGTCGGCCTGAGCTTAAATGGTCTCCGGGGGATGGTAGAGGACAGGAAGGCCTGGAGGAACGTGGTCCATGGGGTCACGATGGGATGGACACAACTTCGCAACTAACAACAACAATAGATATATGATAGATAGATAGATAGATAGATAGATAGATAGATAGATAGGTAGGTAGGTAGGTAGGTAGGTAGGTAGGTAGGTAGGTAGGTGGATCCAAGGGACTCCTGCGAGTCCCTTGGACTGCAAGGCCATCCAACCGGTCAGTCCTAGAGGAGATCAATCCTGACTGCTCTTTAGAAGGCCAGATCCTGAAGAGGAAACTCAAATCCTTTGGCCACCTAATGAGAAGGAAGGACTCAATGGAGAAGAGCCTAATGCTGGGAATGATGGAGGGCAAAAGAAGAAGGGGACGGCAGAGAAGGAGGTGGCTGGATGGAGTCACTGAAGCAGTCGGTGTGAGCTTCAATGGACTCCAGAGGATGGTAGAGGACAGGAAGGCCTGGAGGAACGTGGTCCATGGGGTCTCGATGGGTCGGACGCGACTTCGCAACTAACAACCATGATAAGTCGCTTCATCCAGGCTGGCTTTCACAAACGTATGGCAGAGAGAGCATCTTAAAAACAGCCAGCTTGCAACCCACAAGAGTCAATACCGAAATATGAAGCCTGCTATTAAAGAGCCATTAATTGATTTTCCAACTCCATCCACCCCCCCCCCCATTTGTTGCTTTTTTCTCTTCGAAGGGTGCTGCAGTGCTTATTATCCTAAGATACTGGCGGCTGACACCAGGACGGAAAGAAAAAGACAGTTGAAAACCGACAGTAGAAGGATGGGAGAACCCAGGATGAAAGGTGGGGGTGGGGGGGGGTGTTTTCTTTAGCAAGGAGGGGAGGCGGCTCGCTCAGAGATACAGGAAGACTCTTGAAAATATCTTACGGACTAGATCCGTGATTTATTTATTTATTTATTTATTTATTTATTTATTTATTTATTTATTTATTTATTTAATTTGTATACCGCCCTTCTCCAGCAGGACTCAGGGCGGTGAACAGCCGAGATAAAACAGAGCATACAAAATTTAAAAACAGTTTAAAAGGTAATTAAATAATTTCGGCCCAAAATTTAAAACAACCCAATTAAAACCAATTTCAAATTAAAACCGAAACGGATGGGATCAAGCCAGCCCGGCTAGGTGAAATAAATAAGTTTTTAGGGCCCGACGAAAAGTCCGGAGGTCTGGTATCATGCGTATCTCTGGGGGTAGGTCATTCCAGAGGGCGGGTGCTGTCACAGAGAAGGCTCTCCCCCGGGGGTCGCCAGCCGACATTGTCTGGTGGACGGCACCCTGAGGAGGCCCTCTCTGTGTGAGCGTACTGGCCGGTGGGAGGCTATTTACGGCAGAAGGCGGTCTCGTAGAGTACCCCGGCCCTAAGCCATGGAGCGCTTTAAAGGTGGTTACCAACACCTTGAAGCGCACCCGGAAGACCACAGGAAGCCAATGCAGCTCGCGCAGGAGAGGTGTCACATGGGAGCACCCCGTCGCTCCCATAATCCCCCGCGCGGCCGCATTCTGGGCCAGCTGGAGCCTCCGGGTGCACCCCAAGGGGAGCCCCATGTAGAGAGCATTGCAGTAGTCCAGGCGGGAAGTGACGAGTGCCTGAGTGACCATGCGTAGGGAGTCCCGATCCAGAAAGGGATGCAACTGGCGTATCAGGTGAACCTGATAAAAATGGTGATGGCGAACCTATGGCAGAGCCCTCTCTGCGGGCACACGAGCCATCGTCCAGCTCAGCTCCACCATGGAGCATTCGCACAAGCCTCCCAATGGCTAGGTGGTCTTCAGGTCTCTGCTGTGCATGCACGGGGCGCATGTATGGGGGTGCTTGCATTGCATTTTGGGGGTTCGTGCATGTGCATCCCCCTGTGCCCCGTTTTGGGCCTAGAAGTCCTCCTGCATCAACCTGGAAGCCAAAATGGGTGTGGGGTGCTGCTCGAGGCCCCCTGGGCCCGTTTTGGGCCTGGAAAGCCTCCTGCACCTGTTGTGATCCGCCAGCAGCCTGCAGAGCTGTCAGCGGAGTCGGACAACAATGAGGCTGAGGAAGAACATGGGCCAGTCCTGGAGGCTGGGGAAGGCCCGGATGAGGACTCTGTGTCAGAGGCAGAGATGGGGCCAGGGCCATCGGGGAGTGATGTGCGGACTTCGGAGCCTCCAGAGGCTGACAGCAGAGAGGCAGAGGAACAGGAGGAGCCTGTTCCTAGTGCATGCATGCGAAGAGCTGCCAGAAGGCAAGAGCAGCTAAACCAAACAGGACAACTCGGGAGTAAGGCCAAGAGATGACTGGCCCCTCCCATAAGGCTTAAAAGACCAACAATGGCTCTTGGGAATTTTTTCGGAAAACGACGTTGATAGATTTGTTTCTTGTCTTGCTGCATTTATTTCTTGTCGGCGTCTTCTGCTTCTGAACTTTTGCCAAGAAAAGCCTTTGGCAGGTTGCCTAATTAGACCAAGGTTGGTGATAAAGCTGAAGAATTGTGTTATGAAGAGTTTGTTTTGAGTTAGTTTGATCTACGCTGAGAATGAGTTAATTCCCAGTTGTTCTAATAAAGTCTGTTTGTTTTCAAACTGATTGCGTCCGATAATACCTACTTGGGCCTGGGTCACAACAGCAGCAACGTGGAAGCCAAAACGGGGTGCTGGGGGTGCGGCACTCGCATTGCATTTTGGGGGTTCACACACGCACACGTGCATTCACATGTGCACCTAAACGCTTTGGGCACTCGGCACCACTGCACTAGATATACCCCCAAACTTCAGACTGGGACCTGCTGAAACTCCTGTGTCAGAATGCGCGCAGTGTGACTATGCGAGAGACAATCCAGGAGCAATCACATCAAAGAGACTTTAGTCTTTCTCATAGCCTGCAGATGTGTGGACATGCTCTCTCCGCTTCAGTTGTGCTTTATACAGTCTCCTTGTCAGCAATAATTTACTGTCTGCAGCCAGGATTGAAATGTTCCCGGTTCGGACCGGATCGGGCGATCCGGTAGTGATTGTGGCAGGTGGTTCGGAGAACTGGTAGCGATGGAGGGGCGTGAGGCTCCGCCCATCCTCCCGGGTGTTGTTACTTCCTGCTTTTAAAAGGTTAAAAAAAATTATTGTAGTTTTAAAGTATTGAAGTTTAAAGGTGGATAACTCAAAATTTAATGGATAATTTTTTGAAAGTTTTGAAACTTATATTTTGGAGAACTTTCTGCTAATGTATTAAGAGATTTTAAAATGTTTAAAATAAGATTATGGTTTTGTGTTTTTTTTTTCTCTTTTTTTTAATATAAATGTGAAATGTGATAAGAGAATTTATAAAAGGAAGGTTGAAGTATAATTTTTAAAAGGGGAGTGAACAAGTGTGAGAGAGTTTTGAATTCTGTAATAGTTAGCATATTTTAGCTTGTTAAATATATTCTAGAAAAGAATATATACACACACATACTAGGCAAAGGCCAAACAAACAATCAGCAGCTACAGGACGAAAGCACACACGGAGAGAGAGATACACCCCAACAGGGCCTCTCTTATAATACAGACTCTTAAAGTGGTAACAGTCAAATAACCCTGCTGACTCATTGCTACCATTGCATCATCAATACAGTATTACAGCATTACAGCAGCTGGTCAGCTGTTAAAGTATTTCCCTGACATCCTGATTGCTCCATGTGCCACTTAGGGGCAATTGGCCGGCATTGTCCATTGCTGAAGCTTTCCATTTCTTCCTGGTAGTTTGTGAAGGTTCTGATTATGAGTGATTGATCTTTCATGAATTCTTCCCTCGGCAGCCAGAGAAACCTGGGATGGGCCCTAGACCAGTGTTTCTCATTGTCAACCTTGGAGACTTTAAGACGTGTGGACTTCAACTCACGCTGGCTGGGAAATTCTGGAAGTTGAAGTCCACACGTCTGAAAGTCAACAAGGTTGAGAGACACTGGCCTAGACCAGTGGTGGGCTGGTGCTGGTTCAGACCAGTTTGGACGAACCGGTAGTTCCAACAATCAGTTGGCCCCGCCCACCTGCCCTATCCTATCCTACATTTCCTTCTTTCTGGCTCAGCTGAATCGCGCGTCACAGCTGATTTCCACGCCTCTGCTGTTGTACTTACCGGGGCTGCCTTAGAAGGTAAGCAGCTGAGCTTCAAATTGCTGTATTTTGAATGCTGTGCGCGCTTACACAACCAATTGTTAAATCGGTTGCAGCCCACCACTGGCCTAGACCCATGGTGATTTCCTTTTAAGACTGGGCTCTTGAGGGTAGAGAAATAAGAGAACCAGGATAGGCAACATAGCCCATCATTCTTATGGTTGAGAAGGACCTTCCAGTGAAGGCCCAGAAGAAGTCGCACCAAAATTTTGGGGATAATTTTTCCCTCAATTTTGGGAGTGAAGGGGAGGGGATGGAGAATGGCCTTGCACTGTTCTTCTGGGTTATTCCCTATCCCAATCAAGTAAAATGATCAACAACCAACTAAAATTGGGTTATTATTGCCTTCTAAATTTGGCGGTACAAAATAAGAGAGTTTCCAGAGCAGAGCCGGACTGGTTAGAATGAAGTACTGTAGGCTAGGTCACTGCTCACTCCAGGAGTTACGATTCTCACCGGCTCAAACCCGACTCAGCCTTCCGTCCTTCCGAGGTCGGTAAAATGAGGACCCAGATTGTTGGTGGGCAAGATGCTGACTCAGTAAATTGCTTAGAGAGGGCTGGAAAGCACTGTGAAGCGGTATATGAGTCTAAGTGCTATATCTGTCTATCATCTCTTCTATCTATCTATCTATCTATCTATCTATCTATCTATCTATCTATCTATCTATCTATCTATCTATCTAGCCTGTTTCCCCAAAAATAAGACCTCCCCTGATAATAAGCCCAATCAGGCTTTTGAGCGCATGCGCTAAAATAAGCCTGCCCCCCGAATATAAGACCTCCCCGAAAATATTTAAATGAGCTGGAAATCAGGTAAAACGGCAAGAGGAGCCCCATCTTGCTCCACATGCCCCAAAATAATAAGACATCCCAAAAAATGAGGCCAAGTACTTATTTCGGGGTTCAAAAAAAATATAAGACAGGGTCTTATTTTCGGGGAAACACAGTATCTATCTATCTATCTATCTATCTATCTATCTATCTATCTATCTATCTATCAGCTGTGGTGGCACAGTGGTTAGAATGCAGTGTTGTAGGCTAACTCTGCCCACTGCCAGCAGTTCGATCCTGACCAGCTCAAGGTTGACTCAGCCTTCCCTCCTTCTGAGGTCAGTAAAATGAGGACCCAGATTGTTGAGGGCAAGATGCTGACTCTGTAAACCACTTAGAGAGGGCTCTAAGGGACCGTGAAGCGGTATATACATCTAAGTGCTATTGCTATAGATGATGAGGTCCTGGAAGGTGCAATGGGGGCCCACCATCCCCAGCAGACATCCTTTGACAATCTTACTCTTAGAGGAAGTTTCAAGTCACCTCCTCCACAGCTTACCTGGCCAAAATGAACGGTGATGGGTCGTCTGTCATCTCGGAGTTTGGGGTCCCTCTTTTCAGCCAAGGGAGACGGCGCCATCCTTGAGGTCGGCTCTTCTGGCATGGCCGAACAGCCATTTTCACTGATGTCCTGCCCGGGAGAATAAACAGAATTACATCACTCTTGATTCTGAGGGCGAAAAGCTCTATTCAGGATGCCCGTTGCGGCTTCTACAATTTCCCAGAAACCCGTAACTCTGTTTATAGGTTAATTAACCAGCGGGTTAAAAGCCAGGTGGGTCTACGAGAGCCCGTGGCTTGTGCACAGGACTGTGGGGAAGATGTGGGGGGGGGACATTGTATAATGAGCCAGGTGAGATTTGGCCAAGTTGAGGACAGAGATGGCTGCCGCACGATGTCCCTGAAGATTAGAAATAATGAAAAGGCTTGCCGCGCAATAAAGCCAGCTGTACAGGAAGCTTCAAGTTTAAACTTCTTTGTGACAATGTCGAAGGCACTAATGCCTGGTAAATATATAGAGACATGTGACCTCAAGGCCGGCTGCTTTGATGGTTGACCTCTGACCTGCCCCCTCAAGTTCTCCTCTGGCTTAAATACTCTAATGAGACCGGTAAGCTGATAGCCAATTAGAAAGCATTCTTTTGGGGGGCACAGGATGACCTCAACCCAACAAAGCTTGGAACGGACCTCGTTCCAGATAGAAAAAAAGCAGAGGGACCTTCCATTGAGCCAAGGTTCTCCACAAGGGACCAACACACACACACACACACACACACACACAAATGTGTCACAGAAAATGAAGAACCTGTAAAAAATTTTAAAAGAAAGAAGGACTCCCCATCCAGGAAGAGACTTCATATAAACAGGATGCCACCATCTTGTCATTGTAGAACTTCCGCTAACTAAGCGGAGGTAGACTACTTTGTGACAAAGTTGGAGGCCATATCTGGTTAGACCAGGGGTCGGCAACCCGCAACTCTGGAGCCGCATTTGGCTCCTTCATCCTTCTGTTGCGGCTCCCTGTTGCTCAAACTATGTGTCACAACTGCCAATGTGCGACACCCAATTTATTGAGCTTTTCGACCCATCTTTTTTTTTTTTCAGAGTTCAAAATGTTTTTGTTGCCTATGTGGAAATAAAAATACGTTTTCTCTGTAGCAGGTCGTTGATTTCATAAATGCAACACACTACAGTTTTTTTTTATACGGAGCATAAAGGTAAAAAAATAAATAAATGATATATGCAGTATTATCTTCATTTTAGTTGTCAAAAGGGTTTTGTGGCTCCCGGTGTTTTCTTTTCTGTGGGAAATGGGTCCAAGTGGCTCTTTGAGTGTTTAAGGTTGCCACCCCTGGGTTAGAACAACAACAAAAAAGTTGATAAAAGAGGACCACATCGGTGCTGGAACTCCTTTGAAGATGCCTCTAAGACCACGGTTGAACATGGCAAGTAGGTCAAAAGCTTGTTTGCAGGTGGCCACAAAATACAACCATCTGGAAGGAAGGGGGACTCATACTGTCCTTCTGTTCTTGCCATTGACCTCGCCGATTCTGGGGGTTCAACGGAGGCAATGCTGGGAATGGGCCCCGCCGAGGCCGTTTTCTTTGACTTACAAAACCCAAGAAACGGCACCACGCTCTGTTAAGCCATTCACTTACGGGCAGCTGGAACGAAGCCGCCGATGCTTTTAAAAGTCCCATCCCACAAAAGAAGACAGGATAGGCAGGGAGCGCCATTTAATCGTCACGATCGTATTAGAGAAGGACCTCCGAGACACCAAGCTGACCTTTGCAGAATTCAAGCCAGCGTTTTCTTATTTGCAATTCAAAGCCAACGTTGGAGCAAACCAAGGGCAGAGAAAAGACTCTTGATTATATCCAAGGGGTCACCATTGCTATGCGCAGTCAAAGAACAACAGCCTTCCCTGTCTTCGGTGCATTTAAAAAATTTCTCCCGCTGCCGTCACTCCTATTTGGCGACTGGAACCTCAAAGGTGAAATGTAAGATGAGCTGTTCTCTTAAAAAAGCGGGACATTTTTCGTGCTAATGCTAAGAAATGGAGAGTGGCAGTTGGGGTTAGATCCTCAAATTAAGTCAGCCAGAAGATGGAGGGACACCATCAGCCAGAAGAAGCTCTCTTCTTATTCTCCCTCTCTTTCTCCCGCTGGTTGAATTCCACTTATAAAACGGATATCTGTAATTGAGGGTTAAAATCTGGAGTTGTATCTGGGGAAGAGAAGTGGGAACTGGTGGGCCTAGAAGACAGAAAGTTGTTCCTGGAGAACATCCGTGGAAGATCTCAAGGTCCAAGATAATGTCTTCATCCAGGGGTGGGATTCAAAAATTTTAGCAACCGGTTCTCTGCCTGGTTGTTGGGTGGACATGGCCATGGTGGGCGTGGCCTACTTGGCCTCCTGCACCACGGCAGCGGCGGGAGGGCGTTTTTGCCCTCCCCAAGCTCTGGAGGCTTTTCTGGAGCTTCTGGGAGAGCGAAAATGGCCTCCTCCGGGCTCCAGAGACCCTGCGGAGACTGGAAACGAGCCCGTTTCCAGACTTCTGGAACTTCCAGGAGGCCCCTTTTTCGCCCTCCCAGAGTCTCTACGCGGGCCCTGCACTTACCTGCATCCAAAATGGGCCGTGTGGAGACTCCTGGGAGGGGCAGGGCGGGGTGGGTGGTGCCAGACAGTCCTTGCAACTACCGGTTCGGCAAACCAGATGTAAAATTAGTATCTGGTTCACCTGAATTGGTCTGAACTGGCTGAATCCCACCCCTGGTCTTGTTGGCTTTGTCAGGATGAAAGGGAGGAGAATTGCAGAAGGAGAATAGGAACGGAAAGAAAACAAAGGGTTGAAGAAGATCTGCTGAAGTTTCATTTGATGCTTTTTCTTTGACGCTTCCTTCAAGCGTTCTGGGCCACCCAATGCCTTTCCGTGGTCTGATCTAGAAGAGCGTTTTCCATAACTGCTTTCAACAGTTGTTCGAAATAAAATAGAATAGAATTCTTTATTGGCCAAGTGTGATTGGACACACAAGGAATTTGTCTTGGTGCATACGCTCTCGGTGTACATAACAGAAAAGATACATTCGTCAAGAATCATAAGGTACAACACTTAATGATAGTCATAGGGAAACAGTCAATATAAATCTTAAGGATACAAGCAACAAAGTTTACAGTCAGACAGTCATAAGTCGGAGGAGCTGGGTGGTGGGAACGATGAGAAGATTAATAGTAATGCAGACTTAGTGAATAGTCTGACAGTGTGGAGGGAATTATTTGTTTAGCAGAGTGATGGCATTCGGGGAAAAAACTGTCCTTGTGTCTAGTTTTTCTGGTGTGCAGTGCTCTACAGCATCGTTTTGAGGGTAGGAGTTGAAACAATTTATGTCCAGGATGCGAGGGGTCTGTAGATATTTTCACAGCCTTCTTTTTGACTCGTGCAGTAGACAGGTCCTCCATGGAAGGCAGGTTGGTAGCCATTGTTTTTCTCTGCCGTTCTAATAATCCTCTGAAGTCCGTGTCTGCCTTGTTGGGTTGCAGAACCAAACCAAACAGTTATGGAGGTGCAGATGACAGACTCAATCATTCCTCTGTAGAATGGTTCCTCAACCAAGCAGGACTCTTATTGGGAAACTTCACCAGATGTTCTTCAGCTCCTTGCTTTCCTTTTTTTGCTCCCTGTCTTCTGCTTTTTCCTTCTTCCACCCGGTCAAAGCCAACATGATGATGGAAGACGTTAGGGTCCATCACCAAACATGTTCCCACCTGTTTCGGTGGGAACAAAGCTCTCCAAAGTGTAAGGTGACACCCGCCCCGCTATCATTTGGGCTGTCAGATCAGCGTGCGCCAGAAAGTGCAAATAACTGGGCACGGTGCTTAATCCGGGGAGGAGGCCCGCGAGCCGCATGCTTCTTTTGGCTCAGGGCCACCAAACACACGGCAACTACACACTTTTTAGGCTTGCTCCCAGGAAAGATGGCACCCTCGCAGGCCTGAAGTGGGCAGCCTCCATTCTTTTTGGCCGCGTCCCCGTTTGTGGGGAAGCGAAGGAACAGCCATTCCCACGTCAGGCCTTAATGTATTTGCTTTTTGTCTGTGAATATTTATAACAGTGGGGGGAAAAAATGCGGGACAGCTGGTAATGCATTTTGAAGTGTGTTAACAACACAGCACCAAACAGCTCTCTATTGATCACGTAATGCCTTTTTTTTTCTTTTCTTTCCTTTCTTTTTTTTTTTCTCCTCCCCCCCCCCCCCACTTCCCGGCCCGAGCATTTCTTCTGTTTTTCTTTCTGTGTTTTTTCCCCAACCCCCAAATACATACTTCAAGTACCTTTTGCTTCAAGCGAATTTTCACCTCCCTTATTCCCATTTTTGCATGATCTTTTGCCTGCATGAAAAAAAAAAAAAAAGAGAGAGAGAGAGAGAGAGAGAGAAAGGAGGGGGCAGGGGATGGAAAGAGAGGGTTGTTAGTTTAAGAGAGAAATCCCTATTTGGTTCCCCGAGACAAGGGGTTTTGCGAGCCCACCCAGGCCCACCTTCTCTGATTACTCCGAATAGGAGTGGGAGGTGGAGAAATGGACCATAATGGGCATAAAAACAAATAACGAGACAAGAGGTTAAAAAAACAATCCTTAATGAGAGGAAGAGATTTTGTTGGTGGAGAATATCCTGGTTTTAAAGAGAGGGATTCTTATTTTTATCCTCTAATTATTTTTTATCTCTGCTGCCTGCGAGGGGACTGAGGAAGAGTCCAACTTCTACGTTTGTCCAGCCTGCTGTGGAAGAAAAAACTCTGAAGCTCAAGACCAAGCAGGAGGTGCCACTTTTGGGACCTCTCTCTCAAGGTCGTCCTGGGGTCCCACCAAAAGAACCAGCCATGCGGAGGGCGGAGGGCGGGTGGCGCCAACGAAATCTTTTTTAACAAAGTTTTGAGTGCACCAAGTGTGGAAGGAGGCCAGAAGAAGCTCAGGGTTGACAGACAAGGAACTAACCATGATTCTTGCTCTACTACAGGAGTGTCAAACTCAATTTCATTGAGGGTTGGGTTCGGGGGTGAAATCCAGCAGGTTCTAACAGGTTCTGGAGAACCGGTAGCGGAAATTTTGAGTAGTTCGGAGAACCGGCAAATGCCACCTCTGGCTGGCCCCAGAGTGGAGTGGGAATGGAGATTTTGCAATATCTTTTCCCCAGGAGGGGAGGGAAAGGAGATTTTGCAGTATCCTTCCCCTAGAGTGGGGTGGGAATGGAGATTTTGTAATATCCTTCCCCTGCCATGCCCACCAAGCCACGTCCACAGAACCGGTAGGGAAAAATTTTGGATTTCATCCCTGGTTGGGTTTCGGGGTGGGTGGGGGTGGGTGGGCGTGGCCAGTGTGGGCGTGACCAGTTTTTCTTTTTTATATATATAAAAGTTTTTTATTTTTATTTCTCATAAAACATATATAAATGTACACTCTCTTTAATCATTCTTATCACACGTATTATCTTTAGGTTTCCACATATTGGTTTATTCCTCATCCTAAAACTTATTCGGAATTGCTCTTCTACCATTCCCTATCTCCCTTCTTCCACAGCAACCCTTCCTCTCCTTCTCCCCTCTTAACCCTTCCCTCCCTTTTTCTATTCTTTTCGACTTTCTTCTTTCCTCCTCTCCTTCCCCTTCTCTTCTCTTTCCTTTCCCCCACTCCTCCTCTCTTTCTAACCCTCTCTCCTACTCTGATTTCCCCTCCCTTTCTTCCTCTCCTTTTCCCTTTCTTCCTCTCCATCTCTTTTTCCTCTCTTTCTTCTCTCCATCTCTTTTTTCTCCCTTCTCCTCTCTCCTTCCTACCTGTCCCTCTACTCCTCTCTCCGTTGTTGTGTCCATCTTCAATTCAATATTTTGTCAAGGTGGTATTGGAGCAACCCCGATTTTATATTTACCCACATTTTCCTTTCAATTGCTTTTCTATTTTGCTGGTTAGACATATATCATCCTTAACGTACATTTATATTATTATTTATTTTATTAGTCATATTTCTGCGCCGCCCACTCTCCGAGGACTCTGGGCGGCTTACACCAAAGACAGTATACTAAATAGCATATTGCCCCCCAACAATCTGGGTCCTCATTTTACCCACCTCGGAAGGATGGAAGGCTGAGTCAACCTTGAGCCGGTGAGATTTGATCTGCTGATCTGCTGAACTAGCAGTCAGCTGAAGTAGCTGCAGTACAGCACTCTAACCACTGCGCCACCTCGGCTCATAACACCTCATATAACACCTCTTTTTTCATTTTCTTGAGTTTGACACCCTTGCTCTAGTAGGCAAACATCAGACTTTTCCCTACGTCACGTTAAAATCCCGCAAAAGTCTCAACTATAATTAAATACAATTAGTTCTTCACTTATAACTGGTTGCTTAACGAATGTTTGAAATTATGACGGACCGGCCTTGAAGTTACAGGCAATCCTCGGCTTACGACCACAACCGAGCCCAAAGGGTCTGTCATTACGCGAGGTGTTTGTTAAGCATGTTTTGCTCTATTTTATGACCTTTTTGCCACAGCTGTTAAGTGAATGACTAAAGTTGTTAAGTTAATAACTTGGTTAAGTGACTCTGGCTCCCCCATTGACTTTGCTTGCCCGCAAAAGGGGACTTTTGTTCCACCCCCCCCCCCGGACACTGCAACGGTCATAAGTATGAAACACTTGCCAAGCATCTGAATTTTGATCCTGGGGATGCTGCAAAGGTCATAAGTGCGAAAAACAGTCACCCCCTTCACCCCAAAAGGCTAGCTCTGGAGCAGAGGTGGGTTCCAGCAGGTTCTGACCAGTTCTGGAGAACCGGTAGCAGAAATTTTGAGTAGTTTGGAGAACCGGTAGTAAAAATTCTGACTGGCCCCGCCCCCATCTATTCTCTGCCTCCCGAGTCCCAGCTGATCGGGAGGAAATGGGGATTTTGCAGTAACCTTCCCTTGGATTGGGGAAGGAATGGTGTTGTGGCTCCGTTACCGGAGCCTGTGTCATTGTCAGGAGAGGACTCCGAGAGTGAAGGGGAGGAGTTGGCAAGGCCTCCCTCTCCAGGACCCTCCTCTCTGGCAATGCCTTCGGTGTCCGGCAAAGGGCAAGAGATAGGGCCAGGGCCAAGCACGTCCACGCAGCCACAGATGGACAGTGATGAGGGTAATGAGTCTTGGCTGGATCCACGCCAGCGTCGCAGAGATAAGCGCGCGCAACAGAAGAAAGGGTGTGCCCGAGATTAGGCTGAGTCACTGGACCGCACCCCACAGGATATAAAAGGGAGCGTGGTGGCCAGTCAAACCTTGTGACGAACAAAGCTGAAAGCTTCCACGCCATTCTGCATTGCCGGACTTTTGCTTTAAGACTTTGCTGGAGTTAATTCCGTAATTATTGAGCTGCTTTCCTTTGATGTACCAGGAGTGGGGAGAAGTTATCTCTCCTCTTTGTAAATAATAAACTCTTGGCAGGCAGCCACTAGGTTGTTGCCAAGTTCCGTTATCATAAGGAAAAGGATTTTGCCGGCTGGTTTGGTCTTTAACTCCTGAACGTCTGTTGGTGTGTGTGCGTGTGGGACGGGGACAGAACAAATGGAGATTTTACAGTACCCTTCCCATGCCACGCCCACCAAGCCATGCCCACCAAGCCATGCCCACCAAGCCACACCCACAGAACCGGTAGTAAAAAATTTTGAAACACACCACTGCTCTGGACACTTACAAATTTGTAGACTGTCTTCATAGCAGGATTTGCCTTGGTCTTCACGGTATTTAAAATGGCCCCACTTCCTTTCTGTTGTGGACGAAGGAAAAAAATAAGCCATCGGGATACGATACAGAAATGGGGCTGAGGTTGGGACATTTAATACACAAAATACACCGAATTATGAACATTGAACCAAATGAATTCTATATTAACGCCTGCAGACCTGTGACAACGATCAATGCATTGCCCGTAGCACCGGTCCCATTCGTCAGAAGGAAAGGGCAAGGTGGAATTTTTTTTTTTTTTTTTGACCTGAAAGGCAGACAGTTTTGCCTTCCTTTTCAAATTAAAGGTTGGATTTGGTCATGCAGGCAGCCCCATATTGCATGCAGTCGTCAGGATAAGCACGGAAAGGACTGCTTTCGTTTCAAAGCTCACAATCTTTGGATTGTGCCTGCAGAATCAGTGTCGGGTTTTTAACAACACAATCCAGCCTCTTGTGCAAATCAAAGACAGCCCTTCCACCTCTCTCTCTCTCTCTCTCATTCTCTCTGTCTTTTTCTTTCTCTCTTTCTCTCTTTTTCTTTCTCTCTGTTTTCTCTCACTTCTCTCTCCTCTCTCTTTCTCTCTCCTTTTTCTCTTTTTCTCTTGTTCTCTTTCTTTGTCTTTCTCTCTTTCTCTTTCTCTATCTCTCACATTCTCTCTCATTCTCTCTCTCACTCTCTTTTCTCTCTCTCCTCTCTCTCCCTCTTCTCTCTCTCCTGTCTCTCTTTCTCTCTCTCATTCTCTCTGTCTTTTTCTTTCTCTCTTTCTCTCTCTCTTTTTCTTTCTCTGTTTTCTCTCTCACTTCTCTCTCTCCTCTCTTTCTCTCCTTTTTCTCTCTTTTTCTCTCGTTCTCGTTCTCTTTGTCTTTGTCTTTCTCTGTTATCTCTCACATTCTCTCTCATTCTCTCTCACTCTCTTTTCTCTCTCTCTCTCCTCTGTCTCTCTCTCTCTCTTTCTCTCTGTGTCTCTCTCTCCTCTCTCTCTCTTTCTGTGTCTCTGTCTCTGTCTCTCTCTGTCTCTCTTTCTTTTCCTCTTTCTCTCAGGTCTGTAAATGAGGGGAGAAAGCATGCCAAGCAAATTTCACCCAGGCTGAACTTCGCATCCTGATGGCACCTCCAAAGGAATCGTCAAGATTCTGACCTCTCAGACGGAATCCTTAAGCAGTCCTGTTTGTGCTTTCTTTATCTGGCAGGACAAGATGTCTTGGGCTGGGTAATGCATTATTTTGATAAATAAAATTTAGCATGCATAAAGGAAGGGGCACTCCATTCCCTACAAGCACATACATACACAGAGAGAGAGAGAGACAGAAAGAGAGAGACAGAGAGAAAGAAAGAGACAGAGACAGAAAGAGACAGAGAGAGACAGGAAGAGACAGAGACAGACAGGAAGAGACACAGAGAGACAGAGAGAGAGAGAGAGAGAAAGAGAGAGAGAGAGAAAGAGAGAAAGAGGCAGACACGATGCTGGACTGGGGGAACTATTCTTTTAAAGCAGGAATACATTTAATTATATATTTGCTACTAATCAACAATTTAGTTTACTTTATTGTCATTGGACCTTGTACAACGTAATTAAATGCCATCTTCAGTGTACATGATACGTAAGAAAACTATATAAATAAAACAAAAACACACATCCTTCAGTCCTCTGTTAATCCAACAATTAACAGAGAAACACAATTACATAAATGGCTCTATTTTTGAGATACTGACTTTCTCTCTCTTCTCCTTTATTTTATTTTATTTTTTCTTCTTCTTCCTTCCTTCCTTCCCTTCCTTCCTTCCCTTATAATAAGATGTTTTGGAAACACAGCTCCAAAACATCTTGTTATAAGTGGCTCCATGGTTGAGATTCAGTTCTTTCTTTCTTTTTCTTTCTTTCTTTCTTTCGTTCCTTCCTTCCTTTTTCTTTCTCTCTCTCTCCTCACTTCTTTTTTTCTTTTTCTTTCTTCTTTCTCTCTCTCTCACTTTTCTTTTTTCTTTCTCTCTTACTTCTTTCCTTCTTTTTCTTTCTTTCTCTCCCTCTCTTTCTCTTTGACTCCCTCTTCCTCCCTCCCTCTCTTTTTCTTTCTTTTCTTTCTTTCTTTCTTTCTCTTCTTTCTTTCTTTCTTTCTTTCTTTCTTTCTTTCTCTTTTTCTTTTTCTCAAACCCTTCCTGTCTTTCAGCACAATCCTTGAAACTCTGTCACTCTTTCAGAATATCAGAGAAGCCAAACCAACATTCCCAGAGCTTATTTTACACCTTTTCGCTTCTTTAACGATCAAGGATGCCCAGCCATCATTCTTCACTGTTCAAAAACAGCTGGTTTGAAACAAAGTTCAAGGTTCTGGAAGAAAATATAACTCGGATTCTGCTTATTTATTATTTTCCCTGAATGTGTAAAAGAGAAGATTTTAAATGCCAACCCTCCAGAATTCTAAGATGGGGTGTGGTATTCAGAAATTCTTTATCAAAGGGGAAAACACATCTGCATATTCAGCCTGGGAGCAGAAATACTGCCTCGAATCTTGGGAAGAAATCCAGTTTTGGGGCAGAATTGAGGATGGCATAGGACGTAGCAGCTCTTGGAAGGGTGGAGGAGGAAGGGCAAGGAAGAGATGGAAGAAACATTACTGATGCTTTCAAGAAATACTTACCCGGACAGTGGACAGCCACTGATGGTAAAGCTTGGCACTCCCTGCCACAAAAGAAGAAGTGAAGTGAGAATGTCTTTGGGTCCTTCTGTCTCCCAGTGTTTATCCAAACACAGCCAACCACATGGAGTTCTGCCACCTGTTACCCCAATCAACAACCTTAAAACAATTCGGGAGAGAGATATCGAGGCCTCCTGAACAGCGGTGGGTTCCACATATTCTTACTACCAGTTTGCCCTGCGCGTGCTTTGCTCATGCGCACGCCTTCCACGCATGTGCCTGGTCTCGAAAATGTGGCTAAATAGGATGGCATTACATCCGGGCGGACCTGCAGTCGCCGCTACCGGTTCGCCTGAACTGATACGAACCGGCTGAATACCACCTCTGCTCCTGAAGATGCTTCTCTAAATAAAGGAAGAGAACTATATTTTTTAAAAGTTATTTGTGCTATTTGTATCCCCATCTCGGCCATCCCCCTGCTCCCCCATCCATCCACACAACTCTCCCCACTGTTGGTCTGGATGGAGAATTCACGGTGGGGACCTCTGGTGGCGAGAAGATAAACTTGAAGGCATCTGACCCTGCTTGTTGACTTGTTATCTGGGCCACAGCTCTAAGAATCTGAGTCACCCACAATTCTGCTTTCAGTGGAATCAGTACACAACGGTACATGAAGCCCTCCACTTACGACCGCAATTCAGCCCAACATTTCTGTTGTTAAGCGAGACATTTGTTCAGTGAATTTTGCCCCGTTTTATGACCTTTCTTGCCTCCGTTGTTAAGTGAATCACTGCAGTGGATCAGTTAGTAACTCGACTGTTAAGTGAATCTGGCCTCCCCTGGCCACAGTTGTTAAGTGAATCACTTTCTTGCCTCTGTTGTTAAGTGAATCACTGCAGTGGATCATTTAGTAACTCGATTGTTAAGTGAATCTGGCCTCCCCACTGACTTTGCTTGTCAGAAAGGGGATCACAAAAGGGGCTCACATGACCCCGGGACATGGCAGTGATCATAAATATGAGTCAGTTGCCAAACATCTGAATTTTAATCACATGACCGTGGGGTGGATGCCGCAATGGTCGTAAGTTTGAAAAATGGTCATAACTCACTCTGTTCAATGCCGTGGCAACTTCACACGGTCACTAAATGAATGTGTCAACTTGCAAAGCAATCCT
Source organism: Pantherophis guttatus (assembly GCF_029531705.1). The sequence continues at coordinate 1,257,791 of NW_026844104.1, forward strand.
GGCCTGCTCTCAAGTTGCCTTAGGCAAGAGGGATAGGAAAACAGCGAAGCAGCACAGCAGCCAAAAACAAAAGCACATTCCAGACATATTTCTCTCAAGGCTGTCTCCCAGGGTTACCCACAGTGGTCAGAGGGGAGTGATCTCTACAACCCGGGAAATTGCTCCGTTGGTGAATGTGACTGATGACACACCCTGGGGAGGGGGGGGGAAACAGGGTCAAGTCTGGGCCGTAAATTATGTGAGGTCAGAGTTGGCTTGACTTGCTGACATGAAGTTCCTAATAAATAACTGGATTTCTTTTGAAGCTTGGCTCGAGGCTCATTATTTAATTAGGGCATTCGTCGGAACCCTGACATAATGGTTATAATTCGAGGACTAGCTGTAACAAAAAGAAGTGGTTTCTCATTTATATTCCCAACCAATCTCCTCACCGGCATATTCGCCGAGGTTGATCTCTTCCTCAAAGACATCACTGAAGCCTTCTCCAGAGTTGAGAAGATCAAGACGACCATCGATGAACTTCAGGGGGGAGAAAGAGAAAAGCATTATCTTCTGACACTTGCTCTCTTTTTCCAGGAGGACATCTAGGAGAATCTAATATCTTCTTCTCAGCCAGATGTCTATGGAGGTTCTCAGTCCTCCTGGTCATGGTTGTCCCAAAGGTGCTTTTTCAAAAGGCAATTGGATTTTGTTTCTCCTTGAAGACATTTTGCTTCTCATCCAAGAAGCTTCTTCAGTTCTTCAGAAGGCAACTGGACTTTGATCTTCCTTGAAGATGCTTTGCTTCTCATCCAAGAAGCTTCTTTAGTTCTTCAGAAGGCAACTGGACTTTGTTCTTCCTTGAAGAGGTTTTGCTCCTCATCCGAAAAGCTTCTTCAGTTCTCATCTGAGAAGTCTCTTCAGTCAGAACTGAAGAAGCTTCCAAGATGGGAAGAGAAAAGTCTTCAAGGAAGAACAAAGCCCAGTTGCTTCTGAAGATCTGAAGAAGCTTCTCGGATGAGAAGTGAAATGTCTTCAAGGAAGAACAAAGCCCAGTTGTCTTCTGAAGATCTAAAGAAGCTTCTCGGATGAGAAGCGAAACGTCTTCAAGGAAGAACAAAGCCCAGTTGCCTTCTGAAGATCTGAAGAAGCTTCTCGGATGAGAAGTGAAATGTCCTCAAGGAAGAAGAAAGCCCAGTTGCTTCTGAAGATCTAAAGAAGCTTCTCGGATGAGAAGCGAAACGTCTTCAAGGAAGAAGAAAGCCCAGTTGCTTCTGAAGATCTAAAGAAGCGTCTTGGATGAGAAGTGAAACATCTTCAAGGAAGGACAAAGCCCAGTTGCCTCCTGAAGATCTGAAGAAGCTTCTCGAATGAGAAGTGAAACATCTTCAAGGAAGGACAAAACCCAGTTGCCTTCTGAAGATCTGAAGAAGCTTCTTGGATGAGAAGCGAAATGTCTTAAAAACGAAGTCCAGTTGCCTTTTGAAAAAGCACCTTCTTCTCAGCAGGTCCATTGGATGGAGTCCTTTGCCGTGAAGACCCAGGGAGGGAGGGAGGGAGAGAAAAACAGAGATGGAAAAATACACCAACGCCGTCTATTATGGAAGACAGAATAGGAAGAACGCACAATGCTCTTAAAAATAGCTCATGAGCTTCTCTGGTGTAGGGGAGGAGGGGGAAAAAAAAACAACCAACCACCCACAGAAAACACCTCGTTCTGACCCATAAATTACACTAATTAGGGAACAAAGTGGCCAGCCGTATTTCACAGCACGTTGCGAAACGGCGATCGTTCTTAATCACACACACGAGGTACCTGCTTGAAAAGCTGCAGCTGGATGGCGTTCTGCAGGAATTGTCGCATGGTGGCCGACCGGTGGGAAACGAAGGTTTCTTCGCAGAAAGTGATGGGCTCTTCCTGGAGAAAGAAAAATTGGGGAGAGGGGGGGGGTGTTTGTGAATGGACGTCTTGCCTGGGTCTCTCGAGGGAGGACAAATTGATGGTGGAAACCAGGGGTGAAATGCTACCGGTTCGGACCGGATCGCCCGATCCGGTAGCGATGGAGGTGGGTGGTTCGGAGAACCGGTAGCAAAAATCCCTGCCCCCCCCATGCCCAGCTGAGCCGTGCAATCGTCAGAGGCTTTTTAAAAAAGCCTCTGATGATCCAAGCTGAGTTGCCTGATCAGCAGAGGTTTTTTTTTTCTTTTAAATGCCTCTGACGATCCAAGCTGAGTTGCCTGATCGTCAAAAAATGGCCAGGCCCACCCAGTCACATTACCCACCACCACCAAGCCACGCCCACAGAACCGGTAGTAACAAATTTTAGATTTCACCACCAGTGGAAACCTATATCTCCCCATCCCGATGAACATGCTGTGGAGCCAAGCTTCCCCAATGAAGGACGTAGGAATCAAGAACCCAATTCTTATGTCTTTCTTTGAAGACGTTTATCCGAGAAGCTTCTCCTGCTCTGACTGGATGGCAGGGAGAGTCAGAGCTGAAGAAGCTTCCTGGATGAGAAGCGAAACGTCTTCAGAGAAAAACCAAGAAAGTGTTGTGGCCCGTCAGCGGCCTGTGCAGCTAGGAGCTGATTCAGACAGCGAGGAGGCTGGTGTGGTGCTGCGCCAGCAGCCTGTGCAGCTGGCGCTCGAGTCAGACAATGAGGAGGCTGGAGAAGTTGTGGTGCCAGAGGCGGGGATTCAGCCAGGGCCTTCAGAACCTCCAGAAGCTCCCATAAGTGAAGAGGAAGAAGAGGAGGAGCCTCTTCTCGATGCACGGGTGCGCAGAGCTGCCAAAAGGCAGGAGCGGCTCCTCAGGAGGAGGTCTCTTTGAGAGTAAAGCTGGGGGCTAACTGGCCACTCCCTTAGCCAATTTAAGGAACGCCGACTGAAGCAATTTGCAGGGAACAACTTCGTTCACTCTCCTTCGTGCCTTGATCTTAGTTCTCTGCAAATTGCTTCTGGGCTTTCTGCCAACCCTAGTAAGATTACGATTATTTATTCTTTGGATTCTTGTAGGCTGTTAAGAAAGTTAATTAAGAGCCTTTGTTTGAAAAAAAAAACTTATTTAATTTAGTAAACTAAGGTTTGTACAGACTTTGTGCGTGCTGCGTTCTTTGGGGTCCGTAGCTGGGGCAGAACAGAAAGTCCAATTGCCGTTTGAAAAAGCACCTTTGGGACAATCATGACCTGGATGGAGGACTAAGAATCTCCATAGACTTCCAACTTTATCAGTTGGAAGAAGAAGGGTTGGTGGGCACTTGCGGGAGAGACCTTCAACTCGCACCCAGAGTAGGTTTTCTTCATGGACGTACTCCAGGGGGAAAAGAAAACCAGCAAGTACATTTAATAAAAAATAAAATAAAATCTGGAGCCTTGGCACCAATGTCTATGGAGCTTCTCAGTCATCCAAGTCATGGTTGCCCCAGAGGTTCTTTTTTTTCAGGAGGCAACTGGACTTCCTTCCTTCTTTTTCCTTTTGAAGATGTTTCGTTTCTCATCCAAGAAACGTCTTCAGCTCTGACTTGGATGGTGGTGGGGAACGGAAGGATTTATCCTCCTTGCAGACACCTGGTCATTTGCATCCTTTGAGAGGGTCATTGAAGCGCTTGGAGGCTCATCTGAGTAGCGCAAATCGGCGTAGAACCTTCTTGGAACTTTTGAAAGGCCTGTGTTTTGCATTGTGTTGGATCTTTCAACAGTTCCAAGAAGGCTCCGCATCCATTTGCGCTACTCAGTTGACCCTGACGACACAGCTAAACCTCCAAGTGGCCTCAACGACTCTCTAAAACAATGCAAATGACCAGCTGTCTGCAAAGAATATAAATCCTTCCATTCCCCACCGTCCAGTCAAGAGTGCCCCCAACAATCTGGGTCCTCATTTTACCGACTTTGGAAGGTTGGAAGGCTTGAGTCAATCTTGAACCAGTCAGGATCGAACTGCCGAACTGCTGGCAGTCAGCAGTCAGCAGAATTAGCCTGCACTACTGCATCCTAACCACTGTGCCACCATGGCTCGTAGATAAATGGATGGATGGATGGATGGATGGATAGATAGATAGATAGATAGATAGATAGATAGATAGATAGACGGATAGATGGATGGATGGATGGACGGACATAGCAATCGATAGAAAGAAAGAAAGAAAGAAAGAAAGAAAGAAAGAAAGAAAAAGAAAGAAAGAAAGAAAGAAAGAAAGAAAGAAAGAAAGAAAGCTAGATAGATAGGCAGGCAGGCAGGCAGGCAGGCAGATAGATGATAGATAGATAGATAGATAGATAGATAGATAGATAGATAGATAGACAGAGATCAATAGAAAGATGGATGGATGGATGGATGGATGGATGGATGGATGGATGGATGCATGGATGGATGGATGGACATAGAGATAGATGAATGGATGGATGGACATAGATCGATAGAAAGATAGATGGATGTATGGATGGATGGATGGACATAGAGATAGATAGATGGATGGATGCATGGATGGATGGATGGATGGATGGATGGATGGATGGATGGATGGACATAGAGATAGACGGATGGATGGATGGATGGACATAGATTGATAGAAAGATGGATGGATGGATGGATGGATGGATGGACATAGAGATAGATAGATAGATGGATGCATGGACAAAGATCGATAGAAAGATAGATAGGTGGATGGACATAGAGATAGATGGATGGATGGATGGACATAGAGATTGATAGAAAGATAGATAGATAGATAGATAACAATAGCACTTATATACCGCTTCACAGTGTTTTGCAGCCCTCTCTAAGCGGTCTACAGAATCGGCCTCTTGCCCCCAACAATCCGGGTCCTCATTTGACCGACTTCGGAAGGATGGAAGGCTGCGTCCACCTTGAGCCGGCCAGAGTCGAACTGCCGAATTGCCGGCGGTATTGCATTAGCCTGCAATACTGCATTCTAACCCGCTGCGCCACCACGCCTCTGTCCAGCAAGTTTATTTCCCCTCCAAAGTCAGAGAGTCTCCACTGCTAATTCGTTTTCCTCCTCTCTCCAAAGGTAGGGCCAAGAAAAATCAAACCTCCCCCCCCATTCCTCCCCAACCCCCCTCCAGACGAATCCTGCCGGTCCGTTCTTCAAGAGCTCTGCCCCGCATTTCGAGTGGCCTCTGCCTATTTTTGCAGGGCCTGCCATCATCCCCCGCGAGGGAGGTTCCCTTGCAAGGGTGCTAATCCTGTGCGGAGTCACCCGCGATCATCATCGGCCCCGCCATCCACGCCGCGGCTTCCTTTCGCACCTCAGTCACGGACAAGAGCCACCCCGATGCCTTTCATCTCCCACTCACACACACCCCCACCCGCCCAGGAGCAGGAAAGGAGAGGAGAAGTGACCATCTAATGAGATCACGTGAGCACCAGGGAAGCATCTGGCAAAGAGCAGGCCAGTTTACACAGCTTGAGTTGTCGTGGAGACAAGCACATGACCAGCTCAGCACCACAAGTCTGGGGCAGCGGTCCAAGCGCACTCTTCACGCATTCTGACAGAGAGCAGATGGGCAACGAGTCGAGAGGCCAAAAGACACGGAGGAAATCTCCCGGCTCTGGCAAACCCCTACGCGCGCGCGGGTACCATCATCCTTTCCATCCCGGATTTATAGACGCACACAATCACACACGGATCTCATCGTGCCATTCGACACCCACAGCTCCGATTCCCAGCAGACCAGCGCCTGGCCCGTTGCATGATGAGGTGTGGTTCTCCGACCTTTTGTGAGTCACTGTGTGTTGTGTGAAAGCACGCCTTGGAAGAGAGCTGCTCTTCTCGTTGCACACCTCCTCTGTGCCACGTTTGTTGAGCAAACACAGGCAAAAACACGCACCCGTCTCGGAAGACGTGCCCAGAACGAAGCATCTTTTGGAGGCGAGTAGAGTAGAGTAGAGTAGAGTAGAGTAGAGTAGAGTAAAGTGGAGTTGAAGGGAAGGGAAGGGAAGGGAAGGGAAGGGAAGGGAAGGGAAGGGAAGGGAAGGGAAGAGAAGAGAAGAGAAGAGAAGAGAAGAGAAGAGAAGAGAAGAGAAGAGAAGAGAAGAGTTGGAAGGGACCTTGGAGGTCTTCTAGTCCAGCCCCCTGCTCAAGCAGGAGAACCTATACTATTTCAGATAAATGACTGTCCAGTCCCTTCTTAAAAACTTTCAGTGATGCAGCACCCACGATTTCTGGTGGCAAGCTGTTCCACTGATTCATTGTCCTCACTGTTAGGAAGTTTCTCCTTAATTCCAGGTCGCTTCTCTCTTTGATTAGTTTCCATCCATTGCTTCTCGTCCTGCCCTCTGGTGCTTTGGAGAATAATTTGACCCCCTCTTCTTTGGGGCAGCCCCTCAAATACTGGGAGACTGCTATCATGTCCCTTCTAGTCCTTCTTTTCTCTAGACTGGCCAAACCCAAATCCTGCAACCGTTCTTCCTATGTTTAAGTCTCCAGGCCTTTGATCGTCTTCGTTGCCAAGCTTCAAAAGAAATCCAGTTATTTATTAGGAGCTTCATGTTGGCATGTTCCAGGTGAAGCCAGCTCTGACCCCACGTAATTTACACCCCAATCATGACCCTCTTTCCCCGTCTCCCCCCAGGGTGTGTCATCAATCACATTCGCCAATTGAGCAATTTTGCAGGCTGTAGAGATCATTCCCCTCCGGCCATTGTGGGTAACCCTGGGAGACAGCCTTGAGAGAGATATGTCTGGAATGTGCTTTTTGGCTGCCATGCTGCTTTGCTGTTTTTCCATCCCCCTTGACTATGGCAACTCAAGAGCAGGCCAGGGATGCTTTGTGAGTTGACAAAGATCTCCTCATTCCTATCATGACCAACCAGCTGAGTTGCAACTACAGGTAGTCCTTGACTTATAACAGTTCGTTTAGTGACCATTTGAAGTGACAACGGCAATGAAAAAAATGATTTACAACTGTTTTTCATACTTAGGACCGTTGCAACATCCCCATGGTCATGTGGTTTACATTCAGACGTTTAACAACTGGTTCACATTTATGATGTCCCGGGGTCGTGAGATCCTCTTTTTGCGACCTTCTGACAAGCAATGTCAATGTGGAGGGAAGTAACTGTGTTACTAATTGAACAACTTAACAAATGTGGCAAGCAAAGTCATAAAATGGGGCAAAAGCAGGGGTGAAATGCTTTTGGTTCACACTGGTTCTGGCGAACTGGTAGCGGTGGGCACGGGTGGTTTGGTAAACTGGTAGTGGTAATGCGCAGAGGGTCCAAAATTGCATGCAATGTGGACACTTCTGAACCAGTAGGGAAGGTAAGTAGATTTCACCCCTGGACAAAAGTCACTTCATAAATGTCTCACATAGCAACATCAATTCTAGGCTCTGTTGTGGTTGGACTAGCTATACTGGGAGAAAAAAAAGAAAAGAATAGACGTTCGGCCTGAAATTCCCAGAAGGAGTACCACCTGGTGATGCCACGAAGTTCAGTGCAGACCATTTAACATTCTTCCAAGAAAACCCAGGTTGCTCTCTACCTTACAAGCTCACTTAAAAAAGCATCCCGAGGAATTTTAAGGTGTGGGAAGTACACCCCAAAAGGACGGCACCAGAAACCTCAGAAAACAGTGCCAAGAGACTCAAGCCAGCCCTTCCCCCTTTAAGAAAAAAGCACCAGCTAAAAGGGAAATTCAGAGCAGCCCTGCTAATAAAGGCTGTTACAAAAGTAACAGAAAAGTAACAGAAACACTTAAGTAGAGCCATTAAGATAAGGGGAATCAGGCTAAAAATAAACTCTCCAAGGTAAACCGAAACTCCCTCTTCCTGCCCTCTGACAGGAAAACACAAAGGCCCAGGAACAGGATTAACCCAGAAAAACAAAGCCCAGGTCAATCAGAAACACTACAAAACCCATCAAGCTGCTGGAGCTTCAAAGGGAAATGAAACATAAAAGGCTGAGATTCACACTCCCAAAACTGCATGCAAACCAGGAACGCTCGAGCTGGGTCACTTTTTGCTTCTTGCCTTCCTACATTAAAAGAATTCCACTTTCTGGCAGCTGGCTTCTGCATCCATTTCTTCTATTTCTTCTGTGGTGTGTCCCAGCTGGGAACGAACTCGGGAAATCTCTTCCAACAAAGGGGTTAATAGTTTCGGTTCATAACAGCCACAGTAAACAGCCACAATTCCGGTTAAGCTCTTTTGCCACCTTCACCTGACCGAGAGTCAGATGAGATCCATAATGAAGAGGGCTCAGCGTACGTCTACCTGGGAGAGGCATCTCTGCCGGCTATTCCGGGGAGAATGCCCCTCTCCGTGGAGAGCAGGAGACTCATTAATGAGGCTAATTAGGTGTAAAGGGGGGCGGGGAGGAAGGGCTTAGCATCAGCTGTAGTTTATCGCAGCTCATCATTAATTTTTGTAATCTTGACTCCCAAACAGCCGCTGATCCGGCTCTGCTCCATGACTGACTGGCTGGCTGGTGTGGCCGAGAAGCTTTGCAAGCTAACACCTGTCTACCTGGCTGCGCACCTCACCTCTCAGGGAAGTTTAACCCCATAGCTTCCGGGCAGAAGATGATGATCAGAAGCAGGATTGTGCAAAGGACTGCTCATGCCTTATGGGGAATGAATAAGCAATGCCAAGATGTTATGGGAAGGTGGCCTTGGAGATCCATCAAAAACACGTTAACAGAAGAAGGAGGAGGAGGAGGAGGAGAAGCAGAAGGAGAAGGAAAAGAAGAAGAGGAGGAGGAGGAGGAGGAGGAGGAGGAGGAGGAGGAGAGGAGAAGAGGAGGAGGAGGAGTAAAAGAAGAAAAAGAAAAAGAATTTTCTCCTTTCCAAACACATAACAGAAGGAGGAGGAGGAGGAGACCAAAAAAAAAAAAGAAAGAAAAAAAGAAAAAGAAAGAAAGAATTTTCTCTTTTCCAAACACGTAACAGGAGGAGGAGGAGGAGAAAAAGAAAGAAACAAAAATAAATAAATGCATAATTTTCTCCTTTCCAAACATTTAACAGAAGAAGAGGAAGAAGAAGGAAGGAAGGAAGGAAGGAAGGAAGGAAGGAAGGAAGGAAGGAAGGAAGGAAGGAAGGATTTTCTCCTTTCCAAACACATAACAGGAGGAGGAGGAGAAGAAGAAAAAGAAAGAAGGGAAAAAGGGAAAAAGAACGAAAGAAAAGAAAGAAACAATTTTCTCCTTTCCAAACACATAACAGGAGGAGGAGGAGGAGGAGGAGGAAAAGAAAGAAAAAAGAAAAAGAAAGAAAGAAAAGAAAGAAATAATTTTCTTCTTTCCAAACATATAACGGAAGAAGACAAAGACAAAGACAAAGAAGGAGAAAAGGAAGGAAGGAAGGAAGGAAGGAAGGAAAATAATTTTCTCCTTTCCAAACATGTAACAGAAGAAGAAGAAGAAGAAGAAGAAGAAGAAGAAGAAGAAGAAGAAGAAGAAGAAGAAGAAGAAGAAGAAGAAGAAGAAGAAGAAGAAAGAAAGAAAGAAAGAAGGAAGGAAAGAAGGAAAGAAAGAAAGAAAGAAAGAAGGAAAGAAAGAATTTTCTCCTTTCCAAACACGTAACAGAAGAAGGAGGAGGAGGAGGATTCAAATAAGGAGCAAGAGAAATCAGAGGAGGAGAAGGAACAGAAGGAGAAGAAGATGGAAGGACCGCTGTTTTATTATTTTTCTTTCACTTGGGTTAGAAGGGGAAAATGTCAAAATTGCTACCAGTTTCACCTGGGTTTACAAATAGAGAGGGTGCTATTTGCACTGCAGGAAGAAGGAGGAGAAGGAACCACCTGATGAGAAATGAAATCTTGGCCTCCTGCTTTTCAGTCAAGTCTGATCTCCTGGATGTGGACAGGCGACCTGCCCAATAAATTAAAAAAAAAAAAATCAGGGCACACGGTGGATGATTCAAGGTATCGCCTTGATACCGTAGCTTCCTGTGGTTCCAAGAAGATTTTGAATCAAGGGATCCCTTTGGAGATCTCACCCCTCCTCTGATCCTGCATCTTCCCTATCCATCGCCAACCTGCCTTGGCACTTAGCAAATCCTGGTTTGTTTGGGGTTTTTTTTGGGGGTGGGGTTGCCTTTCAAACAGCCAAGCACCGGGTGCTTTTGAGAGAACAGCTCAAGTCTCGCTTAAATTTTAATTTCTTCCGTTAGGTCTGGAGGGTTGGTACTCCTGCACGATGCTTACAGGGCCAGCTCTGTGTTCCCTGTTTTATTCCACGTTGCTATGACTTTGATCTGATTTTGTCCAGGTTTTTTTTTTTTTTTTTTTGCAGTGAATGGTCAACTTCTGTGAACATCTACTTAGGTGCTTGGTTGATATGGCCAAGAGTTGAAGGACAGATTATGATTTCTTCTTCCTCTTCCTCTTCCTTTTTTAAAAAAAAAAATTTGATTTATATGCCGCCCTTCTCCGGAGACTCAGGGCGGCTTACAATGCGTTAAGCAATAGCCTTCATCCTTTTGTATATTTATACAAAGTCAGCTTATTGCCCCCACAAACTGGGTCCTCAATTTACCTACCTTAGAAAGGATGGAAGGCTGAGTCAACCTTGAGCCTGGCGAGATTCGAACTTGCAGTAATTGCAGGCAGCTGTGTTAATGACAGGGTGCTCTAGACCACTGTGCTATCAAGACTCCTCTTCTCCTCCTCCTCCCTCTCTCTCTCCTCCTCCTCCTTTCTTCTCCCTCTCCTTCTTCCAAATTCTCCTCCTCTTCTCTCCTCCTCCCCCTTTCTTCTCCTCCCTCTCCTTCATCCTCATTCTCCTCCACCTCTCTCCTCCTCCTTTTTCCTCCTCCTCCTCTTCTTCTTTCTCCCCTCCTCCTTCTTCACCATCTAATTTTCTTGGCCACAATCTAGAAGTGGCTTTTATCATAGTTTCTCAGTTTCCTACTCTAGCTAACCCTCTTAGAATTTTGGGTGTGTTCTCCAAAAATATTGACCCTATCTGTTTAGTCTTGCCAGGTCAGTCAAGACCATCTGAAGGGGCTCATTAATGCCCCCATTACCCATTTTGACAGCCTCTCTACCCCAACGACAACTTCATTTATTTGGCGCTCGGGGGGGGGTGTTCAGCCGAAGCGTTCACACAGCCTGCTCTACGCAAGCGGACAGACTTCAGGACTACAGAAAGCAAATTTCAACTTTCCCCCCCTTTGTTTTCCAGGAAAGGAAAAGAGTAATTGGTGACCGCAAAGGACAGCTCCAGTCTCTCCCCCCCCCACTTCCCTTCCCTTTCTAACACCTCTGCACAAAGCTACGAAAATAGTTACAGCACTGCAGGAGAAGTGAACTTGTTAACACTTATGCAAGAATCTAGGCGACACGGCATTCGTCTAATTCAGATGGAGGAAGAAAAGAAGGACAGTTAGCTCCATGGAGACCGGAATAGTTGATGGCCAAAAACTCTTTCTGTGCTTAAGCCTCTAAAAAAAAAAAAAAAGAACGACACCGAGGGCTGGCACCTTGTCAGAGAGGAAGCCCGAAGCCATCCGAGATGCCTGCTGGGTTTGCAAGCTCTTATCTCCCCTGCCCCCCATTTGGAAAAAAGACCATCTCAAGTTCTTCCTCCAAACCCATCCTAGGGAAAATTGTTGTTGTTGTTAGTTGCGAAGTCGTGTCCGACCCATCGCGACCCCATGGACAACGTTCCTCCAGGCCTTCCTGTCCTCTACCATCCTTTGGAGTCCATTTAAGCTCACGCCGACGGCTTTGGTGACTCCATCCAGCCACCTCGTTCTCTGCAGTCCCCTTCTTTTTTTGCCCTCCATCGTTCCCAGCATTAGGCTCTTCTCCAGGGAGTCCTTCCTTCTCATTAGGTGGCCAAAGCATTTCAGTTTCCTCTTCAGGATCTGGCCTTCTAAAGAGCAGTCAGGGTTGATCTCCTCTAGGACTGATCAGTTGGATCCCCTTGCAGTCCAAGGGACTCGCAGGAGTCCCTTGGATCTACCTACCTATCTACTTACCTACCTACCTACCTACCTATCATCTATCTATTGTTGTTGTTAGTTGCGAAGTTGTGTCCATCCCATCATGATCCCATGGACAACGTTCCTCCAGGCCTTCCTGTCCTCTACCATCCTCCAGAGTCCATTTAAGCTCACACTGACTGCTTCAGTGACTCCATCCGGCCACCTCGTTCTCTGTCGTCCCCTTCTTCTTTTGCCCTCCATCGTTCCCAGCATCAGGCTCTTCTCTAGCGAGTCCTTCCTTCTCCTTAGGTGGCCAAAGTATTTGAGTTTCCTCTTCAGGATCTGGCCTTCTAAAGAGCAGTCAGGGTTGATCTCCAAGGGACTCGCAGGAGTCTTCTCCAGCACCAGAGTTCAAAGGCCTCTCAATTCTTTGGCGCTCAGCCTTCCTTATGGTCCAACTTTCACAGCCATCCATTGCAACTGGGAAAACCATCGCCTGGACTATACGCACTTTTGTTGGCAGGGTGATGTCTCTGCTTTTTAGTAAGATGTCTAGATTTGCCATGGCTTTCCTCCCCAGGAGCAAGCCTCTTTTCATTTCTAGCTAGGGAAAATATCCCACATTTATTACGATTCCCAATTCCATAAGGCGCCATCATGGCTATCCAATTGGGTGTCTTATTCCCTCTTAAACATATCCCAGATGTTACTCTTCACTCAACCTCATCCACTAGGACTCACCAAGGTTCCTCTCACAGTTACTGTTGTTGAGGCAGGCCTCGCCTAATCTGTACAACTTTTGATTTTTCCTACCTAAATGGAATACTTTGCTTTTCTCTACGTTAAAATTCATTTTATTTATTTATTTATTTATTTATTCATTCATTCATTCATTCATTCATTCATTCATTCATTCATTCATTCTGTATGCCGCCCCTCTCCGAAGACTCAGGGCGGCTCACATGCATTTAAAATCATTATAAAAAACATTGAAAAATTAAAAACATTAAAAACCCATGCACACCATCCATGGCCGGATCTCGCCAGATCGCAAAGCGAGATCAACGGCCCGAGGCCTGCCGGAAAAGCCAGGTCTTCACCGCTTTCCGGAAGGCCAATAGGGTGGGGATGGTCCGGACCTCAGGAGGAAACTGGTTCCAGAGAGCTGGGGCAGCCACAGAGAAGGCCCTCCCCCGTGGGCCCGCCAGCCGGCATTGTTTAGCTGACGGGACCCGGAGGAGACCAACTCTCTGGGATCTTACCGGTCGCTGGGAGCTATGCGGTAGAAGGCGGTCTCAAAGATAACCTGGTCCTGAGCCATGTAGGGCTTTAAAGGTAATAACCAACACCTTGAATTGTGCCCGGAGACCAATAGGGAGCCAGTGCAGCTCGCGGAGAATTGGTGTAATGTGGATGTATGTAGGTGCACCCACGACAGCTCACGCGGCTGCATTCTGGACCAACTGTAGTCTCCGAACACTCTTCAAGGGTAGCCCCAAGTAGAGCGCGTTGCAATAATCTAACCATGAGGTGACAAGGGCCTGTGGTTCAAGGTCTAGGCTGCATAAACAGAGGGATAGAATCAAGATCACGTGAAGTGTTCATACCACTTTATTTTACCACCAATTTTGGAATGCGCAGAGATGGATAAATGGACAAAAGAACTCAAAGAAAAAGAGGATACAGAATATTATAAAATTGGGTAAAGATGGTATGAGTGGTTGGAGGAAAGGAAAAACGAGGAAGAAAAAATAAAGGGGAGATAAAGAAATGTCAAAAATAATGGGACAAATTGGTAAAATACAATTTAGCGATTGAAATGAAAAAGAGAAATATATTGTAAATGAAATGATGGGGACAGATAGTTAATTTGGAATAAGATGAAGTAAAATTCGTGGAAATAGTAAAGAATAAGGAAGGACCACTATGAAAAAGCTGTTAAAAGAGTTTTGTACATAAGTGTTGTATCTCTTGTATTGTTTTAAAAGACCAAAATTCCAAAAAAAGAAAAAGAAAAAGAAAAGAAAAGAAGGACCAGGGGAGACATGATAGCAGTCTTCCAATATCTCAGGGGCTGCCCCAAAGAAGAGGGAGTCAAGCTATTCTCCAAAGCACCTTAAAGCAGGACAAGAAGCAACGGGTGGAAACTCATCAAGGAGAGAAGTAACTTAGCGCTAAGGAGGAACTTCCTGACCAATTTAGACCAATTAATCAGTGGAACAACTTGCCTCCAGAACTTGTGAATGCTCCAACATTGGAAGTTTTTAAGAAGATGTTAAAGTGGTGTAGGATTTCCTGGCTTAGCAGGGGGTTGGACTAGAAGACCTCCAAGGTCCCTTCCAACTCTGTTATTCTAAATTTAAAAAAATTTGTCAAGATCTTTTTGCATCCCGAGCTTGTCTTCTGGGGTGTTGGCTATTCCTGCCAGTTTAGCACCATCTGCAAATTTGATGAGTTCCCCTTCTATTTCCTCATCCGAGTCATTAATGAAGATATTGAAGAGTACTGGGTCTAAGACAGAGCCTTGTGGTACCCCACTGCTTACCCCTCTCCATGTGGATGTAGGACTATTCGTTTGGTGGATGTGGATCCACATGGTGGATCTCACATGGAGATCCACATGGTGGATCTCCATGTGGATGTAGGACTACTCATTTGGTGTTGACCTCACTTGATGTCTCGTTGATCTCACCTGATGTCTCCTTGTTTTGGTAGAACCATAAATGGCTTCTAGATCATCGAGGCAGACACAGAAGTTTTCCTCAAGCAGAGGCACCCTGGTTTCCAAATTAATGAGTTAGAGAACGCTATCTGCATCTTTTGTAGCGAGCAAACTCATAGAAAGAAGAAAGTTGAGGTTGAAAGACCCCCTCCCCGTCATTTTCTCTACAGAAACTGAAAAAAACGTGCTGATCAGAAGACAGCACCCATCCATGGTGAAGAACCCTAGAATGGGGACAATGAGCAACAGGAAGACTATATAGCCTATCTCATAATTCCTTCAAAAGTCTCTTGTCAAGATCTGGGTCTACTTCACTCAGAACAGCTTAATCAATAGTGACGGAGCAGAGAGCTGGCGGACTAACAAAAGAAGAGCTCATGACCTACCTTGGACTAATGATATGACCTGTCCTACCAGAAGATATTCGGGTTGGTTTTTTTTCTCTCCACAGAATCTCTCTTGACCTCCCTGATCTGTACACCTGAAGCTTGTCAGAAACCACACTGCTTTTCAAGCTGTGTGTGTGTAGAATTTATGGAGCCAAAGGGATTAAGGATGGGCCAACCTGTTTCTTCAGAAAGAACGATGGATTTGAGCAGTGGTGGAATTCAATTTTTTTTACGACCGTTTCTGTGGGCGTGGCTTGGTGGGCGTGGCAGGGGAAGGATACTGCCAAATCTCCATTCCCTCCCTATTCCTGGGGGAAGGATATTGCAAAATCTCCATTCCCTCCCCACTCCTGGGGGGAAGGATATTGCAAAATCTCCATTCCCACCCCACTCCTGTGGGAAGGATACTGCAAAATCCCCATTCCCTTCCCACTCCTGGAGGAAGGATATTGCAAAATCTCCATTCCACCCCACTCCTGTGGGAAGGATACTGCAAAATCCCCACTCCCTCCCCACTTTTGGGGGAAGGATACTGCAAAATCTCCATTCCCTCCCTATTCCTGGGGGAAGGATATTGCAAAATCTCCATTCCCTCCCCACTCCTGGGGGGAAGGATACTGCAAAATCTCCATTCCCACCCCACTCCTGTGGGAAGGATACTGCAAAATCCCCATTCCCTTCCCACTCCTGGAGGAAGGATATTGCAAAATCTCCATTCCACCCCACTCCTGTGGGAAGGATACTGCAAAATCCCCACTCCCTCCCCACTTTTGGGGGAAGGATACTGCAAAATCTCCATTCCCATCCCACTCCGGGGCCAGCCAGAGGTGGTATTTGCCGGTTCTCCGAACTACTCCAAATTTCCGCTACCGGTTCTGCAGAACCTGTCAGAACCTTCTGGACTTCACCCCTGGTTGGAAGTGGCTTGGTGGCCCATCTAACCCAGCCCACATCAGTACCAACCTCAGTCTTCTTTTACAATTGACTTAACTCAAAAGTTTCTTATGAGTTACCCCACTTTATGGAAGAATGAAGGGGAGCGCTCCCTAGGGCACAGCCCCAACATGTGGGGTGAGATGGTGTTTTTTCTCCACGCTAGTCTTGCCTGCGTAAAAGCATGGAGCCATCTTGAGTCCTTCTGGTTTCTTCTCCTCCGTATCTCAGGAGCAACCATGCCGAAATGTTGTCGCCCTCTGAGAAGGAAGCTTGAAGGCTGCTCTGTGTGTGTGTCAGGTTAGGTTCCTTATGTTGTTTGCAGGAAACAAACCCATTTCACACCACATCCGTGATTGATCCGTATTTTTTTTTTAGACTTGTCATCTCCAAGAGTACTAGCCTTCCTTTTCAAAACTTTTTCCTTCCTTCGTTTTACTGGGTTTTCACATATCAACTCTTCTAGTTAAGAATTCTTGCTTCTAGTCTAAACCAGTGTTTCCCAAACTTGGGAACTTCAAGATGTATGGACTTCAACTCCCAAAATCCCACAGCCAGCCATGCTGGATGGGGAATTCTGGGAGTTGAAGTCCACACTTCTTAAAGTTCCCAAGTTTGGGAAACACTGGTCTAAACCATCAGTGGAAGGATAATCTCTTTTCCATATGCATCAATATACATTATTAGCTGTGTAGATTTTGTATTAAAGTGGTCCTGTTAGTTGGGGGATCTCTGTCTGTCTGTCTGTCTGTCTGTCTGTCTGTCTGTCTGTCTGTCTGTCTATCTATCTAAATATCTATCTATCTATCTATCTATCTATCTATCTATCTATCTATCTATCTATCTATCTATCTAAATAGCTATCTAAATAGCTATCTAAATAGCTATCCATCTATATCCATCCATCTCTATCTATCTATCTATCTATCTATCTATCTATCTATCTATCTACCTACCTACCTACCTACCTACCTACCTACCTACCTCAATCATCAATATATATCATCTCTCTTTCTCTCTCTCATAGAATAGAATAGAATAGAATAGAATAGAATAGAATAGAATAGAATAGAATAGAATAGAATAGAATAGAATAGATTTTTTTTTTTATTGGCCAAGTGTGATTGGACACGCAAGGAATTTGTCTTTGGTGCATATGCTCTCGGTGTATATAAAAGATACGTTCATCAAGAATCATAAGGTACAACACACTTAATGATAGTCATAGGGAACAAATAAGCAATTTGTATATCTGTATCTATATCAATCATCAATATCTCTATCATCCATCCATCCATCCTTTATCTATCTATTTAGCTATCTCAATCAATATCTATCATCTCTCTCTCATCTATATCAATCATCAATATCTCTATTTATCATCTATCATCTATTTATCTATCCATCCATCCATCCCTATCTATAGATCTATAGAGAGATCTATAGAGTATGTATGATATATCCTAATATGATTTCATTGCTTATTTGTTCCCTATGACTATCATTAAATGTTGTACCTTATGATTCTTGACGAATGTAGCTTTTCTTTTATGTACACTGAGAGCGTATGCACCAAGACAAATTCCTTGTGTGTCCAATCACACTTGGCCAATAAAGAATCCTATCTATTTTATCTACCTATCTACCTACCATTTTCTCTCTCATCTCTCTCCTATCTATCTCTATCTATCTATCTATCTGTCTGTCTATCTATCTACCCTCTCTCATCTATCTGTGTCTGTCTGTCTATCTATCTTCTCTCATCTATCTATTTATCTATCTATCTGTCTGTCTATCTGTCTATCCTCTCTCATTTATCTATCATCTATCTATCTATCTATCTATCTATCTATCTATCTATCTATCTATCTATCTATCTATCATCATTATCTATCTATCTATCTATCTATCTATCTATCTATCTATCTATCTATCTATCTATCTATCTATCTATCTAATCTACCTACCTACTTTCCTACCTATTTATCTACCTACCTACCTACCTACCTATTTATCTACCTACCTACCTACCTATCTACCTAGATATTCCCCAATTAACAGGACCATTTTAATACAAAATCTGCACAGCTGATAACCAACCAACAAACAAACACACACAAGTGTCAGAGATATGCAAAAAGGAGAAGAGGTGAAACCTCTGTGATGTGCTAATTGCCTTGCCAATGATAATAACAACAACAACAGGGATAATAATATGGAGCGAAGACAGAAATGGAGTATCCAATTATCATAAAAAGCATTTACTCCATAATACACCTTCAGGTGACTCCAGGAATTCCAGCGCTCGCCGGAATTTGAAGCAGCTCTCCAATTGCTATCTGCATAAATCTTCCGGCTGCTGCACTCCGGCAGGAGCTTATTTTAAGTAGAGAGAGAGAGAGAGACAGAGAGAGAGAGAGCGCGCAGTTCCAATTTGCAAAATGCATATTTCAGTCCCTGCAAAACTCTTGCCAGTTCGTTGGGGAAGAGAAAGCAATTCAATTAGCGTTTCTCCACCTACCTTCCCCATTTAGATGAACGCCGCTCCTTTAAGGAGCACGATTCAGCCAATCTGTCAACGGGGGGAGGTTTCCCACCTCCACCAGACCTTCCGAGTTGAAGATGTCCCCTGTCATTAGGCAGCTTGGCGCATCCTTCTCCTCGCCACCTCTGCGTGTGATAGGATGACAATTACGGCTCAACCAACAGAGTCCCAACTTCTCTGGAGCGGAAGTTGAGGGGGGGGGGAAAGGAGTTGTGCGGCTCGTTTTACGAGCCTTAAGAAAATAACAGAACGAATAGTCTTGGAAGGGACTTTGGAGGCCTTCTAGTCCAACTTCTGCTCAAGCAGGAAAGCCTACATGCCGTTTCAGACAAATGGTTGTCCAACCTCTTCTTAAAAACCTCCAGTGAGGAAGCACTCACAACTTCTGGAGGCAAGTCGCTCCACTGATTAAAATTGTTCTAATTGTTGGGAAATTTCTCTTTCATTCTAGTTGCTTTTCCTTGATTAGTTTCCATCCGTTGTTTCTTGGCCTGCCTTTGAGTGCTTTGGAGAAAAGGTGGATCCCCTCGTCTTTGTGGCAGCCCCTCAAATATTAGAAGACTATCATCTATCTATCTATCTATCTCTCTATCTATCTCAATCATCAATATCTATGTCTCTCTCTCTCTGTCTTTCATCTCTCTAAATCATTAATATCATTAATATCTCCATCATCTATCTACATATCTATCTATTTATCTCTCTCTCTATCTATATATCTCAATCATCAATATCTATCATGTCTCTCTCTGTCTTTCATCTATCTCAATCATTAATATCATTAATATCTCTATCATCTATCTATCTATCTACCTATCTATCTATCTATCTATCTATCTATCTATCTATCTATCTCAATCATCAATATCTATCATGCCTCTCTCTCTGTCTTTCATCTATCTCAATCATTAATATCATTTCATCTATCTATCTATCTATCTATCTATCTATCTATCTATCTATCTATCTATCTCTATCCATCCATCCATCCCTATCTATAGATATAGCTATATATCTTTAGTCTTTCTTTTCATTCAGCTAGACCAGGGATTGGCAACAGTGGTGGAATTCAATTTTTGTTACTACAGGTTCTGTGGGCGTGGCTTGGTGGTTGTGGTGCGGCTTGATGGGCATGGTTTGGTGGGCATGGCAGGGGAAGGATACTGCAAAATCTCCATTCCCACCCCACTCCAGGGGAAGGATACTGCAAAAATTCCCATTCCCTCCCCACTCCTGGGGGAAGGATACTGCAAAATCCCCATTCCCTCCCCACACCTGGGGGAAGGATACTGCAAAATCCCCATTCCCTCCCCACACCTGGGGGAAGGATATTGCAAAATCCCCATTCCCTCCCCACTCTGGGGCTAACCAGAGGTGGTATTTGCCGGTTCTCTGAACTACTCAAAATTTCCGCTACCGGTTCTCCAGAACCTGTCAGAACCTGCTGGATTTCATCCCTGGTCGACAACCTCAAACGCTCAAAGAGCCATTTGGACCCGTTTTCCAAAGAAAAGAAAACACCGGGAGCCACAAACCCCTTCTAGTGCCTGAGTATTTCCTGAGCGGTCAAATAAATAGCAGGTTCTGACAGATTCTGGAGAACCGGTAGCAGAAATTTTGAGTAGTTCGGAGAACCGGCAAATACCACCTCTGGCTGGTATATATAGTTGAATTAAACATTCTGTTTCCTTCTGAAATTTTTCTTTTCTTGGATTTATCCATGGTTGGCCTACTAGGAGTCGAAAAGCTCAATAAATCTTGTGCTGGCAGTTGTGACGCATATTTGGAGCGACAGGGAGCCGCAGCAGAGGGATGAAAGAGCCACATGCGGCTCCAGAGCCGCAGGTTGCTGATCCCTGAACTAGACATACCCAATTCCCGCAACCATATATTTTAGCTTCCAGTCCCCTAAATCCAGTCCCCTCCAGTCTGTTGAGACTCCTTTGAGTGCCGACATATATTCAGGGTCACGTCCAATCCATGGCCTGCCTCAGTTGGTCAAGAGCCCTCCAGAGCTGAAGGAACATTTTCAAAATAATAAAATCTTCTCTGAAAAGTCAGAGGAGAAGACATGGGAAGAAGGAAGCATGAAGAGGGATAGATGAATAGAGAGCTGGGGCCACCGACGAAAGGACCATGTTCAAGGGCCAGATTGTTTAGAAAAAAAGCGACTGTGGAAAAAAATGGATATTTTTTCCCCAGAGGATCACAAATTCCCAAGATAAAATAGACTTTTTTTTTAAAAAAATTGATTTATATGCCGCCTGACTCAGGGCGGTTTACAATGCGCTAAGCAATAGCCTTCATCCTTTTGTATATTTATACAAAGTCAGCTTATTGCCCCCACAAACTGGGTCCTCAATTTACCTACCTTAGAAAGGATGGAAGGCTGAGTCAACCTTGAGCCTGGCGAGATTCGAACTTACTAATTGCAGACAGCTGGAGTTAAATTACAATGCATTAGTCTGCTGAGCTATCCAGGCTCCTGACTCCTGATTTCCCAAACCCTCATCTCTCCCAATCCTTTGTAAGCCAGTACGTAAATATTTTTTTTTTGTTTCCAACTTCTTTTCTTTTCTAGCTCATGACCCGTTTTGAGAGGCAAAAAGCACCCACCCAACTTGGAAGAAACAAAGTTGAATTGTTCGCCCTATTTGTGCGTGGTTAATCTTTTGCTGAACGGCTACTCAAGGATTCAGAAGCTTCCCCTGGAGAATGACAATTTTTCCCACTTGAAGAGAAGCTATGGAGGAGCTCAAAACAAACCCCCAGGAACCTTATGGGGGTTCGAGCAAATCCAGCAATTAAGTCCTTAAAGGAAGGAGCTTAATGCACAGAGAGGTGGATGGGGGCAGCTGGTCAGGCCTGCCCTGAGAGGCTACCTTCATTTTGACCGGAGGAGTTTTTTTAACCAAATTGAAAGAAAGTGCAACCCCCCCCCACCAAAACCCAGTCACAGAATCAGCCATATAGACATTAACTGCCCACTGCCTTGATTTTTGCCTTCTTCAAATGAAGTAGGAAGAAGAACCACAGTAAGGTATAAATGGAAGGGAAGCTGCTATGGTTGTTGTTGGTAGAATAATAATGAGAGAAGGAGAAGGAAAAGGAGGAGGAGGAGGAGATATGGTGAAGGAAAAGAGAAGATGATGGATGTGGAGAAGGAAAAGAAGATAGAAAAGGAGAAGAAGAAGGAGGAGGAGAAGATAAGATGAAGGAAAAGAGAAGGAGGAGATGGAGATGGAGAAGGAAAAGAAGAAGATAGAGGAGGAGGAGGAGAAAGAGGAGAAGATAAGATGAAAGAAAAGAGAAGGAGAAGATGGAGACGGAGAGGAAGAAGATAGAGAAGAAGATGGAGGAGGAGCAGGAGAAGGAGGAGGAGGAGGAGATAAGGTGAAGGAAAAGAGAAGGTGAAGATGGATATGGAGAAGGAAAAGAAGACGATAGAGAAGGAAAAGATGGAGGAGGAGGAGAGAAGGTGAAGAAAAAGAGAAGGAGAAGATGGAGAAGGAAAAAAGAAGATGGAGAAGAAGATGGAGGAGGAGGAGGAGAAAGAAGAGATGATAAGATGAAGGAAAAGAGAAGAAGAAGATGGAGAAGGAAAAGAAGCAGATAGAGAAGAAGATGGAGATGGAGGAGGAGGAGAAAAAGGAGAAGAGAAGGAGAAGGAAAAGAGAAGGAGAAGATGGAGAGGAAGAAGATAGAGAAGAAGATGGAGGAGGAGCAGGAGAAGGAGGAGGAGGAGATAAGGTGAAGGAAAAGAGAAGGTGAAGATGGATATGGAGAAGGAAAAGAAGAAGACAGAGAAGGAAAAAATGGAGGAGGAGAAGATAAGGTGAAGAAAAAGAGAAGGAGAAGATGGAGAAGGAAAAAAAGAAGATGGAGAAGAAGATGGAGGAGGAGGAGGAGAAAGAAGAGATGATAAGATGAAGGAAAAGAGAAGAAGAAGATGGAGAAGGAAAAGAAGCAGATAGAGAAGAAGATGGAGATGGAGGAGGAGGAGAAAAAGGAGAAGATAAGTTGAAGGAAAAGAGAAGGAGAAGATGGAGACGGAGAGGAAGAAGATAGAGAAGAAGATGGAGGAGGAGCAGGAGAAGGAGGAGGAGGAGGAGGAGATAAGGTGAAGGAAAAGAGAAGGTGAAGATGGATATGGAGAAGGAAAAGAAGAGAAAGAAAAGATGGAGGTGGAGAAGATAAGGTGAAGAAAAAGAGGAGAAGATGGAGAAGGAAAAAAGAAGATGGAGAAGAAGATGGAGGAGGAGGAGGAGAAAGAAGAGAAGATAAGATGAAGGAAAAGAGAAGATGAAGATGGAGAAGGAAAAGAAGCAGATAGAGAAGAAGATGGAGATAGAGGAGGAGGAGAAAAAGGAGAAGATAAGGAGAAAGAAAAGAGAAGGAGAAGATGGAGAAGGAGAAGGAAAAGAAGCAGATAGAGAAGAAGATGGAGGAGGAGAAAAAGGAGAAGAGAAGGAGAAGGAAAAGAGAAGAAGATGGAGATGGAGAAGGAAAAGAAGACGATAGAGAAGGAGGAGATGGAAATGGAGGAGGAGGAGTGAGGATTATTAGGCAAAGTCTCCCCTCTATAATAATTACAGAAATGAAACTAAAGGCACATGGAAAAATTGCCCTCATGAGAACTAAATAGGCGGTACGCTGTAGGTCAACCGGGGGGCTCTCCCAGCAGAAAGTGCCTTCCTTGGAGCTGTGTGCATCCAACACACGCCATAAAAATGGCACAGATGTTAAAATTCACTGACTTAACAGGGAAAGTGGGATCCTGTGGCGAGAGAGGTATAAAATCGCGAGGATTAAAGAATTATAACCGTCATTTTAAAGTCAAATTAGCCCTGGGATAAAAGCTGGAACACGGTTGTGTTGTTAAACAACAGCCAAGTCCCTGAACGTCTACTACTGCTTGCAAAGAAGCCTCTTGCAATAATCAAACCTCGTCCGTTGCAGGATAATGGACTAAGGCAGCGATGGCTAACCTTTTTGCTATCACGTGCCAGGAAGGGGAGGCGGGGGAGATTCGTGGATGTGCATGTGCCCACATCCATAATTCTATGCACCCCGTCCTGCGCATGCATGCATGAACCCCCTCTCCCCGCCCCCCTGCTCCTGGCACACAATGGCCTGGTAGGCCCGTTTTTCTTTCTCACCTGGCTCCAGATCCTCTCTATGCATCTGGGGAGGGCAAAAACAGCCTTCCCCACCCCCTCGGAGGCCCAAAATGGCCCGTTTCCCAACTTCCGGTTGGACAGGAAGTGACATTTTTTGTTGTCCCCAGCCTCCAGAGACTCCTAGAGAGGCTGAGCTGGCGTGCCAGGTGACATGGCTCCGTGTGCCACCTGTGGCACGCGTGCCATAGGTTCGCCATCACGGGACTAAGGTATCCAGATCTCACCTACCCCAACATGGGAAATGAAAGCATTGAAATACCATGTTAGATAGAGAACAGCCTGCTTTTTGAGAAACATCATGTTCTTCAGAACATCTTGCAAGGACGATGAGGAGGTTGGGGAGGGACTTGGGCCAGTTCTGGAGCCTGGGGAAGGCTCTGATGGATGCTTTGCATCGGACGCAGAGATAGAGCCAGAGCCATCCGGCATTTCCCAGCCACCGGAGAGGCAGCTGCCTTTGGAGGCTGAGATGAGTGAGGTGTTGTGGTCCACCAGCAGCCTGCGGAGCTGGCAGTAGAGTTGGACAGTGAGGGGGCTGGGAAGGACCATGGGCCAGTCCTGGAGTCTGGGGAAGGCCTGGACGAGGGCTCTTCATCGGAGGCAGAAATGGGGCCAGAGCCATCTGGGAGTTATGTGGGGACTCCGGAGCCTCCAGAGTTGGACATCAGAGAGGCAGAGGAACAGGAGAAGACTGTTCCTAGTGCGTGCATGAGCAGAGCTGCCAGAAAGGAAGAACAGTTAAAACAAAAGGGACGACTCGGGAGTAAGGCCTGGAGATGATTGGCCCTTCCTATAAGGCTTAAAAGAGGAGCAAAGGCACGTGGGCCCTTTGCAGGACAGCAACGTTGTTAATTCTGTTCCCAGTTGGCATCTCTGTTTGATTCTGGACTCCATGTGGTTTTGCCAAGTCGGTCTTTGGCAGCGTGTCAAGGGAGATAAAGATGGGTGATTCTCCCGAAGGACTTCTCCTGAAGGACTTTTTGCAACTAATTGGGACTCAGCTGTGAATGAAAGTAATTCACAGCTGTTGCAGTAAAAGAGGCTTTTGGGACTACTTGTGTGTCTTAATGACTCAGGAAGCCTAGGTCACAACATGAGGAGGAAGAACAGCTGGGACCTGTTCCAGACGCACGTAGGCACAGAGCAGTTAGGAGAGGTGAGCAACGGAGGACAAGGAGTCAACTCGGGAAGCAAAGCACACATGGACCCTGAATGGCCCCTTCCTGGCTGGGGAATAAATAGAAGGAAACGGGAGTGGGTTTGTCGTAGGAGACAACCGTTCGTATTTCTGAAGATTTTGCTCATGGTGTTTCGTGCCACAGAGACTGCTAGCCAGAACTTAATTGGCAGCCTTTCTTATTGCAAGGAACTGGTAAGGTCTGTTACTGCAGTTAACTCCTTGAAGGACTATTGCCTGGACTTTTCGATGGGTGAATGCAATTAATTCACGAGAGATAAATAAAGAGGGTTTGGGTCAGAACAGAAGCCATCATCACAGAGCTGGTGGTCCCCATCGGTTCCCCTTCTCCCATTTAGCCTAGGACAGTGATGGCTAACCTTTTTGCCGTCGTGTGCCAAAAGCATTGAGCAGGGGAGTGTTGCGTGTGTGTGTGCCCCATAATTCAATGCGCCACCCACGCTCCCCCCAGCTTTTGGCACGTGACGGCAAAAAGGTTATCGGTGGGCCCAGCAGGCCTGTTTTTTGCCCTCCCCAGGCTCCAGAGGCTTTCTTGGAGCCTGGGGAGGGTGAAAACAGCCTTCCCCACCCAGCCCGGAGGCCCTCCGGAGGCCGGAAATGGCCCATTTCCTGACTTCCGGTGGGCCTGGAAGGCCCGAAAATCAGCTGGCCAGCGCGCGCATGTGCACTGGAGCTGAGTTAGGGCAATGCTCGCGTGCCCACAGATATGGCTCCACGTGCCACCTGTGGCACGCGTGCCATAGGTTCGCCATCACGGGCCTAGGAAAAAGCCACACAGAGTCTACAAACAGACCAAACTCTCCACAAACCAAGATAACTCCTTCTGAATCAAGCGTTATTGGCAGCGGGTCTCTGGAGGACGAGAAGATCGTGGTAGGAGATGACAGGTAAAGACATAAAAGCTGGTTAGACAGGAGAAGACCAAACCCTCAAGATTTGTTGGAGATGGTTTCGAGGGATGGAAGGAGGGATGAAGGAACCATCCTTCCCAGGAGAAGACAAGGTACTATAGACACAGCGAAAAACTTAAATACAGGCGGTTGCTAGGATTTCTGGACAAGCCAGGATCACGTCCAATCTGAGTTTATTAGACAAACTTCTGACAGGGACAGTCTGTCCAAGACTTCTTCATGCCGTGTCTCCAAGATTGCAGATCCTGCTCGTTTTCTAAATGATCGCCTGGATCGCCTCCAGCCTTTGCCAAATCCCACGATCACAGGCCACGTCTGGCCACCAGGTGGCACTCGAGGCAAGCACAACCGGGCCTTTCTTCTCCACCAGGGGGAAAAAAAGTTTAGAGTTGCCGGTTGTCTCTGTCCTCCTGCCGCCAGCATGTGATACGGCTATAAATATTTAAAATGCCACAATATTAAGCAATTAAAGTGGCTATTTGTGCGGAAGAGTGCCTGAAAGTTCTTTTTAACCTTTAGCATTTCACAGCTAACACACACACACACAAAAATAATAATCAAAAAATAAAAAAGGAAGCCACAAACTGCACACAGTTGTATTTGCCGAGGGGCGCTTGGCTTCACTCGCAGGGCCAAAAGATGGATTTTGCTGGAATTTGGGAAAGAGAGTTTGGGAAAGAGAGACCCAAAAGCCAGCTGGATGAGGGGAGAGGCAGGACGTGAGCTGCCAACACTCACCAAAACCACCTCTGAAACTTGAGCAGATATGTGCACAGGTCCCCAATTTTCTTACACAATCACTGCCCTCCTGTTCTCGAGGCTTGCCCGTCCCTCCATCCCTCTGTTCTGCACCAACTTAGGAAGCTCAAACTGCCCAAGGAGCTGCTGATCCAGTTCTACAGAGGAATTATTGAATCCGTCATCTGCACCTCCATAACTGTCTGGTTTGGTTCTGCAAACCAACAAGACAGACACGGACTTCAGAGGATAGTTAGAACTTCAGAAAAAAACAATTGCCACCAACCTGCCTTCCATGGAGGACCTGTCTACTGCACGAGTCAAAAAGAGGGCTGGGAAAATATCTACAGACCCCTCGCATCCTGGACATCAACTGTTTCAACTACTACCCTCAAAATGACGCTATAGGGCACTGCATACCAGAACAACTGGACACAAGAACAGTTTTCCCCAAATGCCATCACTCTGCTAAACAAATAATTCCCACAACACTGTCAAACTATTTACTAAATCTGCATTACTATTAATCTTCTCATTTTCCTATCACCCATCTTCTCCCACTTACGACTGTATGACTGTAACTTTGTTGCTTGTACATTACGATTTATTTTGATTGTTTGATTGTATGATTTGATTGCTTATTTGTACTCTATGACTATCATTAAGTGTTGTACTGTATGATTCTTGATGAATGTATCTTCTCTTTTTTTTATGTACAGTGAGAGCATATGCACCAAAGACAAATTCCTTGTGTGTCCAATCACACTTGGTCAATAAAGAATTCAAGTCAAGTCAAGTCAAGTCAAGTCAAGTCTCAAGTCAAGTCTCAAGTCAAGTCAAGTCAAGTCAAGTCAAGTCAAGTCAAGTCAAGTCAAGTCAAGTCAAGTCAAGTCTAGTCTAGTCTAGTCTAGTCTAGTCTAGTCTAGTCTAGTGTAGTCTAGTCTATATTCCATTCCATTCCGTTCCCAGGAGATTTCAAGAGCCATGCCCTTCTCATTCCCACAATCAAATCAACTCAGAACCTCCTCTTCTCAACGTCAAGACCAATCAATCACAACCCCGCTTGTATTTCAACTTCAGGTCAGTCCTTCACTTATCCAATTATTTCTTACTTTAATTATTTAATAAATACACCGATATGCTGCAGGATCTGGGTTTGGCTAGGCTAGAGAAAATAAGAGTTAGGGGGTAACATGATAGCAGTCTCCCAGTATCTGAAGGGCTGCCACGAAGAAGAGGGGGTCAAATTATTCTCCAAAGCACCAGAAGGCAGGACAAGAAACAACGGATGGAAACTAATCAAGGAGAGAGGCAACCTGGAATTAAGGAGAAACTTCCTAACAGTGAGGACAATTAACCAGTGGAACAGCTTGCCACTAGAAGTTGTGGGTGCTCCATCACTGGAGGTTTTTAAGAAGAGACTGGATAGTCACTTGTCTGAGATGGTATAGATTCTCCTGCTTGAGCAGGGAGCTGGACTAGAAGACCTCCAAGGCCCCTTCCAGCTCTATTCTATTCTAATATGGCTGCCACCTTGTAAGGGGGTCTCTGGATGGCCAAGAGAGGATAAAAACCAGCAGAGCAGGAAGAACGAACAGTAACAATAGGCTATTGTTGATTACAATAACAACCTCCTGGTATCCAAGGGCAATCAAACTCAAGGTGTATAACCACACTCACATCAAGAAAAAAAAAACCCTACAATGATGGACTAGCCTTATTTGAGGTGCCATGGGCAACCTGAGAGTCACCCTCATCCCACAAGGTGCCAGGTCACCTCCTGGAAAAAGAGCTGGATTTCCAGACCACTTGCTGAAGACGACAAGAAGATTCAAGCTAACCTGGATCATGCCCAGAATCCTCATTTAAAAAGGTAAAGAGTTCCCTTCGCACATATGTGCTAGTTGTTCCCGACTCTAGGGGGCCGTGCTCCTCTCCGTTTCAAAGCCGAAGAGCCAGCGCTGTCCGAAGACATCTCCGTGGTCGTGTGGCCGGCATGACTCAACGCCAAAGGCGCACAGAATGCTGTTCCCTTCCCACCAAAGGTGGTCCCTATTTTTTCTACTTGCATTTTTTACCTGCTTTCAAACTGCTAGGTTGGCAGAAGCTGGGACAAGTCACGGGAGCTCACTCCGTTACGCGGCACCAGGGATTCGAACCGCTGAACTGCCGACCTTTAGATCGACAAGCTCAGCCTCTTAGCCACTGAGCCACCGCATCCAATCCTCATTTACATGACTGGAAATCCAACTCACCGTAGAGACGATGCTCACACCTGACGTTTTACTGAGTTGTGAAGAAATGCACACACTACACCAAGACGCCTGGTCTTCTCTTCAACGTCAAGAGATCTGTGTCCTTCATGCTTACCGGCTCAATCTTCAGGGCGTTTCGATAGCTCCCGAAAAATGCAGCTTGGGCTTTCAGGAACGCTCTGGCGACCCCATCTCCTGTCGTCATGGAGACCTTCTTCAACCGGCTTTTCAGTGCGGAGATCTGGGAGAAGAACCAGAAGGAGAAGTTTTCTACCTGGAAGGCCCTCAAGAGGAAACCATGTTTAGTTTAGTTTTTTAGTTTAGTTTTATTTGATTTATATACCGCCCTACTCCCGAAGGACTCAGGGGGGTGAACAGCCACAAGATAAAAACACATAAATACAAAATTTAAAAGCAGAATAAAACCGAATTAAACAATTTGGCCGAAGACAGATTTAAAACACCCCAATAATTAAAAACAGATTAAAATTTCCATTTCAAAAGGGAAAAGGGAAAAAATTAGGCCAGGCTAGCCTAATGAAATAAAAAGGTCTTAAGAGCGCGACGGAACGTGCGTAGATCCGGGATCCTCCGTATCTCCGGGGGGAGCTCGTTCCAGATAGTGGGTGCCCCCACAGAGAAGGCCCTCCCCCTGGGGGCCGCCAGTTGACATTGTTTGGCCGACGGCACTCGGAGGAGCCCTTCTCTATGAGAGCGTACCAGCCAGTAGGAGGCTACGGGTGGTAGCAGGCGGTCCCGTAGATAACCAGGTCCTAAGCCATGGAGCTTTAAAGGTGGTAACCAAGACCTTGAAGCGCACACGGAAGACCACCGGGAGCCAGTGCAGCTCACGCAGGAGAGGTGTTATACGGGAACGCCATGTCGCTCCCATAACCACCCGCGCGGCTGCACTCTGCGCCAGCTGTATATACTATGTATATACAAGATACATATATATTAATACTAACGACAATACATAAAAAGAAAAAGTGACTTTGGTCATTGATAATCCAAAAAATCTGTAATTGCATGGAAATGGACAAACTAACATTTGAAATGAAGGACAAGGTAGACTCAAAATGTTATATAGCGTGGAATAGGTGGTATGATTGGATAACTCGTAGAAATGAGAGTAAATGAAAAATTGTGTACGGTAATAATAATTAACAAATATGCACCGTTAAGAAGATAATGGACGTGTGACCAAAATACAATTTTTTTTTACTACCGGTTCTGTGGGCGTGGCTTGGTGGGCATGGTGTGGCTTGGTGGGTGTGGCTTGGTGGGTGTGGCTTGGTGAGTATGGCTTGGTGGGTATGGCAGGGGAAGGATACAGCAAAATCCCCATTCCCTCCCCACTCCAGGGAAGGATACTGCAAAATCTCCATTCCCACCCCACTCTGGGGCCAGCCAGAGGTGGTATTTGCCAGTTCTCCGAACTACTCAAAATTTCCGCTACCGGTTCTCCAGAACCTGTCAGAACCTGCTGGATTTCACCCCTGCGTTGACTTCAAGAGCAGATCCCATTGAACTTCTTGGGATTCACCAAGGAGCGAGATATTTTGGACTGCACTTTGAAGCCAATCATGGAAGAACCGCTTTAGTGTTTATTTGGGTTTTGTTTTTTTTTAATTTATATGCCGCCCTTCTCCAGAGACTCAGGGCGGCTTACAATGCGTTAAGCATTTATTGAGTTGATTTGGGTATGCAATGAAATTTCATTTTTATGTATGCCGATTAGTGTACATTCAAAGTGACAATAACGTTATTCTAAGTCTAACTCTATGTTCTAAGTATTTTTAACCTATTGGAGCTCTTTTTTTCCATTTCACCTATTTCACATTTTCTCCTTAGATCAGGGGTCGGCAACCCGCGGCTCTGGAGCCGTCTGTGGCTCTTTCATCCCTCTGCTGCGGCTCCCTGACGCTCAAAATATGCATCACAACTGCCAATGTGCGACACCCGCCGGCAGGTGATTGATTGAGCTTTTCGACCCAATCTTGTTTTTTTTCCGGAGTTCAAAATGTTTTTATTGCATATGCAGAAATAAAAATGTGTTTTCTCTGTAGCAGGTCATTGATTTCATAAACGCAACACGGTTTCTTTTTTTTATACATAGCATAAAGGTAAAAAAAAAAAAAACGATATATGCAGTGTTATCTTCATTTTAGAGGTCAAAAGGGTTTTGTGACTCCCGGTGTTTTCTTTTCTGTGGGAAACGGGTCCAAACAGCTCTTTGAGTGTTTAAGATTGCCGACCCCTAGATAAAGAAACTCTTTAGGAAAGACAGCCATGTTTAAGCAAAGAAACGATGAATTTTAAGCAAGCAAGTGGCCCGTTGTGGACATTTCTCTTCTTGCTGGCAGCTCTAGCAGAACTGAAGCATGGACGCCATCCTACCAGAGGTGGTATTCAGCCGGTTCGCACTTGTTCACCCGAACCGGTAGTGGAAATTGTGGGCGGACCTGCCCCAGCTCTATGCCATCCTGTTTAGGCATGTTTTTGAGGCCGGGTGCATGCACAAAAGGCAGGCATGCGGGTGAATCAGGCACACACACATATGAAGCAAGCATGTGCATCCATGGCGAACCGGTAGTAACATAATGAGAAACCCACTGCTGCACCCTACCCGAACTTTTTTTTTTTTTTTTTAATTTGATTTATATGCCGCCCTTCTCCGGAGACTCAGGGCGGCTTACAATGCGATAAGCAATAGCCTTCATTCTTTTGTATATTTTATACAAAGTCAGCTTATTGCCCCCACAAACTGGGTCCTCATTTCACCTACCTTAGCAAGGATGGAAGGCTGAGTCAACCTTGAGCCTTGGAGAGATTCGAACCAGCAGAAATTGCAGGCAGCTGTGTTAATGACAGGGTGCACTAAACCACTGTACTATCAAGGCTCTGGAACTTCATGGAAGCTGGAGAAGATGCAACTTGTTGGAGACCCCACGTCTACCTTCCCAAAAGCAAAATGTGCTTCAAATTGACTTCTTTTCTTTAGACTAGCATCAAGTAAAGGCAGGATGTTGGTTTAGTAATGATTTCACAAGAGATGATGCTAATACGATTCTCCCCCTTTTCTCATTAGAGCAGACGGGGTTGATCTGCCCCAGCCCAGATGCCAACGGTGCTGCCTACCTGTCAACAGGTGCTACCCTTCACTCCTCTGGCATCCTCAAGGCTTCTCGGAAGCTCTTGCCACCTGCGCTTTAGAGGATGTCGTACTTAACCTTCCTTGCCCTCTTCCTTTCATCCCGGAGGTGTTTAATTGCCTCTGATTCACAGAGCGGCACTTCAGGTGAACACAGCCTGATGGTCTCATTACCATCGGCACAAAAGAACATTCCGTGACAGGAACTGAGCAAATCTCGGCTCTCGCTGACTTGGACAAATACTCAAAAGCGAGCAGAAGAATCCAGATTCCAAGTGTCTGTCTCGGATCCTCTAAAGCAGGGGTCTCCAACCTTGGCAACTTTATGACTTGTGGACTTCAACTCCCAGAATCCCTTGGAGGAATTCTGGGAGTTGAAGTCCACAAGTCATAAAGTTGCCAAGGTTGGAGACCCCCATGTTGTGACTCTGACCCCCGAGGCCGACTTATCGAAGGGAGAAGGCTCCGAACATGAAGGAGAGGAGTTGGCCAGGCCTCCCTCTCCAGGACCCTCCTCTCTGACAATGCCTCAGGTGTCTCCTGAAGGAGAAGAGATTGGCCAGGAGCCAGGTATCTCCGAACAGTCGGACAGTGACAGAGATAAGTCTTGGCTGGATCCACGACAGCGTCGGAGAGACAAGCGCACGTAGCAGAAAAGGAGGTGTGCCAGAGATTAAGCTGAGTCACTGGACCACACCCCACAGGGGATAAAAGGGGGTGAGGTGGCCATTCAGACTCTGTGACAGACAAAACAAACTACTAGTGAGTCACATTGTATCTCTGAAACAACATTATCTGCCTTGGATTTAATACGGACTGGACTTGACAGTTCTTGAACTGTGTGTATCTTGTTTGGATTTATCTGTCGGAGGAACAACCCCTCCCTCTATGAGTAAAGTTCTTGGCAAGCAGCTACTGGGTTGCTGCCAATCCTCTTATCGAAAGGATTTGTTGTCTGCCAGTTTTATTTAACCCCCGGCTATCTGTTTGTGTGCGTGTGTGAGACGGGGACAGAACACCCCAGCTCTAAAGCAATATTACTCTAGAACAGTGACGGCGAACCTTTTTTGTGCCGAGTGCCCAAACCGCATGTGCGCACCCCCAAAATGCAATGCAAGTGCCCCGTGCATGCATCTCCATTCATACGTCCTACTTCCCACACATGTGCCTGTGTCCCCGACGCATGCACCCCCCCTTGCCTATGTTTGGTTTCCTTTCAGGCCCAAAATAGGCACGTGGGGGCGCACGCACATGTGTGAACCCCCAAAATCCAATGCAAATTCTTCCTGCATATGCCCGTCTCCCTGTGCATGCGTGTGTGCCTCCCCCTCATACACGCCAGCTGGCCAACGGGAGGCACGCACACATGCGCAGTGGAGTTGTGCTAGGGTGATGGCTGGTGTGCCCATAGAGAAGTTTCTGCGTGCCACCTGTGGCACGCATGCCATAGATTTGTCATCATGGGTCTAGAATCTCAGGTGTGTCCCTGTTGTCTACTCAACCTTGGCCACCTTAAGATGTCTGGACGTCAGAATCCCTGGCTGGGGAATTCTGGGAGTTGAAGTCCACCCATCTTAAAGTGGCCACAGTTGAGTAGATACACCATGGACAATTGAAGACAAATATATCTCAGTATCTTTTCTGTTCCACCTTCAGACACCTAGATCTGGTGGCTAAACCTCATTTCTCTTCTCTATTATAGATTTTCAGAACTTCTTTGCCATGAAATGCACCGTGCACGCATCCTAATGCATTGTCCTTGAGCGGTGTAAGGTGTTTTTTTTTGTTGCTTTAATTAATATGCCGCCCTTCTCCGGAGACTCAGGGCGGCTTACAATGTGTTAAGCAATAGCCTTCATACTTTTGTATATTTATACAAAGTCAGCTTATTGCCCCCACAATCTGGGTCCTCATTTTGCCTACCTTTGAAAGGATGGAAGGCTGAGTCAACCTTGAGCCTGGTGAGATTTGAACTTGCAGTAATTGCAAGCAGCAGATGTTAATAACAGTGCATTAGTCCACTGTGCTACCAAGGCTCTTTTGGGCTGGCTTAAACCATTGGGCTGGTTTAACGACCACCATAAAGTTTTCCAGCTTCAGTGCAAGTTCTTAAAACGACAAGGGAAGGGAAAATGCTACGGCACCTGGAAGCCAACAACTCTCCTCAACGCTAAGCGAATGAACAAAAAAGACAGAGGCTGCAAGGCTGGAAAAAACCCTGTTAACACAACCAAAAAACCAACAACAACAACAAGTTATGGTTTAAGAAAGAGGTGCAGTGGAGTCTTAGTGGACAATCAGCTACATACTGTATGAGCTAGCCGTGTACAGCAGCAGCCAAAAAAGCCAACACAATCCTAAATTGCATTAACAGAGGGATACAATCAGGATCAAATGAGGTGCTAATACCACTCTATAAAGCCTTAGTAAGGACACACCTAGAGTACTGCATCCAGTTTTGGTCAACACACTATAAAAAAGAGGTTGAGACTCTAGAAAGAGTGCAGAGAAGAGCAACAAAGAGGGGACTGGACGCTAAAACATACGATGAATGGTTGCAGGAATTGGGTATGTCTAGTCTAGCGAAGAGAAGGACCAGGGTGTCAGCACTCCAAACTACATTCGTTCCAGTGCTGACATAAGGAGGAGAAGAGGGGGCAGCTGGCAAGAGGACGCTTGACTTTTCACCTACTTATTTTCCCTGAAGATAATATCCCCTAGATGAGATGGGAGGGGGGACATTCCTGGGAGCTGAAGTAGCAGATATGGGGAGAGTGATTTGGAAGATGGCCAATGAGACGCAGAGAACTGGGGAATGGAAAGAGAAGGTTTGGGGTCAGGAAGTCAGTGTTGGCTACGACATAATCGGGGACAGATTGTCATGCTTAATAAATGAAAGATTTCATCAAAGACTATTTGTTTGGAAATGCAATTTATTTTATTTGAGACGATATCGAAACCTGACACAGGGGGACAGGATAGCAGTCTTCCAATATTTGAGGGGTTGCCACAGAGAGGAGGAAGGGGGTCAAGCTATTCTCCAAAGCACCTGAAGGCCAGACAAGGAATAATGGATGGAAACCGACCAAGGAGAGATTCACCCTAGAAATTTTCTGACAGTGAGAACAATCAACCGATGGAACAGAAATTGCCTTTGGAAGTTGTGGGAGCTTCATCACTGGAAACTTTCAAGAAGGGACCGGACAGCCATTTGTCAGAAATGTTGAGCGGGGGGTTGGACTAGATGACCTATAAAGTCCCTTCCAACTCTATTAAATCTGTCATCTGTATCTGTATAAGGATTTCTCCAGAAATCTGAGACTTTTAACTCCGTAGATCTATTCTTGCATATGTTGAATGGTTCTTACAAACGGTTGTACCTTCAGCAAAGCACCCTGTTGCTAATTTCCTCCCTGTCCTATTGCAGGACACAACGGGGGTCACTTTTGAAAGCTCCACCCCTCCCAGGCCAAGATAAGAAGAAAATAAACATGGGTGGATGCTGGTTCCTTGGACGCTATTTGCAACAGACACGAACGATTTCTTCTTCAAGGTTTCTTTACATCTGTGGAAGGGGTGGGTTCTAATTTTTTTTACTACCGGTTCTGTGGGCGTGGCTTATTTTGTGGGCGTGGTTTGATGGTCATGTGACAATTCGTTAGGATTTAGCAGAGGTACTGGTCTACCAGGCTTTTAACTGCTTGCAGAGCTGTACTGGTCTACCCATTTGTTCTTGGAGCATCCCGGTCTACTCATTTGTTTTTGGAGGCACCGGTCTACCACCACACTGCCTTTTAACACTGATCAGCTGTAGGGCGGCCCTTTGAAGCCCTGCGGCAAGAGTTTAAACAGTTTTTTTTCCTTCCAATCGATCAGCTGGGACTCAGAGGCAGTGAATAGATTGGGGGCAGGGCCAAATAAAAGGTAAGAATAATGCGGGGGGAGTGGGAGGGAGGGCCCAGCTCCCGAACAAAGAGAACCAGTTCGGTAACGTCATATTGTCACCGCTACCGGCTTGGCCGAACCGGGAGGAACCCACCACTGATCTGTGGAACTCAAATCCTGAAATCAACATCTGGTCTGAAATTCTTCCATCCTGAGAACAGGACATTCTATACTCTTGGGAAAGTTGTCCATAAGTCCACATCTTCAGCGGCTCCCCTTGCAAGACGGCGGGGGTCCCTACGGCCACCCTGCCCCTCAACGTGGACCATAGTTTCTCCAGGAAGGAGCAGCTTCTTCCCAGAGCCGTTCGCCAGAGACACACAACCGAATCCCAGTTGTGTGTGTCTAAAGCACATTTCTATACTCTTGGCAGTTCGGGAAGGAAAGGTCAGTTTTAAGCTATCACCATGTTTCGAAATGCAATCTGTGCAGCGCCGGGATAATGAAATGGTTCAGCGAAGGTGCGAGAGGAATTTCTTTTAATTAGATCCATGGCTTTTGAGTTGTCAACATGAATAAAAGCAAAGGGGAAAAAAAACACCCAACTTGCAAAAACACGGTATCAAAAGAAGAAGGGGGGGCCAGAAGCCTCCTTCAAGGCAAGCGGCTTTTAAAAAGGGAGTCGAACACTGCCCGAATTTAAAAAACAAAAAAAACCCCACAAACTTCGTGCTCAGGTGCCCGGTTAACCAATTTAAAAAACCACCAGGGATGAGAGAAAGCAAATTTCTTTGATGATGATGATGATGATTTACTTTATTCATTAAACATGAAACTCAGTCAACTGAACATTCAAAAATGCGTCACAAATACCATTGACTGGTGCTAATGGTTGATACGGGTTGCTGCCAGCTTCTTAACCAAGGACCTTCTTAAGATGTATGATGTTCCAAGTGGCGCAGTTTTTTGCAGTTCCGCTGGTATGTATTATGTATATTATTATAATAATTATAATATATTATTATTATTATTATTATTATTATTATTATTTTGATAATAATATATATTATAATAATTATAATATATTATTATTATTATTATTATTATTATTATTATTATTATTATTATTTAATCGTTGGTGAGATTCACAGCCTTTGAGGCTGGTTAATAGCTCAGCAGCTCGAGTCCTAACCAAGGACCTAGGAACTGTTAAGGTATCGTCGGAGGATGTAAGCTGTTCCGAGTAAGGTGGTTTTTTGGAGAGTCAAAATGTTCAAGTCCGGCAAATTTAGAATTTCTAAATAGCGGGGTAGCCCTTTGGGTATTGCTCCAAGGGCTCCAATTACAATCGGGACAACACACGATTTCTTTTTCCACAGTCGCTCAACTTCAATTTGCAAGTCCCGGTACTTTGTGATTTTTCCTTGCTGCTTATCTTCAATCCATGCATCACCAGGTATTGCAATGTCAATGAACCATACTTTATTCTTTTCAACTATTGTTATGTCAGGTGTGTTGTGGACCAAGTGCCTGTCAGTCTGAATCCTAAAGTCCCACAAGATCTTGAGTTTCTCATTCTCTAAAACTTTCTCAACCTGATGTTCCCAGTGGTTTTTGCTGTACTCAAATCCAAACTTCTGGCACAATTTCCAGGGAATGATCTTAGCAACACGGTCATTGAGTTGTTGTTGTTGTTGTTGTTGTTGTTGTTGTTGTTGTTATTATTATTATTATTATTATTAAATTTGATTTATATGCCGCCCTTCTCCGAAGACTTAGTGCGGCTTACAATGTGTTAAGCAATAGCCTTCATCCTTTTGTATATTTATACAAAGTCAGCTTATTGCCCCCACAAACTGGGTCCTCATTTTACCTACCTTAGAAAGGATGGAAGGCTGAGTCAACCTTGAGCCTTGGCGAGATTCGAACCCTGCAGTAATTGCAGGCAGCTGGTCTTAATAACCAGCTTAATAACAGGGTGCCTTAAACCTCTGTACTACCAAGGCATTATTATTATTATTATTATTATTATTATTATTATTATTATTATTATTATTATTATTATTATTATTATTATTTACTTTATTCATTAAACATGAAACTCAGTCAACTGAACATTAAAATTTAACTAAAATTTAACATATTTAACTAGAACAAAATAACCGCTTCGAGTTTGCTCTATGATTGCTGAAGACTCTGTATTAACACTAGGAGAAGTCATGGTGACCTGACTAGAAGCTAGAATAGAGTTAGAAATAAGAAATAGGGGGAATATTAGCATGTATACTTTTTATATAATAGAATATAAGCAATAATTAGATGAAAAGATTAGAGGTTAAATGATGGTATGCTTAAATAATAATTACCATCGGCATTAAAATGGAACATTGAAATATTGAATAGCTACTTTAAAACAAACATATATATTAATACAAGGATTATATAAGTTTGATTAATATAACCAATATTATTAATACTATTATTGTGACTTGTATCAAAATGAATTATACCCAGAGGTCACACTCTTCATGTATTGATATTGATATATATTTAAAAATAAAAATATAGTAAAACTTTTTTTTAAAAAAAGACTCTGGATTGGTCTTGTTTTTTTGCTTTTAAACCTGCTGGTTGGTTCTATTTTACTGACCTTACTAAAAAGCAGAGACATCACCCTGCCAACAAAAGTGCGTATAGTCAAGGCGATGGTTTTCCCAGTTGCAATGGATGGCTGGGAAAGTTGGACCATAAGGAAGGCTGAGCGTCAAAGAATCAAGACCTTTGAACTCTGGTGCTGGAGGAGACTCCTGCGAGTCCCTTGGACTGCAAGGCCATTCAACCGGTCAGTCCTAGAGGAGATCAACCCTGACTGCTCTTTAGAAGGCCAGATCCTGAAGAGGAAACTCAAATGTTTTGGCCACCTGATGAGAAGGAAGGACTCCCTGGAGAAGAGCCTAATGCTGGGAACGATGGAGGACAAAAGAAGAAGGGGACGGCAGAGAAGGAGATGGCTGGATGGAGTCACTGAAGCAGTCGGCGTGAGCTTAAATGGACTCCGGAGGATGGCAGAGGACAGGAAGTCCTGGAGGAACATTGTCCATGGGGTTGAGATGGGTCGGACATGACTTCCCAACTAACAACAACAACAACTGGAGTATTTGCTGGTTTTAATTTTTGGTAGCAAGTGGCAAGTCCTCCTCCTCCCACCCATCTCTTGTCTGATGATTTTAAGGACTATCGGCTGACCCAGAGGTATCTCTCCAATGGTGGTGACCATCCAAGGTTGAAGGGTGAGTCCTTCCATCATCCAATCCTGGCAAACCACTTTTACCAAACCAATGGATGGTGTGAACCTCACCATCCTGCACGTGGTAAGGATTAAGGATTTTATTCAACATTTCCATGAGTTGACTGCAAAAATTTATTCAGTGGACCTCCGCTTAGGAGAACCAGAGTAGAAGATCCTATGTTCTGCCCCAGCTACGGAGCCCAAAGAACGTAGCACACACAAACTCTATACAAAGCTTATTTACTCAAAGTAACTGAGTCTTTATCATTCAAAGGCTGTTAAGGAATTGTCTTAACAGCCTCCCAAAATTCTAAGATAAGGTAAATCACAATCTTACTAGAGTTGACAGAAAGCCCAGAAGCAGTTTTGCAGACACGAAGGTATGTGAACGAAGTTGTTCCCTGCAAATTGCTTCAGTCGGCCTTCCTCCTTAAATAGGCTAAGGGAGTGGCCAATTAGCCCCAAGCCTTACTCTCGAGGAGATTTCCTCCTGAGGAGTCACTCCTGCCTTTGGGCAGCTCTGTGCGCCCGTGCATCGAGAAGAGGCTCCTCCTCTTCGTCCTCTTCACTTATGGGAGCTTCTGGAGGTTCTGAAGGCCCTGGCTGAATCCCCGCCTCTGGCACCACATCTTCTCCGGCCTCCTCACTGTCCGACTCGAGCGCCAGCTGCACAGGCTGGTGGCGCAGCACCACACCAGCCTCCTCGCTGTCCGAATCAGTTACAATCCGCACAGGCCGCTGACGGGCCACAACATCCTATGAGCGTTACAAGAAAAAAAAAACCCAGGGAGAAATGATAAGTGTACTCACTACATCATTCGGGAGGCTTTGTAGATCGTCAAAAGGGGTTTCCAGTGTGTTGGTGTCCACATTTAGGATGACCACATCATCCAGAGAAATAGTTCTGACTTTCTGAAAATGAAACGGGGGAGAAGCAAGTAATTATTCAGGTCCAAAACACAAAAGAGATTTCCCATACATCTTTGTTCAGTGCATTTTTCAAAATGCAGTTGTCTCCAATTTTCTCGTCCCCAAATACACATATAACAGTAACAGTTGCAGAGTTGGAAGGGACCTTGGAAGGTCATCTAGTCCAACCCGCTGCTCACGCAGGGGACCTATACTAGGGATTCGAACCGCTGAACTGCCGACCTTTCTGATCGACAAGCTCAGTATCTTTAGCCACTGAGCCACCTAGTCGGATTAGGGTTAGGGTCAGGGGTGGGTTTCAAATTTTTTTATTACCGGTTCGGTGGGTGTGGCCTGGTGGGCGTGGCATGGCTTGGTGGGCGTGGCAGGGGAAGGTTACTGCAAAATCCCCATTTCCTCCCAATCAGCTGGGACTTGGGAGGCACAGAATAGATGGGGGCGGGGCCAGTCCGAATTTTTACTGCCGGTTCGCCGAACTACTCAAAATTTCTGCTACCAGTTCTCCAGAAGTTCTCCAAAACTAAACTTTAAAAGTTTAGTTTTGTTTGTTTGTTTGTTTGTTTGTTTGTTTATTTATTTATTTAATTTGTATATCGCCCTTCTCCAACAGGACTCAGGGCGGTGAACAGCCACGGTAAAACACAACATATAAAATTTAAAAACAATTTAAAAGACATTAAATAATTTTGGCCATCAATTTAAAATAACCCAGTTAAAACCAATTACAAATTAAAACCGCAAGGATGGTGTCAAGCCAGCCCGGCTAGATGAAATAGATGTGTTTTCAGAGCCCGATGAAAAGTCCGGAGGTCTGGTATCGTGCGTATCTCTGGGGGTAGGTCGTTCCAGAGGGCGGGCGTTGCCACAGAGAAAGCCCTCCCCCTGGGGGTCGCCAGCCGGCACTGTCTGGCGGACGGCACCCTGAGGAGGCCCTCTCTGTGCGAGCGAACTGGCCGGTGGGAGGCTATTGGCGGCAGAAGGCGGTCTCGTAGATACCCCGGCCCTAAGCCATGGAGCACTTTAAAGGTGGTCACCAACACCTTGAAGCGCACCTGGAAGACCACAAGAAGCCAGTGCAGCTCGCACAAGAGAGGTGTCACATGGAAGCGCCCCGTCGTTCCCATAATCCCCCGTGCGGCCGCATTCTGGATCAACTGGAGCCTCTGGGTGCACCCCAAGGGGAGCCCCATGTAGAGTTATATATAATATTTATTTATTTATTTTATTTTATTATTCACATTTCTATACCGCCTACTCTCCGAGGACTCCGAGGACTGTTATTAGCCATCAAACCTCAAAAATATACTTTTCCCAAAAGGTTTTCACAATTCTGGCCACTACTGGAACAACTAAAATCATAATCTTGTCTCTTGAATTGTTCCCAAAAATTCGCCCCGGTGGAGAAGTCCCAGCCTGTCATTTCAGTTGTCAAACTTGATGCCGTTTGGAGCAGCGGTCACCAACTGGTGGTCCATGAGAAAATTGTGGTGGTCCGCAGAAAAATTATTTGCATTTTTTACATTGCACTAAATACTATTTATCTTTTTAAAAAATTCATATTAGTGGTGATGTCAGCACTTCAACCTGCATTTACTCTAGTGCTGACATAAGAAGGAGAAGCGGAGGCGTCTGGAAAGGGACGTTTGACTTTTCACCTACTTATTTTCCCTGGAGATAATATCCCCTAGGAGATGGGAGTGGGAGGGGGGACATTCCTTTGAGCTGGAGTAGATTAGGGGTAGAATGACTTGGAAGATGGCCAATGAGTGGAGGGGAGTGGGGAACGGAAAGGGAGGGTTTGGGGGCTGGAAGTCAGTGTTGGCTTCGATTGGAGTCGGGTTTAGAATGTCGTGCTTAATAAATAGGAGTTTTTCTTCAAAGACTTTGTTTGAAATGCAATTTATTTGAGACGACCTCGAAACTTGACAGGTCTATTATGAATTTAGTGGTCCCTGGGGTCCAAAAGGTTGGGGACCCCTAGTTTGGAGGGTAACAGCGAATCTGAAATAAACCCATCACTCTTTGCTCAGGAATTGCTTCCTGAGAGCAGGACTTCAGCCTGACTTTACTCCACGGCTAGATTTAAATAAATGTCCACTTAGTCTCTCTTAAAGTAGATAACGGTCCTTCAATTGACACGGGTGATGTATCTTCTTTGACAAAGTGATAAAACATGTCTTTGACTCCCAGGGACATCAATGAGGACTCGTCCCCTTGGCCCCCCCACAAAAAAAATTAAAAATGGCACCATCAATTAATCAACTCAACTAGAGTTGATCGACTGTTTCTATTTCTGCAGCCCCTTTCCAGTCCCTTTGAAGGAAAAAGCAGCAAAAGCCCACTTTAAATCGTTGGGCAGTTCGGTAAGATTTACAAAACTCCTTTTTATAGGAGTGTTAGGATATGGTTTGAGCCTAACTAAGTTGTCCAGGCAATATATGTGTACTGTAACTTTAATCTGTAAATGTATTATGTGACTTTAATGCTGAGTCATGCTGTAATTAGGTAATGACTGGTTGTGAGAGTATTTAAGCAAGGTATTGTAAAGTGTTCAGTTGCTGCTATGATATGCTGCCATTGACGATGAAGCTGCTATGATAAGCTACCATTGAGAGTTGTTGTTATCTGCTAATCATCGTTTGATGGATCTGCAACCATTGTGGTTTGTGAACTAGAGTGAGTTTGTTATTCTAACCAACTAATGTTTGTTTTGGTAAGAAGATTCTGTAACTACTGGACTGATTTTACTGGCAAAGACTTGGAATTTGTTTAAAGACTATGAGACTGTTTTTCTACTATAAAGTAAGCTTTTGATAAACCAGTTTGCATAACTCTTATTCATTGCTCTCAGCAATGTTTCCTTGTGCATTTACTCTGCTGGTTGGTAACACAACACCAATATCCTTAACAAGGAGTGCATCGGTCTCCCAATGATCTGGACACAATGCTCCGAGCAGTCTGTGGAAACCTGGAAGCTACAGGAAAAGTTGCAAACAATAATAATGAATCGATTTGGTGGCTCACGGAGGGGATAAGAGACCGGAGATCTCCTTTTACGATCCCGGTAAAGGAAAGCTTTTAATTAACATCACCCTCTTGATTTACAATCTGAAAGGGGCT
Organism: Pantherophis guttatus; assembly: GCF_029531705.1. The sequence continues at coordinate 1,300,910 of NW_026844104.1, forward strand.
ACTCCACAGACGGGTATGGTTAAGCAACATACCTCCTTTGACCTCTGAACCCTTTGACTCACAGGCAGCAGATGGCTTCTGTCTTCCACCCACTCACCAGCCAACCAATGTTGACATTGAGAAGGTACCATGGTCTTCAGAGGATGCCGCCAAATTTTACTGGTAGCCTAACACAGGGACCCATTTCCTTTAAAAAGGCAAAGGTTCCCCTCGCACATATGTGCTGGTCGTTCCTGACTCTAGGGGGCGGTGCTCATCTCCGTTTCAAAGCCGAAGAGCCAGCGCTGTCCGAAGACGTCTCCGTGGTAATGTGGCCGGCATGACTCAACGCCAAAGGTGCACAGAACTGGACTTTGCCTGCTTTATCGGACTGCATTTGGATTAATCCTTGTATTGTTGAAACTCTGCCTGTTTTATCGGAATGCTTGCAGTCTAATCTTTGTTTTGTGTGAGTAAAGTCTGAATTGGCAGCTAGCCACTGGGTTGCTGCCAGCTTTATCTTCAAAGAGTTTTGTCGTGTGGCTTATTAACTCCGGGCCGTCTGTGGTGGTGCATGTGGGGTACGGGGACAGAACAGGTTGGCAGAAGCTGGGAAAAGTCAGGGGAGCTCACCCCGTTACGCGGCGCTAGGGATTTGAACCGCTGAACTGCCAACTTTTCAGTCGACAAGCTCAGCATCTTAGCCACTGAGCCACCGCATCCCATTTCCTTTAAGCTGATCTAAAATCATGAATGAGCTCTGAAGGACATTTTTGAAACTCCAGAATTACAGTGTGGTCTATAGACTTTTATAGATCGCAGCAATCGATCTCCAAGGAGAAATCAACAGCTTCTGTTGAAGATGAAATCTTAGCCATTTTTTTTCACACAACAGATCAGGTGCGTGCGATGGCAAAATATTTGAAAACGGGAAATTGCTGATGCAGTTTTCTAGAGCTCAGTTCTGGTCCATGAAAATTGTTTCTGAATTGGAAAATGCTGGCTGATAATCTCAAAGGTCAAACCTAGAGGAGATCAACCCTGAGTGCTCTTTAGAAGGCCAGATCCTGAAGAGGAAACTCAGATCCTTTGGCCACCTAATGAGAAGGAAGGACGGACTCCCTGGAGAAGAGCCTAATGCTGGGAATGATGGAGGGCAAAAGAAGAAGAGGACGGCAGAGAACGAGGCGGCTGGATGGAGTCCCTGAAGCAGTCGGCGTGAGCTTAAATGGACTCCGGAGGATGGTAGAGGACAGGAAGGCCTGGAGGAACGTTGTCCATGGGGTCACGATGGATCGGACATGACTTCGCAACTAACAATAACAAATCTCAAGGGTCCTAGCTCCTTTGTAGCCTTCTCCAAAATGGTGGCCCAGGTGCGTAGAAAATGCATCTCCTGCTAATTTTGGAGACCACGTTCTCAACATATGTAGAAGAGGTGCATGGCTGATCCACGTAGACCCTTGTTTGAAAAGTGTTTGTAACAGGGGTGGCATGATAGCAGTCTTCCAGTATTTGAGGGGCTGCCACTAAGAAGAGGGAATCAAATTATTCTCCAAAGCACCTGAAGGCAGGACAAGAAGCAATGGATGGAAACTCATCAAGGAGAGAAGCAACCTGGAATGAAGGAGAAACTTCCCAACAGTGAGGACAATTAACCAGTGGAACAGCTTGCCACCAGAAATTGTGGGTGCTCCATCACTGGAGGTTAATAAGAAGAGACTGGACAGTCACTTGTCTGCGATGGTATAGGTTCTCCTGCTTGATCAGGGGGCTGGAGTAGAAGACCTCCAAGATCCCTTCCAGCTCTAATCTATTCTACTTGTCTAGCCCTGTCAGAACATCCTTCCTGGATGCTCTCAGCTGCAAACATCTTCTAAAGCAGTGTCAGTCAGAAATGTCACAACAAGGAAAAAAAATCCTCTAAAATAAGGTTTGGAGCTCAAACCTGCTGATTCATGTCACAACCAGTTGGTCTCTCCCTTAGATGTGAATCCTCCATCAGGCTTTCAACAGGTCCTCAGGTAGGGGAAATGAAGAGAGAATCTACTGAAAGACCTTCCAAGGTCCAGGGCCGAGAAGATTTCCATCAACAAGGAAACTGTGCAAAAACCTTTACTTCTTAAAGCTCATAAAGAACCATCTGAATCAGCGGTCACCAACTGGAGGTCCGTGGACCACTGGTGGTCCATGATAAAATTTTGGTGGTCCGCAGAAAAATGATTTGCATTTTTTTATATTGCACTAAATCAGGGGTCCTCAAACAACGGCCCCTGGGACGGATACGTGCAATGAACGTTTGTGTTGCTGCAGAGAGTCTCCCCCCTTCGGGGTCTTTTTGTGTGGGTTGGAGGGGGCAGAAATTCCGACTTGGGGTCTGCTTCAGCCTCCTGGTGTGGGGCTTTGGGCGAAGGCTGGAGGGAAGAGCCGCTGGTGGCGAAGAGCCGGAGGGCCTCGTTCCAGTGGGACTGCATCATGGACTGGAACTGGCTGACCATCTCAGCCCACTGAGCCTCCAGGCGCTGGTACCTGGCCTTGCACTCCCGCAGGTCTTGGAAAGCCTCTAGTCCTCAGTGAGGTGCTTCTGCTGAGCCTCCTTCTCGGCCAGATCCAATTTGAACTGACCTGTTTTGCCAACTCTTTCTCGTGGTGGCTGCTTAGCTCCAGCAACTGCTTCCTGTTGGGGTCCTAAGGAGCCCAGGCGGGCAGGCGAGGAGGAGTGGCTGGCAAGGGAGGGGTGCATAGAGGCTGGTGAGGTGCCCCTCAACGTGAGTGACATCGAGTTGGCCACGCCTACCCAGTCACATGACCACATAGCCACGCCCACCCCGCGGGTCCTTAGGCAGATCGTATTAGTGGTCCGCGGGATTTAAAATTATGAATTTAGTGGTCCCTGAGGTCCGAAAGGTTGGGGGACACCTGATCTGAACAGTTTCAAATGCGACCCGGTGTGAACGGAAAAACCGATTTTGGCTCCAGCCACGAAAAAAAAAAAAAAACCCACAAAGTGAGAGGGAGGAAGGGTGAGGCGAGATGCTCTGATGATCTTATCTGCTGGCAATTTAACGGAGCTTATCCTTCTGTTTTCCGGAATTTGAATGGCGAGTGCCGTAAAAAAAAGAAGAAAATCTTCCATTATTCATATGACAGGAAAAAAAAAAAAAAAACCCTCCTGTCTGTCTTGTGTGCGGTGCCTGACAAACTTTTCCACCTCCTTTGAAGTTGCTTTAGAGATGGCTAAATAGAAATCGTAAGCGGAATGAATGATTAGGTGATGACAGAGAACTCGGGAAGAAAGGGATCGGGGGGAAAAATTCCACTTTTGGGAAACTGGGGTGGGTTGCTAAAACAGAAACAGGTCTTTGAACAAACACATGCCCCCCCCAAATAACTTCATTTCAGTGGAGAGTTTTCCAGTCATACCAACAAGTTATGGATAGGTTTGATATTTTAACTCTCAAGGAACATACAGCCTATCTGCATCGTACATTTTCCTGGAGTATAACAGAATAACAGAGTATGGAAGGGACCTTGGAGGTCTTCTAGTCCAACCCCCTGCTCAAGCATGAAACCCTATATCGTTTCAGACAAGTGGCTGTCCAACATCTTCTTAAAAACTTCCAGTGTTGGAGCATTCACAACTTCTGGTGGCAAGTTGTTCCACTGGTCAATTGTTCCAACTGTCAGGAAATTCCTCCTTAGTTCTAGGTTGATTCTCTCCTGGATTAGTTTCCATCCGTTGCTTCTTGTCCTGCTTTTTGGCGCTTTGGAGAATACGTTGACACCCCCCCCTCTTTCTGGCAGCCCCTCAAATACTGGAAGACAGCTATCATTAATGACTCGGATGAGGAAATAGAAGGGGAACTCATCAAATTTGCAGATGATACTTAACTGGCAGGGATGGCCAACACCTCCCAGAAGACAAGCTCAGGATCCAAAAAGATCCTGACAAACTTGTTTTATTTAGGATAACAGAGTTGGAAGGGACTTTGGAGATCTTCTAGTCCAACCCCCTGCTTAGGCAGGAAACCCTACATCACTTCAGACAAATGGTTATCCAACATCTTCTTAAAAACTTCCAGTGTTGGAGCATTCACAACTTCTGGTGGCAAGTTGTTCCACTGGTTAATTGTTCTCACTGTCAGGAAATTCCTCCTTACTTCTAAGTTGCTTCTCTCCTTGATTAGTTTCCACCCATTGCTTCTTGTCCTGCCCTCAGGGGCTTTGGAGAATAGCTTGACTCCCTCTTCTTGGGGCAGCCCCTGAGATACTGGAAGACTGCTATCATGCAGTGATGAGTTTCAACATTTTTTACTACTGGTTCTGTGGGTGTGGCTAGGTGGGCGTGGCATGGCTTGGTGGGCGTGGCAGGGGAAGGATACTGTAAAATCTCCATTCCCTTCCTAATCCAGGGGAGAGTTAGTGCAAAATCCCCATTTCCTCCCGATCAGCTGAGACTTGGGAGGCAGAGAATAGATGGGGGCGGAGGCATTTTTTACTACCGGTTCTCTGAACTACTCAAAATTTCCACTACCGATTCTCCAGAACTGATCAGAACCTGCTGAATCCCACCTCTGCTATCTAGTCCTTCTTTTCATTAAACTAGGAAGAGCCTTGGTGGCGCAGCAGACTAAGTGCTGTTAAATAACACCAGCTGCCTGCAATTACTGCAAGTTCAAATCTCACCAGGCTCAAGGTTGACTCAGCCTTCCATCCTTCCGAGGTAGGTAAAATGAGGACCAGGATTGTGGGGGCAATAAGATGACTTTGTATAAAAAAGAACACCGCTTGGGGGGGGGGCAAAAGCCCTACTAAGCAGGTATATACAAAAGTATGAAGGCTATTGCTTAATGCGTTGGAAGCCACCCTGAGTCTCTGGAGAAGGGCGGCATATAAATTGAACCAATAAATAAATAAATAAATAAACTAGGCATATCCAGTTCCAGCAACCATTTTTCATACATTTTATCCTCCAGTCCCCTAACCATCTTGGTTGCTCTTCTCTGCATTCTTTCTAGTCTCATATATTCCCCACCCCCCTCAAATGAGGAGCCTGGATAGCTCTGCAGACTAAGCACTGTAATTTAACACCAGCTGCCTGCAATTACTGCAAGTTCGAATCTCGCCAGGCTCAAGGTCGACTCAGCCTTCCATCCTTTCTAAGGTAGGTAAATTGAGGACCCAGTTTGTGGGGGCAATAAGCTGACTTTGTATAAAATAGACAAAAGTATGAAGGCTATTGCTTAGCGCATTGTAAGCCGCCCTGAGTCTCCGGAGAAGGGCGGCATATAAATCAAATTTTTTAAAAAAAGTGCCTGAAATGGTTTACAGCTTAAGAGGGAAAAACCAACAACTTTTTTTTAGCTTTGGGGGTGCCTGGCAGTTACCGAAAAACTTTCTGCCAGGAACAAATTGAGAGGGGAAGTTTATGACACACTTCAACCCTATTTTCAGGCTGAACAGACCAAAGAGACTCACCTCTATCAGGCTCAAATGAATTCCTATGAGGTAGGGCATCGGAGCGCTGGAAGGAAAGAGAGAGAGAGAGAGAAAAATTGGTTGAATTTGACGACAGACAGAAACGAGAGTATTAGAAGCTAGAGTCAGTTTGACCAAGAAGATATAGCTGGCGGTGCTCACTTTACTTCTAGGCAGAATTCACTTGATTCCCGGATCCTGCAATTAGCAGATGAATAGAATAACAGAATAACAGAGTTGGAAGGGACTTTGGAGGTCATCTAGTCCAACCCACATGCCCAAGCAGGAGATCGTACACCATTTCTGACAGGTGGCAGTCCAGTCTCTTCTTGAAAGCCTCCAGTGATGAAGCTCCCACAACTTCTGAAGGCAACTTCTGCTCTATTGGGTGGATTGTTTTCCCTGTCAGAAAATTTCTCCTTATTTCTAAGTTGAATCTCTCCTTGTTCAGTTTCCATCCATTATTCCTTGTCTGGCCTTTGGAGAATAGCTTGGCCCCCTTCCTCCTCTCTGGGGCAGCCCCTCAAGTATTGGAAGATGCTATCCTGTCTCCCCTGGTCCTTCTCTTCCCTAGACCAGCCAGGCCCAGTTCCTGCAACCGTTCATCGTATGTTTGAGCCTCCAGTCCCCTCATCATCCTGGTTGCTCTTCTCTGCACTCTTTCTAGAGTCTCAACCTCTTTTTCCCATCTTCAAAAAAGGAAAAAAAAATAGATCCAGGAAACTACAGACCTATCAGCCTGACCTCAATACCAGGGAAGATTCTGGAAAAGATAATCAAGCAACGAATCACCGAACACCTAGAAACAAACCAAGCAATAACCAAAAGCCAACATGGGTTTGTCAAAAACAGATCATGCCAGACTAATCTTATTGCATTCTTTGACAAAGTGACAAAATTAGTGGACCAGAGGAATGCTATCGATATAATTTACTTGAACTTTATTATTTATTTATTTATTTATTTATTTTATTTTATTTTGTCGCATTTCTATGCCGCCCAAATCCCAAGGGACTCTTAGTAAAGCATTTGATAAAGTAGACCATAACCTACTACTAAATAAAGTAGGAAAATGTGGGTTAGACAGCATCACCACCAGATGGATTCGTAACTGGCTGGCTAACTGCACTCAACGTGTAGTCCTCAATGGAACTGCATCTACATGGAGGAAAGTATGCAGTGGAGTACCCCAAGGCTCTGTTTTAGGCCCAGGGCTCTTCAACATCTTCATCAATGACTTGGACGAGGGGATAGATGGGAAACTCATCAAATTTGCAGACGACACCAAGCTGGCAGGAATAGACAACACTCCAGAAGATAGGCTCAAGATACAGAAGGATCTTGACAGATTTGAACATTGGGCCCTATCTAACAAAATGAAATTCAACAGTGAAAAAAGGAAGGTTCTACATTTAGGGAGGAAAAACAAAATGCACAGGTATCGTATACGTGGTACCTTGCTCAATAGTAATAACCGTGAGAGGGATCTTGGAGTCCTAGTGGACAACCACTTAGATATGAGCCAGCCGTGTGCAGCAGCTGCCAAAAAAGCCAACACAGTTCTGGGCTGCATTAACAGAGGAATAGAATCAAGATCAGGTGAAGTGTTAATACCACTTTATAATGCCTTGGTAAGGCCACACTTGGAATTCTGCATTCAGTTTTGGTCGCCACAATGTAAAAAAGACGTTGAGACTCTAGAAAGAGTGCAGAGAAGAGCAACAAAGAGGATTAGGGGACTGGAGGCTAAAACGTATGAAGAAGAATTGCAGGAACTGGGTATGTCTAGTTTGATGAAGAGAAGGACTAGGGGAGACATGATAGCAGTCTTCTAATATCTCAGGGGCTGCCCCAAAGAAGAGGGAGTCAAGCTATTCTCCAAAGCACCTGAGGGCAGGACAAGAAGCAATGGGTGGAAACTCATCAAAGAGAGAAGAAAAGAAGGAAGGAAGGAAGGAAGGGAGGGAGGGAGGGAGGGAGGGAGGGAGGGAGGGAGGAAGGAAGGAAGGAAGGAAGGAAGGAAGGAAGGAAGGAAGGAAGGAAGGAAGGAAGGGAGTTAGAAACCGACCAATGCAGAAGAAAGCCTTGTGGAGGCTTCACACACATCGGGAAACAACGCTCCCTTTGCTGTTTAACTTCCTCACGACCTGCAAGTCCACAGTAAGATCTCAACCTTGGTAAAATACTTTGCACCCATTATCCACAGGAGTTCTGGAAAAAGGAAAACAGCTAACTACGGGCCTGGAGAAGAAATTTAAAAAAAAACCGCTTTGAGAAAAGGAATCCGACAGCTCCCTTCTGCCAAGAGCCACGCGGGATTTCTATTCCTTTCTCTCGGTTTACATTCGCCTGTCCCTTCTTCTCCCCCAGATTTTAATGATCGGCTTTCGATGGCGCCTTTCCATGTACGGCATCGTCTCAGCCCTGCCAGATCAATGGGAGCCGAGAGCGCGGTAAGCCGTTTGTTTGTTTCGCGGCACCAAAACTTCAGGCTGCTCGGAGCAAGCGGCTGACGAGAGATACGTCAGGCGCCTTCCAAACGCCACCGCCGACATGTTCCTAATTAAGTCGATTCGGCGAAATGATGGCGATGGGGACGGCAGTGTGGAGAACACCAAGGTCTAAAACTTGGCAGGATGTCTTAAGGCCACCAAATGTCCTCGTTGGGTGAAACTCCGGCAAAGCCAGATGATCAAGAAGAGCGGGAGGGGATCCCAGTTGTGTAAAACTTGCCATTCGTTGTAGTGTCCAGAAGAATGGCTTGTCACCAGCGGGGAAAGGAGAGGAGGGGGGCGGGCGAGAAGAAGACAGGAGAACTGTAAAACTTAATTAACTACTGGGTGTTGATCTGTCAAGTCTTCTCAATTAATCAAGGCGAGCAATTGGGGACCGCGAAATATTTAATAGGGATGTCAGAATCAAAAGCGTCTAAAATATTGCAAAACACCCCAGGGCTCGGAGGGATGGGGGAAAGAACCGAAGTGAGTCCCCAATCCCCAGTCCAGATTTTTCTGTTGACAAGGAGAGGGAATATTGGCACGGCAGAAGACAGATGTTGCTAGCATCCGTCCTGTCCCACGCGCCCGGTGTGGCAGAGAGAGCGTGGCACCGTCTCTGAAAATGCACCGAGTCTTGCACCTGATGGTTTCTGGTGTGGAATGGCATGGTTCACCACGATCAACTCACTATAGCCAACTCACCATATTCAACTCACCACAGCCAACTCATCATGGGACACTAACCCCGAGATAATTCAACAATTCAATTTCATTATTTAAAATGCAGGTAGTCCTCGACTTGTGACCACAATTGATTCCGCAATTGCTCCCCAAATCCCCAAAGTCATAACTCACTTTTTTCAGTGCCATTGTTTTTAACTTTGAAAGGTCACTCAATGAACTGTTGTAAGTCGAAGACCAGCTGTTGTTTAAATATTTTTTTAATTTTTGTCATTCACATTTAATTTGGTCCCTCCTTTGGCATCCTTTTCTTTAATGATTCGATGCCACTATTTCTTCGATATTGGTGTAACTCTTGTCCTGCAGCAGGTTGTGTTGTGGCAAATTGGCCATGATGTGTTGGCCATGGTGAGTTGGCCATAGAGAGTTGGCCATGACGAGTTGGCCATGGTGAGTTGGCCATGACAAATTGGCCGTGGTGAGTTGACCATAGAGAGTTGGCCATGACGAGTTGGCCATGATGAGTTGGCCATGACGAATTGGCCGTGGTGAGTTGGCCATAGAGAGTTGGCCATGACGAGTTGGCCATGGTGAGTTGGCCATGGTGAGTTGGCCATGACGAATTGGCTGTGGTGAGTTGGCCATGGAGAGTTGGTCGTGATGAGTTGGCTGTGGCATGTTGGCTGTGGTGAGTTGACCATAGAGAGTTGGCCATGACGAGTTGGCCATGATGAGTTGGCTATGATGAGTTGGCCATGGTGAGTTGGCCATGACGAATTGGCCGTGGTGAGTTGACCATGGAGAGTTGGTCGTGATGAGTTGGCTGTGGCATGTTGGCTGTGGCATGTTGGCCATGGCGAGTTGCCATGATGAGTTGGCTGTGGCATGTTGGCCATGATGAGTTGGCCGTGACAAGTTGGCCATGATGAGTTGCTTGTGGTGAGTTGGCCGTGACGAGTTGCCTGTGGCATGTTGGTTACAGTGAGTTGGCCATGGCGAGTTGGCCATGATGAGTTGGCTGTGCTGGTTGGCCATGACGAGTTGGCCATAACAAGTTGGCTGTGGCAAGTTGGCCATGGAGAGTTGCTGTTAGACCCCTCTGGTGCGGCTGCTCTCTAATTCTGCAACCCTCTTCCAGTGAACCTGTGCTTAGCCCCTTCAATTGTTCAAGAAATTGAGGTTCCTGCCCTGTTGAGCATCTCTTGAAGTTAGGCTTTCCAAACCTGAGACCTGATTATATTTGGCAGACATCAGAGCTGGAGATCGCTGGCTGGCTTGCAGGTTTTGGTTGAAGCTCCATGATTTGCATTGAGGGGTTCACCTTGATTTCAAAGACTTGGTTCTGAAAACCAGCAAGCAAAAACCTGCCCCAACCAAAGCCCATCGCCCAAGACACTAGACCAGAGGTCTTCAAACTTGGCAGCTTTAAGACTTGTGGACTTCAACTTACGTTGGCTGGAGAATTCTAGGAATTGAAGTCCACAAGTCTTAAAGCTGCCAAGTTTGAAGACCTCTGCACTAGACAGCAGCCCTACTAGTTAAGACTGGAGGATTGAACTCATGCAAACTTTCTAAAGTCTGAAAATAACAACATTTGGGAACTATTTGCTGTTCTTTCCTGGCGATCCAATGTCTCCGATTATCCCAAGAGTATCAAATGACCATTAAGTGTTGGCGTGAGACTCCAAAAACGGGCGGGCTGAAAAACAGCCAAAGTCCAGTTGCAAAACAATCAGAATTTTTTCTCCCCCTCTTTGCCACCTGCTTCCTCTCTTGCGGTTCACCATCACCAGACACAACTGGATCACAGCTGCAACGTTCCCCATTCCTCCCACCCCCCTCCACCTCCAAATACCAACTCAACGTTGACATTTTAAAACTCACAAGCAAATTTAAAAAGCAGAACCTGGGAACATAATCCCCAAACCTTCTTCCTTCGTTCCACTTCTCCAAAATCTCATCAGAAAAGGTGGAGTTCGGGGCCCGAAAAAGATTATTTATTTTTTTCATTTCCAAAATTGAGCAGCTATTTTGGGGTGGGATGGGGATGTATTTATGAAACACCAACTAGGGCTAAATTGATTTATCCAGACAAGTGAACATGTGAATGTTTTTAAAATGTTATCTAATTTTAGGTTCTATTTAATTGGGCCAAACTATGTTATAATAATAATTTTAATTAGCAATTTTATGATGTTTGTGTATCTATATTTTTCTTGACTGTACACCGCCTTAAGTCCTACGGGAGAAAGGTGGTATAGAAATATAATAAATAAATAAATAAATAAATAAATAAATAAATAAATAAATAAATAAGTGTCGTGAACGATTACTATTCTTTTTTTCCCTTTTTTTATGAACAAAACTTTGAAAGTGAACATCAACAATTGGCATAAAATCTTTAAAGGTAAATTGATAAAGCTTAAGATTTAATGGGCCTAGAGTTTAAGAAATATGGATAGAATTTTGTCCTATGAATTGAAATAAAAATAGAGTTGTGCTTAATTTGAAAATAAGATTTGTGATGATAAAATTGTAAGATAGATAATTAGATTAAGAGGTTAGAATATTTTTTAAGATTAATGTTTTGATATTGATGTTAAAAGACGTACTGAAGGGAGCTTGGGAAAGAACCAGATATCATTTGGATTTATAAATGGCTATAAAAACGAGTTAAGTTTATCTGGAAATTAAATTTGTGGTGATATAATAGAATAGGTAAGATTAAGATGTTAGAATTTATGCTAAAAAAAATTTATGTTCTGATCTCTAATTTTAAAAGATGTAATGGGAAATTGTGAATGGAGCTTGTTAAAGAAATGTAAGCAGGTGTACCTATTTATGACCGGATCGAGACTTCGTTTTTGAAAGATATATTTTATGTTTATGTTTGGAAAAAAAAAAACAATTGGCATAAAATCCATAAAAATACAGTATTTTCTATTCTACAATATAATCGAAGTACAAAATGATGACTCCAATTTCCTGCCTTTTGAATGGATCTCAGTTTACGATTCAATCCTCAATAGGAAATACATTTCTTTACATTTTAAATTTACCCTTTTGTACTTTGTCAGGGGAAAAAAAAAAACTACATTAGCATTAACAAGTTAAACAACTTGTAAGATTTTTCAACAGTTTTAGACATATACAATCACAGTCTATCGTACCAGACAAAAAAAAAATAAACTGCAACCAAGCTTTGGAGCTATGCATCATCTCTATAGTTAATCAGAAATGACTACAATATTTTTGAAGTTTTGAACGATTACTACTCTAATTAAAATTCACATCAGTCTACCTTAATCAGTTACGTTGGCAAAAGGGCAATTAAATTCTTCCTGCTAATTACAGCTAGGGTTTTTTTTTTGGCTTTGTCGTTCTGAGCTACATTCCTAAAATCAAATCATTTTGATTTTTACTGTCCCATTCTGGGGTTTTCCTGCCTTTTCCAGAAAGGTTTTTGGGGACCTGGCCCATCCCGGAGAAAAATTCTAGGTTTGTTCCCTGTGCATCTGAATGTGTTCTCTGTCCCGTCTTTTTAGTTTTTTCCTTTTCGGTTTTTATTTTCCTGTTACAGGGAATCCTCAAGTTACAACAGCTCCTTTAGTGACGGTTCGAAGTTACGATGGTACTGAAAGAAGTGACCGATGACCATTTTTCACACTTACGACCGTTTGCATGGTCAGGTGATCAAAATTAATCGGGATGCTGCAAAGGTCGTAACTGTGAAAAATGGTCATATGTCACTGCTTTCGGTCTCGTTGTAACTTTGAACGGTTCGGGGACAATTAACCAGTGGAACAGCTGGCCTCCAGAAGTCATGGACGCTCCATTTTAAGAAGAGACCGGACAGTCACTTATCTGAGATGGTATAGGTTCTCCTGCTTGAGCAGGGGGCTGGACTAGAAGACCTCCAAGGTCCCTTCAACTTCCTTTCCTTCTTCCTTCCTTCCTTCCCTCCCTCCCTTCCTCTCCCTCCCTCCCTTCCTTCCTTCCTTTCTCTCTCTTGCCCTTCCTACTTTCTTTCCTTCTTTCCTTTTCCTTCTTTCCTCCCTCCCTCCCTCCCTCCCTCTTTTTCTTCCTTCCTTCCGTCCTCTCTCTCTCTCTTGCCCTCCCTACTTCTTTTTTTTTCTTTCTTTCTTTTTCTTTCTTTTCTTTCTTTCTCCTTCCTTTGTCTCTCTTACCCTCCCTACTTCTTTCTTTCCTTCTTTCCTCCCTCCCTCCCTTCCTTCCTTCCTTCCCTCTCTCTCTCTTGCCCTCCCTACTTCTTTTCCTTTCTTTTTCTTTCTTTCTTCCTTCCTTCCTTCCTTTCTTTTCTTTCTCTTTCTTTCTTCCTTCCTTCCTTTCTCTCTCTTGCCCTTCCTACTTCTTTCTTTCCTTCTTCCCTTCTTCCCTTCGTCCCTTCTCCTTCCTTCCTTCCTTCCTTCCTTCCTTTCTTCCTGAAATGGTATAGTTTCTCCTGGTTGAGCAGGGGGCTGGACTAGAAGACCTCCAAGGTCCCTTCCAGCTCCATTCTACTTTTTTTTTTTTAAAGCAAGCTTAATGAACTGTTGTAAGTGGAGAGCTACTTGCAAACGAAATAAATCCGTGGGAGAGTCTCTCTCCATGCCAAAAACATGGGACCGGTGTCTTCTGATGTGCCGTCTCTGTCTTCAAAGCCCCCTCCGTGTGGCAGAGCCTCGACCCAGCAGCTCCTAGGCCTTGAAGACCTGAAGACTCCAGCGATCGGGGAGCTCCTTCTCCTCCTTGCGTTAATTATGACTGCACAACCACATCCCATTAGGCCAGGAAAATCCCACGCTGGTCTCGCAAATGACTGGGAATCTGCCTTTCCTGCCGGCAGAGCCGAGATGCTTTCTTTCTTTCTTTCTTTCTTTCTTTCTCTCTCTCTCTCTCTTCCCCTCCTGATCTCTCCAACCGAGAGAAGGTACTTAGCCTTTAAATCATCTTCCGCCCGAACAAAACGCCTTGAAATTTACATGCTTCCAGCAAGTCCAGGCACTTCACTTCCAACGCTAGTTAGATGCTTGCTGCTTCCTCGTGTTGGAAGGCCCTGGAGATCCGTTCTCATCCACCACCCACCACCCTATGTGCCAGTTCTCCCCCCCCACTTTTTTTTTTTAAATTCAAAAGCCGGCGAATGGATTAGCTACCCGACGAGATGCCACTTTCCCCGGTCTTGGGCGATAACGAATGGAAGCCACTTTGAAGAGGAAAACGGCGAGGTGTTCTCGGAGAAGAAGGGGGTCCCCCTTGGCAGCCTCCATCCTCCCCAAGGATTCCCCCCCCGAGATGTTGAAATCTTCAGCCCCCCCCCCTTTCGTGCCATAATGTCTGACCAGGTGGTGGGGGCACAAGGAAGGAGCATTTAGTGAGATGTGGTGAAGGCATTAGACCAGCTTTACCCTCAACTACAGAAGACCAGCCTTACGCTGCTCTTTTCTGCACTCTTTCCAGAGTCTCGACATTATTTTTTTAAAGAAAAATGGTGTTGAGATTCTGGAAAGAGTGCAGAGAAGAGCAGCTAAGATGATTAGGGGCCTGGAGGCTCAAACATACGAAGAACGGTTGTAGGAATTGGGTATGTTTTAAGAAAACTAAGATCATGGCACCCAGCCCTCTCAATTCCTGGAAAATAGATGGGGAAGAAATGGAGGCAGTGACAGATTTCATCTTCCTGGGCTCCAAGATCACCGCAGACGGGGATTGCAGCCAAGAAATGAAAAGACGCTTGCTCCTGGGGAGGAAAGCCATGGCAAAGCTAGACAGCGTACTAAAAAGCAGAGACATCACCCTGCCAACAAAAGGGCGTATAGTCCAGGCGATGGTTTTCCCAGCTGCAATGTCTGGCTGTGAATGTTGGACCATAAGGAAGGTTGAGGGCCACAGAATGGAGGCCTCTGAACTCTGGTGTTAGAGAAGACTCCTGCGAGTCCCTTGGACTGCAAGGCCATCCAACCGGTCAGTCCTAGAGGAAATCCACCTCGACTGCTCTTTAGAAGGCCAGATCCTGAAGAGGAAACTCAAATCCTTTGGCCACCTAAGGAGAAGGAAGGACTCCCTGGAGAAGAGCCTAATGCTGGGAACGATGGAGGGCAAAAGAAGAAGGGGACGGCAGAGAACGAGGTGGCTGGATGGAGTCACTGAAGCAGTCGGCGTGAGCTTCAATGGACTCCAGAGGATGGTAGAGGACAGGAAGGCCTGGAGAAACGTTGTCCATGGGGTCACAATGGGATGGACACAACTTCACAACTAACAACAACAATAGATATATGATAGATAGATAGATAGATAGATAGATAGATAGATAGATAGATAGATAGATAGATAGATAGATAGATCCAAGGGACTTCTGCGAGTCCTTTGGACTGCAAGGTGATCCAACTGATCAGTCTTATAGGAGATCAACCCTGACTGCTCTTTAGAAGGCCAGATCCTGAAGAGGAAACTCAAATCCTTTGGCCACCTAATGAGAAGGAAGGACTCCCTGGAGAAGAACCTAATGCTGGGAACGATGGAGGGCAAAAGAAGAAGAAGGGGACGGCAGAGAAGGAGGTGGCTGGATGGAGTCACTGAAGCAGTCGGTGTGAGCTTAAATGGATTCTAGAGGATGGTAGAGGACAGGAAGGCCTGGAGGAACGTTGTCCATGGGTTCACGATGGATCGGACACGACTTCGCAACTAACAACAACAACAAAAGAAGAACTAATGGAGACACAATAGTAATCTTCCAATATTTGAGGGGCTCCTACAAAGACGAGGGGATCAAACTATTTTCCAAAGTGCCCGAAAGCAGGACAAGCAGCAGTGGATGGAAGCAGCTTAGAACTAAGGTGGAATTTCCTAACGGTGAGAACAATTAACTAGTGGAATGGATTGTCTTCTGAAGTTGTGGTTACTCCAACAATGGAGGGTTTTAAGAAGAGAGTGGACAATCCCTTATCTGAAATGGGATAGGGCCTCCTGCTTGATCGGGGGGTTGGACTAGAAGACCTCCAAGGTCCCTTTTCCGGCTCTGTTATTCTGCTTCTTCCTCGCCAAGCCTACCTCACTGAATTCTGTGCACAAAAATGGGGGAAAGGAAAACAATCGGTGCCACTTTGAGCTCCTGAAGGAAAGGGAGGACCTGCATCTTTGGACAACAAGGCATCATATGCATGCCAACTTCAGATGTCCGGTTGTGTTGAACTTCAGCTTCCAGAGTCTCCAGCCAACAGATATTAGTTGGAGACAGTGGTGGAATTCAATTTTTTTTTACTACCGGTTCGGTGGGTGTGGCTTGGTGGACGTGGTGTGGCTTGGTGGGCGTGGCAGGGGAAGGATACTGCAATATCTCCATTTCCACCCCACTCCAGGAGAAGGATAATGCAAAATCTCCATTCCCACCCCACTCCAGGGGAAGGATACTGCAAAATCCCCATTCCCACCCCACTCCAGGGGAAGGATACGGCAAAATCTCCATTCCCACCCCACTCTAGGGGAAGGATACTGCGAAATCCCCATTCCCTCCCCACTCCAGGGGAAGGATACTGCAAAATCCCCATTCTGTCCCCACTCCAGGGGAAGGATACGGCAAAATCTCCATTCCCACCCCACTCCAGGAGAAGGATACTGCAAAATCCCCATTCCGTCCCCACTCCAGGGGAAGGATACGGCAAAATCTCCATTCCCACCCCACTCTAGGGGAAGGATACTGCAAAATCCCCATTCCCTCCCCACTCCAGGGGAAGGATACTGCAAAATCCCCATTCCGTCCCCACTTCAGGGGAAGGATACTGCAAAATCCCCATTCCCACCGCACTCCAGGGGAGGGATACTGCAAAATCTCCATTCCCACCCCACTCCAGGGGAAGGATACTGCAAAATCCCCATTCCCACCCCACTCCAGGGGAAGGATACTGCAAAATTTCCATTCCCTCCCCACGCCAGGGGAAGGATATTGCAAAATCCCCATTCCCACCCCACTCCAGGGGAAGGATATTAATAATAATAATAATAATAATAATAATAATAATAATAATAATAATAATAATTTTATTTCTATACCGCCCTTCTCCCGAAGGACTCAGGGCGGTGTACAGCCAATTTAAAAACATAGGACACAACAATGATTAAAAATTAAAATATTGCAAAATCTCCATTCCCTCCCCACTCCAGGGGAAGGATATTGCAAAATCCCCATTCCCACCCCACTCTGGGGCCAGCCAGAAGTGGTATTTGCCGGTTGTCCGAACTACTCAAAATTTCCGCTACCGGTTCTCCAGAACCTGTCAGAACCTGCTGGATTTCACCCCTGGTTGGAGACCTGAAAGATCTAGAAGGAGAACGGCTATCAAGCTGTAACAATGGACACACACCAATGTCCAGGGATTGGATATTTCTGTTATATATTCCTTTATTTATCCTCCTGGCTGAGAGGCAAGGATTTGGGAAAATGGACATTTTGGTCCAGTTCCACAAAGCTGTTCTTTTCTTCCAAAAACTTTCCAAGGGAAAAGAAAGACCAGGGTTCAAAAGATCCACCTGATACCAATAAAGGAGAATATTTCTCGCTTTATTGTGGTTGGCAGAATGCCCAGAAGCAATTTGCAGGAAGCTGATAAGCAAGACAAGACACAAAGGTATGTGAACAAAGTTGTTCCCTGCAAATTGCTTCAGTCGGTGTTCCTCCTTAAATAGGCTAAAGGAGTGGCCAATTAGCCCCAAGCCTTACTCTCGAGGAGACCTCCTCCTGAGGAGCCACTCCTGCCTTTTGGCAGCTCTGCGTGCCTGTGCATTGAGAAGAGGCTCCTCCTCTTCTTCCTCTTCACTTGAAGGAGCCTCTGGAGGTTCTGAAGGCCCTGGCTGAATCCCCACCTCTGGCACCACATCTTCTCCAGCCTCCTCACTGTCTGACTCGAGTGCCAGCTGCACAGGCTGCTGGAGCAACACCACACCAGCCTCCTCGTTGTCAGAATCAGCTACAATCTGCACAGGCCGCTGACGGGCCACAACAATAGAAGACCTTTCAGAAAACTTACGCGGGTCTTGAAATCATTTCAACCCCTAAGAAAGATCGGAAAGATCCCTAAGAAAAGGCACATATGCTTACCAGCAGTAGTCCAAGAGATGAGGAGGGAGGACCGGGATGTAAACGTGTTGCCAAAACATTGGGTAAAGCAAGGAGGCCGAGCCGTGGACGCAGGCAGTTAACTGAAAGCACAGAAATGACAAAATATCAGCTCACCTGGCCAAAACAGGTAAAACCCCAAGATTATCTCAATACAACTCTTGACCTCCAGATGGAGGATGATAACTGGGGTCCAGCACTTTTGGAAAAGGTGATTTTTTCAGAATGGGGTTGGAAATTGTAGGGCTGTGATGGCAAACACGCGGAGCCATATCAGTGGGCACGCGAGCATTGCCCTAGCTCAGGTCCAGCGCGCATGTGCGCTCTGGCCAGCTGATTTTCAGGTCTTCCGGGCCCACCGGAAGTTGGGAATCAGCTGTTTCTGGCCTCTGGAGGGCCTCCAGGGGGGTGGGGAAGACTGTTTTCGCCATCCCCAGGCTCCTAGAAAGGCTCTGGAGCCTGGGGAGAGCGAAAAACGGGCCTTCTGGTCTCACCGGAAGTCAGCAAATGGGCTGTTTCTGGCCTCCGGAAGGCTTCCGGCAGGGTGGGGAAGGCCATTTTTGCCCTCCCCAGGCTCCTAGAAAGCCTCTGGAGCCTGGGGAGGGCAAAAAACGGGCCTACCGTGCCATCGCGTGCCAAAAGTGGGGGGAGATCGGAGGGATGGGGCGCAGTGAATTATGGGTGTGGGCACACGCGCAAATAACGCCCTGCATTCCCCCTGCTTTTGGCACGCAGTGGCAAAAAGGTTAGCTGTCATTGTTGTGGGGGATTATAAAATACACTAGAATTCTTTATTGGCCAAGTATGACTGGACACACAAGAAATTTGTCTCTAGTGGAGAAGCCCTCAGTGTATGTATACGCAACAAGGAATCAATCATGATCACAATCATAAAATGCAACCATCAATCACAAGGTACAACACTCACGGACTAAATAGTAGAGGACAGTGATGGTGAACCTATGGCACATGTGCTGGAAGTGGCACGCAGAGCCATCTCTCTGGGCATGTCAGCCGTCGCCTGTTGCTATTCCGGGTTCTGGCGCGCTGGTCTTTGTGCACGAGGGAGCGCTGGAAACCGGAAGAACAGCTCTCTGGCATGCATATATGCGTGTGCCGGGAAGCTGAGCTTCTGGTTTCCAGCACACGCATGCATTCTGGCCAGCAGATCTGTCCATGCGCATGCATGCCAGAAACTGGAAGACCAGATGACCGGCTGGGTAGGCGTGGCTAGGGGTGTGTGTCATGTGACTGGTGGAAGTGAGTGACACCGAGTTGGCCACACCCACCCAGGTTTTGTGGCTCCCAGTGTTTTCTTTTCTGTGGGAAACGGGTCCAAATGGCTCTTTGAGTATTTAAGGTTGGAGACCCCTGGTATAAAACAATTGGGTTTACTATTTTTATATGAAAGGAATGATTGTAACACCACATAATTAATTGATTTGTATTAAGATGTTGGATATTGAAACAGCTGACAATGGAAAACATTAGTGATTATATTAAAGGAATATAAGGGAATGCTAGGAATTATATTTGTGAGATTTTAAATTAGGGGTTTAATGTAGAGATGAAGGGAAAAATTTAATTTGGTTAAGGTTAGAGGTTAGGATGAAGGGTAATATCGGTTTAAAAAAAATAGAGAGAAAAAAATATTATGGCAAAAAGGGAATATATAAATTGTAAATTTAGTTGAAATGACTAAAAACTGTTTAAATTTGTGAACCGGCAAATACTCTCTTCAGAAAAAAACACATTGTGTGTTTGTTTGTTTGTGTAAAAAAATAAAAAATAACTTTTTTTTTAATTAAAAAAAAAGATGTTTTGTTCCGCAGGATGTTGGCCAAATTTGGTATGTTTGAAACAAGTTAGCCAAAAGTCCTGAAATGGAGCTCAAGACTTGGGAGAATCCAATGCAGGAAAACAGCCATTAAATAAACGCTCTAAAAATAACATATATATATATATATATATATTGGGGTTCATTTGCTGCTTCAACAACAGATGCTTCCCCTGTCGTGCCCTCCCGTCTTCTCAACAATTACACCCAAGGAAAAGAGGGACGAGGCAAAGATAGTCCCTTTGTGATTGAAAGAGAAACTTTTTAATGCAAAAACCTGAATTTTATTCTATATAATACTGTCGTTGTGCTTCTAATTTGGAATTCCTGCCTGAATTATAAGAATTTCTAAGTACACTGCGTGGGTGTAAATGTGTGGATCGAATTTTTGTTTTTTTTTGCCTGCTAAACTTTTTTTTTTTCTAAATGCCTTTCTACGAAGAAAAAACATTCCTTAATAGCAGTTCTTAATAATCTTCCCCTGAAGAACAAGAGGCTTAGCTATGTAAATGCTCTAGTTAGGGGGGGAAAAAAACAACAACGGAGCATGAATGAAAACATGGGATCAATTGGCTAATTGCCCACGTGTGAACGTATTTCAAAATTCAACCTCATCCATCCGCCCCTGGCTCCTTTGTGACAATAAATACGGGTTTATTGAACATACTAGAAAATTAATTCCTTTTTTTTTGCTTTGTTTGGAATGGCAGGCAGGGTTAGCGTAAAAGGGGGGAAAATATTTTTCACTGCTGGTTTTGCTAGAAGTCAGTGCAATTAATACTATTGGGTGTATACATAATTTTGTATTTATTTATTTATTTTGTCGTGTTCATTTAGCGTATATTGGTGGTGGTAACCCTTTGAGAGCTGCATGCAATGAAATTTCATTTTAACGTATGACAGATAGGGTACATTCAAAGTGACAATAAAGTTATTACTATTCTATTCTATTCCTTGTTTTTTCTAATTCTATTCTATTCTTATTCTTATTTTTAGTTATTCTCTTCTGTTCTTATTCTATTCTTATTTGTTCTTATTCTATTCAATTATTATTTTTTCTTATTCTATTCTAGTCTTAGTCTTATTTTTTCTTATTCTATTCTATTCTTATTTTTTCTTATTCTATTCTAGTCTTATTCTTATTCTATTCTATTTTATTCTATTCTTATTTTTTCTTATTCTATTCTTATTTTTTCTTATTCTATTCTAATTATTTTTTCTTATTCTATTCTATTCTTATTCTATTTTATTCTATTCTTATTTTTTCTTATTTTATTCTTACTTTTTCTTATTCTATTCTTACTTTTTCTTATCCTATTCTTATTTGTTCTTATTCTATTCTATTATTATTTTTTCTTATTCTATTCTAGTCTTAGTCTTATTTTTTCTTATTCTATTCTATTCTTATTTTTCCTTATTCTATTCTTATTTTTTCTTATTCTGTTCTATTCTTATTATTTTTTCTTATTCTATTCTAGTCTTAGTCTTATTTTTTCTTATTCTATTCTATTCTTATTCTATTTTATTCTATTCTTATTTTTTCTTATTCTATTCTTACTTTTTCTTATTCTATTTTTACTTTTTCTTATTCTATTCTTATTTTTTCTTATTCTATTCTTATTATTTTTTCTTATTCTATTCTTACTTTTTCTTATTCTATTCTTATTTTTTCTTATTCTATTCTATTCTTCGTCTTGTTTTTTCTTATTCTATTCTTATTTTTTCTTATTCTATTCTTATTTTTTCTTATTCTATTCTATTCTATTCTATTCTATTCTATTCTATTCTATTCTATTCTATTCTATTCTCAAAATCAGGATGCGGCGTCTCTCCAAAATCCAGACAACAGTATATGACTAAGTCAACAGCATTAGTGAGGGGAAAATAAATTAATTTGCCATTTATCCACAGGAAAGCAAAATGAAATGAAATGAACAAACAGCCTCCATCCCCAATCAATACCTATTTACTGAGCCAAACAGCTAGGAAAGCTTAACATTTTCTTTTTTTTAAAAAAAAAGACAAATAACCAAGAAGCAACCTATCGCTACTGCTAAAAACCTTACAAAGTATAGATCGAAACACTGAACTGGAACATTGTGGAGAGTAAAGCAAAGTCCTTTATGTATACATATATATATTAGTAATACAAGGAGAACGGGCTTAAGTGAGCCGTGGCTTTCATCTCTGAGGCCCTTGATGGACTCTAAGTAGCATTAATCCGGAATCCTTATCAAAGAAAATTGCGGAAAACTGAGTTTCTTATCGTGCCCCATTTGAGTTCGCCGAGAGGTCAGGAGGTGATCCATCTGAAAGCATCGTTTATCCATCCTTTTCTTCTTCTTCTTTTTTTTTTTGCTTCCAGACAACAAGCAAACAACAAATCTATCCTTCCATGCGGGCGTACAAAAACAACTGTGTCAATGTTTTTCCGAAGCACCGACCTCAAGAAAGAAAAGTTTGCACTTTTCATGCAAAAGAAAGGAGTCAAAATTCAAGCTTCCCTGAGCAGATGTTATTATCGTAGGCTGCAGGTGTGGCCTTACTAATCCTGGTCCCTGACTTCTTGCACCTGGTACACGTGTAACACGGGTGAAATGCACTTAGCTTATTTATCGGAATATAAGACGCACCTTTTTCCCCCCAAAAAGAGGGTGAAAATCTGGGTGCGTCTTATACTCCAAATGTAGCTCCATCCAGCTTCTCAAACAGAGGTTTCAGAGGCTGAAAAAAGTATCAGAAACGAAGCTTCAGAAAAGAAGCCCCCAAACAGAGCTTCAGAAAAGAAGCCCCCAAACAGAGCTTCAGAAAAAAGCCTCCAAAATGAGCTTCAGAAAAGAAGCCCCCAAACAGAGCTTCAGAAAAAAGCCCCCAAAACAGAGCTTCAGAAAAAAGCCCCCAAAACAGAGCTTCAGAAAAAAAGCCCCCAAATAGAACTTCAGAAAAAAAGCCCCCAAAATGAGCTTCAGAAAAAAGCCTCCAAAATGAGCTTCAGAAAAAAGCCTCCAAACAGAGCTTCAGAAAAGAAGCCCCCAAACAGAGCTTCAGAAAAGAAGCCCCCAAACAGAGCTTCAGTAAAAAAGCCCCCAAACAGAGCTTTAGAAAAAAGCCTCCAAACTGAGCTTCAGAAAAAAGCCTCCAAAATGAGCTTCAGAAAAGAAGCCCCCAAACAGAGCTTCAGAAAAGAAGCCCCCAAACAGAGCTTCAGAAAAAAGCCCCCAAACAGAGCATCAGAAAAAAGCCTCCAAAATGAGCTTCAGAAAAGAAGCCCCCAAACAGAGCTTCAGAAAAGAAGCCCCCAAACAGAGCTTCAGAAAAGAAACCCTCAAACAGAGCTTCAAAAAAAGCCCCCAAACAGAGCTTCAGAAAAAAGCCTCCAAAATGAGCTTCAGAAAAAAGCCTCCATACAGAGCTTCAGAAAAGAAGCCCCCAAACAGAGCTTCAGAAAAGAAGCTCCCAAACAGAGCTTCAGAAAAGAAGCCCCAAAACAGAGCTTCAGAAAAGAAGCCCCCAAACAGAGCTTCAGAAAAGAAGCCCCCAAACAGAGCTTCAGAAAAGAAGCCCCCAAACAGAGCTTCAGAAAAGAAGCCCCCAAACAGACCTTCAGAGGCTTTTTTTTTCTGAAGCTCTGTTTCGGAGGCTTTCAGAAGTAGAAAAAAAAGCAAAAAAAAAAGCAAGGCACAGAGCTTACAACCAAGGAACCTGTTGCTAAAATTCACCTCTGAGAACAGCTGATTGGGGGTATTCCGGGAGGCCGATCCACCTGCCAATCAGCTTTTTTTCTTATTTTCCTCCCCAAAAACTAAGGTGCGTCTTATACTCCGGTGCGTCTTATACTCCGAAAAATACGGTACCTTCCCTACTGGTTTGTGCATGCTTCGTTCGTACGCACCGTTGTACGCACATGTATAAAGCCTTCTGCACATGCGCAGAGGCTGAAGAACGGCGCAAAAAAAGGGCCGTCATGACGTCCGCGTGGGTGGGCGGAGCTTCACTACCGTATCGCGCAATCCGTTAGGAACCAGCTGAATTTCACCCCCGCCGTGTAAGAATCCACCAGATTCATCCTCGGTTAGTCCATAAGGGTTGTGGCTCCAGGAGGCAGGGCTGATCAAACTTCTAACAAGATTGGATTCGCCCATTAGGCACCACTGCTACCACCTCCACCAGAAACTCAGACTGAAAGGAAAGTTAAGCCTAAATTACTTTTCATTACTTTTCCAACTTACCGTGCTCAATTTACTGCAGCAGATGAGAATGCGGCGTTCGTAGAGCATGCTGGCGTACAAATGCAACATGTTGTTGACGTCCACGGCTACAAAATACTCGGTCAGATTTCTCTAGGAAGGAAAAGAAGCGAAGGAGGTTTAGGAAATTGTCTTCCAGCCAACTCCACAGTAGTTACTCTCAAGCTAGCATCTACGGCAGGAGACAAACCTTAATCAATCCATTCAAAACAGAGCTTGGAGCCTTCTAGTCAAGACCTCTGCTCAAGCAGGAGAACCTAGATCCGTGATGGCGAACCTATGGCACACGCGCCACAGGTGGCACACAGAGCCATATTGCTGGGCACGCAAGCTCAGCTCCGGCGTGCATGTGCGTCCCAGCCAGCTGATTTTCAGGCCTTCTGGGCCCACCGGAACTTGGGAAACAGGCTGTTTCTGGCCTCTGGAATGCCTCCGGGGTGTGTGTGGGGAAGGCCATTTTCGCCCTCCCCAGGCTCCTAGAAAGGCTCTGGAGCCTGGGGAGGGCGAAAAACAAGCCTACCGGGCCCACCGGGCCAAAAGCGGGGGGAACGGGGGGGAGGGGTCACGCGCATGCACCAGGGGACGGGACGCATAGAATTATGGGTGTGGGCACACTCCCCTCACTTTTGGTACGCGATGGCAGAAAGGTTAGCCCTCAGTGCTCTAGATTATTCCGGACAAATCGTTGTCCAGTCTTTTCTTAAAAACCTCCGGTGAGGGAACATCCACAACTTCTGGAGAAATTTCTGTTTCTCCAGAAGTTGTGGAGAAACAGCTGTTAGAATTTTCTCCTTAATATAGTAATAATCAGAATAGAGCTGGAAGGGACTTTGGAGGTCTTCTAGTCCAACCCCCTCAAGCAGGAGACCCTATACCATTTCAGACAAGTGACTGTCGTGTCTTTCCTAAAAAAACTCATCTCATGTCTCATCTGTCAGCATTCTGATGCTGCCATAAAAAGGAGAAGACGAGGCTTGACTTTTCACCTACTTATTTTCTCTGTAGATAATATCCCCTAGGAGATGGGATGGGAGGGGGGGACATTCCTGTGGGTTGAGGTCAGAAGCTAGGGCGACTAACTTGGAAGATGGCCAATGAGAAGATGAGAATTGGGGAATGGAAAGGGAAGGGTTTGGGGGTCAGAGGGTTAGTATCGGCTACGACGAAGTCGGGGCCAGATCTGTCGTACTCAATAAATGGAATATTTCAGCAAAGATTAATTGTTTGGGAGTGCAATTTATTTGAGATGACATCGAAACCTGACATCATCTCGGTTTGATATGCAGCCTTAACCTTCTCACAATTTGTGACGTTTCCTCACCACACCAAGACCAGAATAACCAGAGTTGGAAGGGACCTCGGAGGTCTTCTAGTCCAACCCTCTACTCAAGCAGGAGAACCTACACCATTTTCGACAAACGGTGGTCCGGTCCCTTGTTAAAAGCATCCAGTGTTGGGAGCACCCACAACTTCTGGTGGCAAGCTGTTCCACTGGTTAATTGTCCTCACTGTTAGGAAGTTTCTCCTTAATTCCAGGTTGCCTCTCTCTTTGTTTAGTTTCCGTCCGTTGCTTCTTGCCTTTGGAAAATAAGTTCTTTTTGGCAGTCCCTCAAATACTGGAATACTGATATCACATCACCCCTAGTCCAGTTTTTTCTCTGGACTGGCCTAAATAATGGACTAAAGACCTTGCAACGTGGAAAATGACCTGTCTAACCTTAATTCAACCCTGTCTAATTCTTAATTCAAGGATCCATATTTTATGACCTTCCTTTGAGGATTCTGCAGGACTTTTCGGCTCATAAAAACACACTCTCTTCCACAAGGCAGACAGAGTGATTTTTATTTTATTTTTTATTTTATTTTATTTTGAATTTGTATACCGCCCTTCTCCCTGAGGACTTAGGGCGGTGAACAGCCAAGTAAAAACATCAAATACAAATATTAAAATACAGTTAAAATATACATATATAAATTTGGCCCCATTAATTAAAAACAATAAACATTTATTTAAGAACTTGAGTGTGCCAGGGTGAGGACCATGGACAGCGTCTAACACCCTCCATAGCTCCTTCTTGGTTTCAGTCAAGGCTTGGTGGGCAGCTAAGAGGAAGAACCATCCAGTAGAAGGGGCTAGGAGAATAACGTAGACTTTTGTTTTAAAATAAACCTGTTCAACTGGCATGCAGTCCCTCCCTCCCTGTGGTTCCTACTCCATCTGTGCTGATTAGCGAGATGTTTGTGTCTAAACAGAAACTGTTTAGAAGTAGTGGCCACTTCCTGCCACCGTGGTACGGCTGCAACAAGCAGAGATAACTTGGCAGGCTTCTCTCACTCTTAAAAAAAAAAAGGCAATCTTCGTGCTACCCAGATGCTAAATTCAATCAACCAAAAGAGCAACCGGAAGGGACCTTAGAGGTCTTCTAGTCCAACCCCCTGCTGAAACAGGAGACCCTACCCAATTAGCTGTCCCAAACTCTTAAAGGCAAAGGTAAAGGTTCCCCTCGCACAAATCTGTGCTAGCCGTTCCTGACTCTAGGGGGCGGTGCTCATCTCCGTTTCAAAGCCAAAGAGCCAGCACTGTCCAAAGACATCTCCGTGGTCATGACTCAATGCCAAAGGCGCACAGAACGCTGTTACCTTCCCACCAAAGGTGGTCCCTATTTTTTCTACTTGCATTTTTTTACCTGCTTTCGAACAGAAGCTGGGACAAGTCACGGGAGCTCACCCCATTCCGCGGCGCTAGGGATTCGAACCGCTGAACTGCCGACCTTTCGGTCGACAAGCTCAGTGTCTTAGCCACTGAGCCACCGCGTCCCAAACTCTTGCATATGCTTATTTGAGATCCAAACTAAAACTGGACAGGCAAGCCTCCAATTCTGATCTCCAAGCACTTCCATAAATCTTGATTTCTCCCGACATTTTTCCCCCCTCCCTTATTCCTAATGTATGATTTCTGGAATCCCATATAGGGTTGCATTGTTTACGAAGAGTGACACACTCACAGCAGAGACTTACATTTTCGGGGATGCTGGGAAGTTCCCTGGTGTCGGGCACCGTAAAGTAAGAATGCTGAAGGAGAAAGGCGGAGAGAGAGAGAGAGAGAGAGAAAATGCACCTCAAATTTCCATTTATTTTGACATATTTACACCCTACTGTACCGATTCTCAAACTTGATAACTTGATTATGCGAGGACATCAAGTCCCAGAATGCACACCCTGTCAATGTCCATACATTGCCAGGGTTGAGGAGCCTTGATCTACTCCTTGGAAAAAAAAGAACTCCAACATATACCACTGATGCCACAAACACAATGGATCACAACTCGACAATCCAAAATACAGCGACAGACAATTCATTAAATGCATTGTGAGTCGCCCTGAGTCTTCGGAGAGGGGCGGCATACAAATTGAATTAGTAAATAAATAATAAATTAATTAATAATTAGAATAGAGCTGGAAGGGCCCTTGAAGTTCTCCTAATCCAACTGGACTTTCTGGTTTTTCTTGGAAGATGTTTTGCTTCTCATCCAAGATGCTTCTTCAGCTCTGACTGGATGGTGGGGAATGGAAGGATTAATATAGATTATCCTCTGATTTAGAATAGAGGTGGAAGGGACCTTGGAGGTCTTCTAGTCCAACCCCCTGATCAAGCAGGAGAACTTAGACCATTTCAGACAAGTGGCTGTCCAGTCTCTTCTTAGGAACCTCCAGTGATGGAGCGCATACAACTTCTGGTGGCGAGCTGTTCCACCGGTTAATTTGTCTCACCACTAGGAAGTTTCTCCTTAATTCCAGGTTGCTTCTCTCCTTGATGATCCCAAAAGTGTTTTTTTTTTCAAGAGGCAATTGGACTTTCTGTTTTTTCTTTGAAGACGTTTCGCTTCTCATCTTCTTCAGCTCTTCTTCAGAAGCTTCTTGGATGAGAAGCGAAACGTCTTCAAAGAAAAACCAGAAAGTCCAGAAAGCACTTTTGGGACAACCATGTCCTGGAGGGCTGAGAATCTACATAGACTCTCCTTGATTAGTTTCCAGCTATTGTTTCTTGCGTTCCTTCTGGTGCTTTGGAAAATAAATTGACCTCCCTCTTCTCTTTAGGAGCCTCTCAAATACCGGAATGCTACTATCATGTCCCCTCTATTCTTTCTCTTCTCTAGACTAGCCATACTCAATTACAGTAGTGGCCAAAATTGTGGAAACCTTTTGGGGAAAATGCATTTTTGAAGTTTGATGGCTAATAACACCACTTCTTTTTTGGAGTTTCAAGATAATCCTGTTCCACTGCTGGAATGGCCTGGGAAGAGCCCAGATCTTAACCCAATGGAAAATCTATGGAGCAGCCGACTAAACAAACTGGTTAGTCAGAAGCGACCCGGCCATAAAACCCAGTTAATAGAAGCCATCATGCAATCTTGGTTTCACATCATAACAGCCGCAGAACTAAAAGACTTGGTTCGCTCCATGGGAAGACGTTGTAAGGCCATCATTCGTGCTAAAGAGCCTTGGTGGCGCAGCAGACTAAAGTGCTGTTAAGTAGCACCAGCTGCCTGCAATTACTGCGAGTTCAATTCTCACCAGGCTCAAGGTTGACTCAGGCTTCCATCCTTTCGAGGTAGGTAAAATGAGGACCCGGTTTGTGGGGGCAATAAGCTGACTTTGTATAAAAAAGAACACCGCTTGGGGGGGACCGAAAGCCCTACTAAGCAGGTATATACAAAAGTATGAAGGCGATTGCTTAACGCATTGTAAGCCGCCCTGAGTCTCCGGAGAAGGGGTGGCATATAAATTGAACCAATAAATGAATGAATGAATGAATGAATGAATGAATGAATGAATGAATGAATGAATAAATAAATAAATAAATAAATAAATAAATAAATAAATAAATAAATAAATAAATGTTACCCAACTAAGTATTATCTGACATGGTGATCATTTTTGTATATCTCCTTTTTTCTACGGTGATCATTTTTGTATATCTCCTTTTTTTCTACGTGTTTCACTTTTCTTCTTTATACTGTAACTGTTATTCTAATAGCAAATCCTTCCTAAAAGTTATTGCATTACGTTCTTGATTCAATTATCTTTCCATTGATATATAATTTGATGGTACTACTCCAAAAAAAAAGTGGTGTTATTAGCTAGTTTTAGAAAATACAACTTTTCCCAAAAGGTTTCCACAATTTTGGCCACTGCTGTATACAAGATATGGATTTGTTACCAGCCCAAACCTTTTCAGGCAAGTGTTGGCTTAGTGTTGTTTTAAATAATGGAGATCCTGGACAGATCCCTCTTGGCATACGCCAAGCCAGTTGTGGCAGTTAAGTATGGGGGAAATGTCACTTCTGCTCCTTGGGACTCCCGTGATGCCCCCAAGACAAGGAACTGAAGAGCTGCACCCTTCTCCAAACGAAAACCTCCAGATTTTTTTCCCCGTTTTAGGAATGCTCACCACGCTGAGATGAATCGAAGAAGCTGGCTCGGGAATCGGTAGTTTATAAAGCGTCTGCAAAAGTTCACATCTTTGGCTGTCCTGAAAAAAAGAAGAAGAAATGAGGGGGTCTCAGTGAGTTGTGCTCCTTGGAAGGGGAATATCTGTCTCCTTCTCTCTCTTGTTAAAGGTAAAGGTTTCCCTTGCATATATGTATAGTCGTTCCCAACTCTAGGGGGCGATGCTCATCTCCGTTTCAAAGCCGAAGAGCCGGCGCTGTCCGAAGACATCTCTGTGGTCATGTTGCTGGCGTGACTCAATGCCAAAGGCACTCAGAACGCTGTTCCCTTCCCACCAAAGGTGGTCCCGATTTTTCTACTTGCATTTTTTTTACGTGCTTTCGAACTGCTAGGTTGGCAGAAGCTGGGACAAGTCACGGGAGCTCACCCCGTTATGCAGCACTCAGGATTCGAACTGCTGAACTGCTGACCTTTCGATCGACAAGCTCAGCGTCTTAACTGTCAGCGTTCCAAATTATGATCTCCTCCAGCGCTGACATGAATGAGAGAGGGAGAAGCTTTGCTTTAATGCTGAGATGAACTTTTACCTAGTTTCCTGCTCTTTAGTAGATAGCGTTACCTGGGTGATAGAGGGAGGGGGGAATTCCTGTGAATAGAAAGTGCTTGGGATGGAGAGATGGATCTGCATGATGGCCAATGAGACATTGGGGTTGAAGAATGGAAAGGGAGGAGTTTGGAAGGAGGTGCCAGTTTTGGCTGCACAAGAATTCAGGGATGACGTTATTTCTATTCTTAAATAAAGAAAAGATTCATTAGAGATTTGCATTTGAGAATGAAGTTTAAGATAGCACCGAAACCTGACATTAACGTTAAAAAAAATGCAAGTAAAATGCATTTAAGGGATAGCCTTTTGAGGGTTATATTTTGAAGACTGTTTTATTGAAGCAAAAATGTTTAACTAAAAATGGAGAGCTTTTTAAAAGTTATCGAGGTATCAAAATTTAATGGGTAGCTTCCTGAAAGTTTTGAAACTTATATCTTGAAGAATGAATTTAAGATTTAGAAATAACTTAACCCAATGGATTAACAGTATCTCTAAGGTTATATTCTGAAGAATGTTTTATTACAATCAGAAATTGGCAAGTGGTTTATGAATGACCAAAGAGGACAAATGTTTAACTTAGAATTTTACTAAGTAATGCTGAAAAAGAAGGTATGGAAAGGATTTTAGTAACAAATGTGAAATGTGATAAGAGAATTTATAAAAGGAAGGTTGATGAATAACTTTTAAAAGGGGAGTTAAAGAACGTGAGGAAGTTTTGAATCTTGTAGTAAGTTAGTATATATTAGCTTAGGTTTGTTAAATGTTATACCCTGTTTTTGCTCTGGGAAATCGGGGGTGTGTGGGGAGGGGGGGTTGAAGGTTGTGTGGGGATAAAATTGTTGTAAAATTTTTAATAAAATAAAAAGATAGATAAGTATATTAATAGAGAAGTAAGAAATGTGGGGGAAATGTTATAATAAATAAAATGATAATATTAAGATATGATAAATATTGGAGGAGTAAGAAGAAGACACAAAGGATGTACTTAGATGATATACTGAATGATTATGTACTGTTTGTTTGTTTGTTTATAAAATAAAAACTTTTTTTATAAAAAAAATGCAAGTAGAAAAATAGGGACCACCTTTGGTGGGAAGGGAACAGCGTTCCGTGCGCCTTTGGCGTTGAGTCATGCCGGCCACATGACCACGGAGACGTCTTCGGACAGCGCTGGCTCTTTGGCTTTGAAACGGAGATGAGCACCGCCCCCTAGAGTCGGGAACGACTAGCACATATGTGCCAGGGGAACCGTTACTTTACCTTTAATCTGAAATTCCTGTGAATCATTATCACCTCTATCATTGAACAGGGGATATTAAAATAACCACAAACAGAATCCAATATTACTTGGCTTTATTGGGAAATAGGGAAATAATTCCATGGAAATATTTTCTACCTGTCTTTAAAAATTGGATTTTTTTTTTTTACTTTATCAAAACTTGTTCTAGTGATAGAATTGTCTTCCATAGCTGAATCAAAGATGGATCTGGCAAATGGTATAAAGTTTTAAAGACATAAACACACTGGGTCTCTCTCAAATACACACACAAACTACACAAATACACAAACGCACAAAACGCACATCAAGTCACACGGAAGTGTGCGACCCAGATATTTACCTGGCCCTTCACTGTGTAGTCTGCCAGAATATTCAGCAGTTTATAAAAGACTTCAAACCACGGGAGATAACTAAAAAAAGAAAGAAAAGAAAAGCATGTGTTTGCACATTAATGTTATGAAGGAAAAAACTTCTGCAAAATGTGTACAAAAAGGAGAAGGACGCTTGTTGAGATGTCATCATCTTGCCACTCCTTGCATGCCCTAAATCAGGGGTCTGCAACCTTAAACACTCAAAGAGCCATTTGGACCCGTTTCCCACAGAAAAGAAAACACCAGGAGCCACAAAAACCCTCCCCGTGCCTGACTATTTCTTGAGCGGCCACAAAACTAGCATCTGTAGTTGAATTAAACGTTTTGTTTTCTTCTGAAATGTTTCTTTTCTTGGATTTATCCATGGTTGGCCTACCAGGGGGTTGATAAACTCAATAAATCGCGTGCTGGAGGGTGTTGCACATTGGCGGTTGTGACACATATTTTGAGTGACAGGGAGCCGCAGCAGAGGAGTGAAAGAGCCACATACGGCTCCAGAGCCACAGGTTGCTGACCCCTGCCCTAGATCAAGGGTCTCCAACCTTGGCAACTTTAAGACTTGTGGACTTCAAGGTCCACAAGTCTTAAAGTTGCCAAGGTTGGAGAACCCTGTCCTAAATCCCCCGAGATAAAACCAGAAAATAGTGGTGGTGGATGAAGACTTCTGATCTCCTGACAGGTGCTGATTGGTACTCTAGGAAAACATATGAAGAACACTGCAGCCCATTCTTAGCAGGGTTCCTAGCACCACATGAAAATCAGAATATACCGAGCTTGGCTTTTTTGTTGTCTGGAAGCCACACCTGAGGCAGCGGTGAAATCTTCCGCAGATTGCCAGCGGCAAAAGCACGCTGCGTGCACAGTGCACACCAAACACACACTGCATGCGTGCGCCAAATGCACGCATCGCGCACGGAAAAAGAAGGCTTAACAAGATAAGTAGAACAGCGAGGGGGAGAACAGTTGTGCCGCGCAATTTAGATTTGCTAGTAAGCCGGATTTCCTGCGAATATAAATCGCGCGGCACAGCTGATTGTTGGAAATACTGGGTCGGGCGATCTGATCAGAGGTGGGTTTCAGCAGGTTCTGGAGAACCGGTAGCGGAAATTTTGAGTCGTTCGGAGAACCGGTAGTAAAAATTCTGACTGGCCCCACCCCCGTCTATTCTCTGCCTCCCGAGTCCCAGCTGATCAGGAGGAAATGGGGATTTTGCAGTAACTTCACTGTTTATTTATTATTATTCTTCTGCACTAACCTCACTGTTTATTTATTATTATTCTTCTGCAGTAACTTCACTGTTTATTTATTTATTATTAAATAAATATACATTTATTTAATAATAAATGAAACGAATGAAAATGAAATGAACTTTCCCCTGGATTGGGGACGGAATGGAGATTTTACTGTATCCTTCCCCTGCCACGCCCACCAAGCCATGCCCACAGAACCGGTAGTAAAAAAATTTGAAACTCACCACTGGATCCAGTAGCTTTTTTTTTTTTACTACCGATTCGCCCAAACCGGTGCGAACCGGTAGCATTTCACCCCTGACCTGAGGGGAGAAAATATCCCTCAGCTACAGAATCAACCTAATCTTTATTAACCGACAGGAACCGAAGAGGTGGCACGATGGCTGGTTTTTCTCTAAGGCTTAAAAAGTGTCAAAACCAGATTCCGCGTAGGGATCTGGGCTCTTTTTGCTAAGCAACCACGGACCGATTTTCCCCGTTCCGATCGGCGCCGACAACTGCCGGAGGGCTCTCCAGGGCCCTGCGTTGTCTTTTCACCTGGGGTGGGGGAGGGAAAAACCCTTGGCAGGTGTTCACTCTTCGACAGGTATAGGGGCAGACTCGAGCCCACTGCAAGACTCGAGGAAAATCCCACAGGGAAAAGGGGAGGGGGGAAGAAGGGGACTTCGGGCTGGCTTCTCTCTGGGCTCGCTTGGAACTCACCAAAGAGGCCGGTGCCAAATTGGGGGCTTCGAGGAACATTTGCCTTCCTTCCATTCTTTTCCTCTTTGCTTCCCTCCCTTCCTTCCCCTTTGCCTTCCTTCCTTCCTCCCTTCCTTCCCCTTTGCCTTCCTTCCTACCTACCTTCCCTCCTTCCTTCCATCCCTTCTTTGCATTCCTTCCTTCTTTCCATCCATCCTTTTCCTTCCTTTCCCTCGTTGCCTTCCTTCCTTCCATCCCCTCTGCCTGCCTGCCTTCCTCCCTCCTTCCTTTCATCCCTTCTTTGTGTTCCTTCCTTCCATCCATCCTTTTCCTTCCTTTCCCTCTTTGCCTTCCTTCCCTCCTTCCTTCCCTCCCTTCTTTGCATTCTTGCCTTCCTTCCTTCCATCCATCCATCTTTTTCCTTCCTTTCCCTCTTTGCCTTCCTTTTTTCTTTCCCTTCTGCCTGCCTGCCTTCCTCCTTTCCTTTCCCTCTTTGCCTTCCTTCCTACCTTCCTTCCCTCCTTCTATCCCTTCTTTGCATTCCTTCCATCCATCCATCCTTTTCCTTCCTTCCTTCCCCTCTGCACCTTCCTTCCCTTCTTCCTTCCATCCCTTCTTTGCCTTCCTTTCCCTCTTTGCCTTCCTCCCCCTTTGCCTTCCTTCCCTCCTTCCTTTCATCCCTTCTTTGCGTTCCTTCCTTCCATCCATCTTTTTCCTTCCTTTCCCTCTTTGCCTTCCTTCTTTCCTTCCCTTCTGCCTGCCTGCCTTCCTCCTTTCCTTTCCCTCTTTGCTTTCCTTCCTACCTTCCTTCCCTCCTTCTATCCCTTCTTTGCATTCCTTCCATCCATCCATCCTTTTCCATCCTTTCTTCCCCTCTGCACCTTCCTTCCTTCCCTCCCTTCTTTGCCTTCCTTCCATCCTCCATCCATTCTTTTCCTTCCTTCTTTCTCCTCTGCACCTTCCTTCCTTCCCTCCTTCCATCCCTTCTTTGCATTCCTTCCATCCATCTATCCATCCTTTTCCTTCCTTCCTTCCCCTCTGCACCTTCCTTCCTTCCTTCCTTCCTTCCCTCCCTTCTTTGCCTTCCTGCCTTCCATCCATTCCCTTTTCCTTCCTTCCCCTCTTTGCCTCCCTCCCTCCTTCCCTCCTTCCTCTTCTTCTATTTCACTTCTCCCAGCTGAGCAGAAGCAAGGAGAACAGAGAGAGGAAAATTTATCTCGGCAACCTCTGCCTTCTCCGTATTTATTTGTGAGTCTCCTTTTCAAAACACAAGGAGGGGCAGGAGGCAGCAGCCTCCCACCCCCCACCCCCCCTTCTCTGCCTGGAGCTGATGGACCGAGAAACTGGTAGCCCACTTGGGGATTGACGGGGCATGTTTTTCTCATATTTCATTGGTAACCAAGCACTTCCACTTCCTCTTGGCTCCTCCAGAGCTTTTGATTAACTGCTGCTTTCACGGGTCAGAGGTTAAACAAAGGAAGGGAAACCCCTACTGAAATGGCCCACACAGCCCTCACACACACACACACACACACACACACACACACACACAAAATTAAAAATAAACCAGCCCCAAAGGTTTAGTGGCTGGAAGAGCAACTCGGCTTAAAAGACGCGAAAGGAACAGGTTGAAAATTCCTCCAAGCACCTCAAGTTCAAAGGCTTCTACAGCCATAAATCAGAGAGCGATCCTGGCTTGTTACACCCAATCATACTCTGGATTCAATTTTGCTTGGCAAGGCGAGACAAAACAACTCCATTTTCTCGTCTCCCACCCAGGTGGAGACGTAACCTTCCTTGCCTCCAGTGTCACAGAGGAAATATTTTCTCCCGTAGTGGCCAAAAATTGTGGAAACCTTTTGGGGAAAGTTGTATTTTCTAAAACTAGCTAATAACGCCACTTTTTTTTCCCCAGAGTAGTACCATCAAATTATATATCGATGGAAAGATCATTGAATCAAGAATGTAATGCAATAACTTTTAGGAAGGATTTGCTGTTTAGAATAGCAGTTACAGTATAAAGGGAAAAAAAACGTAGAAAAAAATGAGATATATACAAAAATGATCCCCATAGAAAAAACGAGATATACAAAAATGATCCCCATGTCAGTGAATACTTCGTTGGGTAAACTTTAGCATGAATGACGGCCTTACAACGTCTTCCCATGGAGTGAACCAAGTCTTTGAGTTCTGCAGCTGTTTTAATGTGAAACCAAGATTGATCGGTTGCTTCTATTAACTGGGTTTTATGGCTGAGTTGCTTCTGACTAACCAGTTTCTTTAGTGGGAAAATCCATCGATTTTCAATTGGGTGAAGGTCTGGGCTATTCCCAGGCCATTCCAGCAGTGGAATAGGATTATTTTGAGCCGGTAAAAGGCTGGAAAAGGGTCTAAAAAAAAGCCCCAAGAATGGGTGAAAAAAAGCCCCCAAAAAGGGCCAAAAAAAGCCTCAAAAACAGACCGAGAAAAGCCTCAAAAATGGGCCAAAAAAGCCTCGAAACAGGCCAAAAAAAAGAGCCTCGAAACAGGCCAAAAAAAGCCTCGAAACAGGCCAAAAAAAAAAAGCTTCAAAACAGGCCAAAAAAAAAAAAAGCCTCGAAACAGGCCCAAAAAAAAAAAAGCCTCGAAACAAGCCAAAAAAAAAAAAAAGCCTCGAAACAGGCCAAAAAAAGCCTCGAAAATGGGCCGTAAAAAGCCCCGAAAACCGGCCAGAAAAAGGCTGGAAAAAAGGGCCGAAAATGGGACGCGCTTGGAGGCCAAAAACTTTTTGTTGTTGTTTTCCTCTTCTAAATTTTGGTGCCTCTTATAGTCCAAAAAATACAGATATATGGATAACAGAAGCTTCCCAAGGACAAACATGGAACGTGACGGCCACAGTAACTCAAGGATCCCGGACCTCCGAACCTTTTGCCAGGCTCTGAAAACGTTCCTATTTTGGCAAACCGGGCTGGCTTAAAAATTTTTATTGGTGAATTTTATGGGTAAGGGGTTTTAAATTGGGGAAAGCCATTAGGGATTTAATTTTGTTTTAAATGTATTTTAACGTTTATATTGTATGTTTTTTAATCTTGGCTGTTCACCGCCCTGAGTCCTTCAGGAGAGGGGGCAGTATAAAAATAAATAAATAAACAAACAAACAAACAAACAAACAAACAAACAAACAAACAAACAAATAAATAAATAAATAAATAAGGAACAGCCTTGATCCCAAATCATCAGGCCCAGCCTTTTCCTCCCAGCTTAATATTAACATATTCCGCAATGGTGAAATCTAAAATTTATTGCTACCGGTTCTGTGGGTGTGGCTTGGTGGTGGGGATTAATGTGACTGGGTGGGCATGGTCAATTTTTTTTTTTTTTTTACTTTTAAAACCATTTTTTCTACAATCTCTTCGGCGAAGAGGTTATAAAAAAATGCTTTCAAAAGGCTCTGACGATCCCAGCTGAGTTGCCTGATCAGCAGAGGCTTTTTTCTCTTTTCAATGCCTCTGATGATCAGGCAACTCAGCTTGGATCGTCAGAGGCTTTTAAAAGAAAAAAAGCCTCTGGCAATCAGGCAACTCAGCTTGGATCGTCAGAGGCTTTTAAAAGAAAAAAAGCCTCTGGCAATCAGGCAACTCAGCTTGGATCGTCAGAGGCTTTTAAAAGAAAAAAAAAACCTCTGGCAATCAGGCAACTCAGCTTGGATCGTCAGAGGCTTTTAAAAGAAAAAAAAACCTCTGGCAATCAGGCAACTCAGCTTGGATCGTCAGAGGCTTTTAAAAGAAAAAAAAAACCTCTGGCAATCAGGCAACTCAGCTTGGATCGTCAGAGGCTTTTAAAAGAAAAAAAAAACCTCTGGCAATCAGGCAACTCAGCTTGGATCGTCAGAGGCTTTTAAAAGAAAAAAAGCCTCTGGCAATCAGGCAACTCAGCTTGGATCGTCAGAGGCTTTTAAAAGAAAAAAAAAACCTCTGGCAATCAGGCAACTCAGCTTGGATCGTCAGAGGCTTTTAAAAGAAAAAAAAACCTCTGGCAATCAGGCAACTCAGCTTGGATCGTCAGAGGCTTTTAAAAGAAAAAAAGCCTCTGGCAATCAGGCAACTCAGCTTGGATCGTCAGAGGCTTTTAAAAGAAAAAAAAAACCTCTGGCAATCAGGCAACTCAGCTTGGATCGTCAGAGGCTTTTAAAAGAAAAAAAAACCTCTGGCAATCAGGCAACTCAGCTTGGATCGTCAGAGGCTTTTAAAAGAAAAAAAAACCTCTGGCAATCAGGCAACTCAGCTTGGATCGTCAGAGGCTTTTAAAAGAAAAAAAAACCTCTGGCAATCAGGCAACTCAGCTTGGATCGTCAGAGGCTTTTAAAAGAAAAAAAACCTCTGGCAATCAGGCAACTCAGCTTGTATCGTCAGAGGCTTTTAAAAGAAAAAAAAGCCTCTGGCAATCAGGCAACTCAGCTTGGATCGTCAGAGGCTTTTAAAAGAAAAAAAGGGTTTTTTTTCTTTTAAATGCCTCTGACGATCCAAGCTGAGTTGCCTGATTGCCAGAGGCTTTTTTTTCTTTTAAAAGCCTTTGACGATCCCAGCTGAGCCGTGCGATCATCAGAGGGTTTTGTTTTGTTTTTTTACTTTTAAAAGCATTTTTTCGGCCGAAGAGGTTGTAGAAAAAAATGCTTTTAAAAGTTAAAAAAAAAGCCTCTGATGATTGTGCGGCTCAGCTGTGCACGGTGGGGGGGGAGGGGCAGGGATTTTTGCTACCAGTTCTCCGAACCACCTGCCTCCATCGCTACCGGATCGGGCGATCCGGTCCGAACTGGGAGCATTTCACCCCTGTCCGCAACCCTCTGGAACCGCTAAATATATTTTCTCTGGTGCCCACAGGACAATGGCAGATCCCTTTCCCTTGACGGATTGTCCTGCTGGAGAAACTGGTGGTGACCATCCTGTTGGCCAATTATTGTGACTCTTGGGGGGGCTCAAGCTCACCCCCACTCAGGGTCCATGGTCTGGACTAATTAATTGGGTTTCGGGGGGGGGGTTTGCACAACACACAACCCCTCTTAATCCATTGAAGCATCACCTAGCAATAGGGCCATAAGATTTGCAACACAATCCTTGTGGAATTAATTTTTTTTTAATTGCTAGCATAGGGGCGGAGGGAAAGGTTTTTTTAAATTGTTGTGACCAGTAGATGGCTAATTGGAACATCATCTTCCCTGGTGCAATGAGAAATTTTGGTAAAAAGTTTTTTATTAGTAATACAAATTAAAAACATTGGACATGGTGTGACGTCTCCAGTTTAAACATTTTCACCACGTTTTACCTTATAATTAATACAATTCCTTATCTCTATACAAGTTTATACTATTTATCACATTTCAAACATATAGATTCTTACATTTGCGAAAGTTACAATTTTTTTTACAAATGGAACAAATTTTATTGCTGGCTTGACAGGAGGAGGAATGCTGGGATAAATGATTCTTGACGAGTAAAATGTTTAGTTTTTACATTAGTTTTCTGTGTTAGATAAGATCGAATTTTTTTTTTTTAATTTGATTTATATGCCGCCCTTCTCCGGAGACTCAGGGCGGCTTACAGTGCGTTAAGCAATAGCCTTCATACTTTTGTATATTTTATACAAAGTCAGCTTATTGCCCCCACAAACTGGGTCCTCATTTCACCTACCTTAGAAAGGATGGAAGGCTGAGTCAACCTTGAGCCTTGGAGAGATTCGAACCAGCAGAAATTGCAGGCAGCTGTGTTAATAACAGGGTGCACTAAACCACTGTACTATCAAGGCTCTTTGGTACGGATGTAACTTTCACAGATCACTGGGCAATTTTTGTTCCTTTTGTTCGTGAATTTTATTCCCGTATTAAGAACATGAATCAAGGGCCGTTGCACAACTCTGCCTTCCTCCTAATCTTTCTCGGATTCTGTAACCTCAAAGTTTAATATTTTTATTTATTTGAGTTATAAAATATTGTAAAATACGAAAGTCAATAGGAAAACGGTGGGGAGGGAAAGGGGGAAGAGAAGCAAGGAAGGGTAAAGAAAAAAGAAAAGAAAAAGAAACATTGACTTCCGACTCTCTCCGTTGGCAGTAAAAGAAATCAAATCACAACTTTTTGCTTTTTCGTAATAATATGAACCAGCCATTTCTGTAAAGATCTATCAATCTACTCGGTAAAACCCCAAAATCAAAGTTTCATTCCTTTCCACTTCAAGCACGAAGTTCAGAAGCGGTCCCCAAGTGGAAACAAACATACCGTATTTTTTGGAGTAAAAGGAAGAAGGAGGAGGAGGAGTGAGGAGAAGGAAGGAGGAATAAGGAAGAGGGGGGAGGAGGAAGAAGGAGGAGGAGGAAGAAAGTGGAAAGTGGAAAGTGGAAGGAGGAGGAAGAAGGAGGAGGAGG
Organism: Pantherophis guttatus; assembly: GCF_029531705.1. The sequence continues at coordinate 1,340,774 of NW_026844104.1, forward strand.
AAGGAGGAGGAAGACGATGGAATGAGGAAGAAGGAGAAGGGAGGAGGGAGGAGGAGGAGGGAGGAGAAAAAGAGGGAAGGAAGGAGGAGGAGGAAGGAGGAAGGAGGAGGAAGTAGGGAGGAGGAGGGAGGAGGGAGGAGGAGGAAGGAGATGGAAGAAGAAAGAGGGAGGAGAAAGGAGGAGGAAGGTGGAAGAAGGGAGGAGGAGGAAGAAGAAGGAGGAGGAGGAAGGAGGAGGAAGGAGGTGGAGGAAGGAGGAAGAAGAAAAGTGAAAGGAGGGAGGAGGAAGAAGGAGGTGGAAGAAGAAAGAGGGAGGAGAAAGGAGGGAGGAGGAGGAAGAAGGTGGAGGAAGGAGGGAGGAGGGAGGAGGAGGAAGGAGGTGGAAGAAGAAAGAGGGAGGAGAAAGGAGGGAGGAGGAGGAGGAAGGTGGAGGAAGGAGGGAGGAGGGAGGAGGAGGAAGGAGGTGGAAGAAGAAAGAGGGAGGAGAAAGGAGGGAGGAGGAGGAAGAAGGTGGAGGAAGGAGGAAGGAGGAGGTGGAAGAAGAAAGAGGGAGGAGAAAGGAGGAGGAAAGTGGAAGAAGGGAGGAGGAGGAGGAAGGAGGTGGAAGAAGAAAGAGGGAGGAGAAAGGAGGGAGGAGGAGGAAGAAGGTGGAGGGAGGAGGGAGGAGGAGGAAGGAGGTGGAAGAAGAAAGAGGGAGGAGAAAGGAGGGAGGAGGAGGAAGAAGGTGGAGGAAGGAGGGAGGAGGAGGAAGGAGGTGGAAGAAGAAAGAGGGAGGAGAAAGGAGGGAGGAGGAGGAAGAAGGTGGAGGAAGGAGGAAGGAGGAAGGAGGAGGTGGAAGAAGAAAGAGGGAGGAGAAAGGAGGAGGAAAGTGGAAGAAGGGAGGAGGTGGAGGAAGGAGGAAGGAGGAAGGAGGAAGGTGGAAGAAGAAAGAGGGAGGAGGAAGGAGAGGAGGAGGAGGCTACAGTGCTGGAAATGATGCTGATCTTTGCAACCAACGTCTAAGAGCCAAACGCTGCTAAAATCCACCACAACTGCAAATTAAAAAGCCCTGTAAGTGCTTGCAAATCAGATACGGAAGCTCAGAAGCCGGAGAGAGATCAGCGTGTCAGGGCGTCCCGGGGTCGACAAACCGTCGAAACCCCCTCCGAGGAGATAAGCATTCCTCGGCAGATGTGTTCCTCCTGGCTAAAGCACAGCCGGGGCTGACACGCCACGCCACCTCGGAGCAAGCACAGAAATCCGGAGAACATGGTGAGATTCCTGGAGACACGGTGGCCTACAGAAGCACCTTGAGGTTAAGACACATGAAACATGAATAGAATCACTTCTGGTTTCCTCTGGAAAGCAGATTTGCAGGAAAACAGGGGAGTCAATCACCTCTGGGCTCCCCCACCACCGGCCCCGAGCCTCGGACTGACCACAGCCAAAGACGGAAGGCTACTCTGGATGGGCCTCTGGTCTGATCCAACAAGAGGTCATTACACTCCAAAGTTTAAACCGAGTCAGAGTTCACTGTGGGAATGTTTCAGCGGGAAATGAAACAGCTGCTCCAGATTTCAAGCAAGGCAGAAAAAAGATATATATATATATATTTTGCATTCTTCCTTCAGTGATAAGGAACAAATCCTTTCTCCCTCCATGCTAGAGCTGAGGCTATGAGTAACGCATTGGTTTCAAAGGAAGCTTTGCAGCCATGGGCTTGTGGGGGTCATGTCCACCCTAATGCCCACCACCCACGTTCTAGTACAACAGATATTGGACTGAGCGCAACTGGATCAGTCCAAGCCACGAAAACCTGATGGTGAACTGAATGGGTCTACGACAGTTCACCGCAGTCAATTTTCTGCGGCCAACTTGCCATGGCCATCCCTCCACAGCTAACTCTGTGGCTAACTCTCCACAACCAATTCTCCGTTGCCAACTCTCCATGGCCAACTCTCCATGGCCAACTCTCCGTAGCCAACTCTTTGTGGCCAACTTGCCATGGTCAACTCTCCACAGCCAACTCTCCCTGGCCAACTCTCCGTAGCCAACTCTCTGTGGCCAACTTGCCATGATCAACTCTCCACAGCCAACTCTCCCTGGCCAACTCTCCGTAGCCAACTCTCTGCAGCCAACTTGCCATGGTCAACTCTCGACAGCCAACTCTCCCTAGCCAACTCTCCATAGCCAACTCTCTGCGGCCAACTTGCCATGGTCAACTCTCCACAGCCAACTCTCTGCGGCCAACTCACCATGGTCAACTCTCCATGGCCAAATCACCATGGTCAACTTTCTGCACCCAACTCTCCATAGCCAACTCTCCACAGCCAACTCTCCGTGGCCAACTCCCCATTGGCAACTCTCTGCGTCCAACTCTCTTGGCCAACTCTCCATAGCCAACTCTCTGTGGCCAACTCCCCATTGGCAACTCTCTGCGGCCAACTCTCTTGGCCAACTCTCCATAGCCAACTCTCTGTGGCCAACTCGCCATGGTCAACTCTCCACAGCCAATTTTCTGCAGCCAACTCGCCATGGCCATCCCTCCACAGCTAACACTCTGTGGCCAACTCTCCACAGCCAACTCTCTGTGGCCAACTCACCATGGCCAGCTCTCCATGGTGAACTCTCTGCACCCAACTCTCCATGGCCAAATCGCCATGGCCAACTCTCCACAACTTGCTGTGGCCAACTCTCTATGGCCATCTTGCCAAGGCCATTCACCATGGCTAGTTGGTTGTGGCAAGTTGTCCCGTTCCAAACTGAATGGTGGCAACCCTGCTTCAGATGGGGGTCATCATCTCTTCCTAGGACCTGAACACCATCCTGAAAGAACACGGCAAAGAAATCCAACTCTTATCAGGACCTGGTAAGAGCTGGTTTCAATGGGTTAACCAGAACTGGATTTCAAAGCTTCTAGTCTTCTTAGACGGCAGGAGGAGGTCTATGAATAAAGCCCTATAAATTATGGGTCAGGCCTTGGACCAACAGAAGATGCCCTTTCTGGTCAACCAAGAAGGATCAAGCTTTGTCTGAATTGAGAGTCAAGCAGGGAAAGAAGGTAGCTCAACAATAGACCATTCTTTTGGTGCTCCAGTAGACATGGAGAAAAAACCCAGTGGATAATTACAGGATGATCATTATTATCAACAATGCTGGAGAGAAATCAACCACAAGTCTGAGGGTAGACAACTCCCCTGGACAAGAAGCCAAGATTGGGCTTCAGCCAGATCTCTCCACGCTAACTAAAAATTGAGAGAGAGATCCTTCACCTGCCAAATGAGATTCCTCATTCAAAAGGAATCCAAGTAACAAAAAAAAAGGGGAGGAAATTGCTTTGAAGAACCTCTACGATGACCTCCAAAATTCTTGGCTGGATGAACCCAAGGCCAGAACTAGAAAGGAGAGGATCTCCATATTCATACCATGTACTTATGCTACACAACAAAGAATGTTCTTTCTGCGCCAACTCAGGAAGCTCAAACTACCCAAGGAGCTGCTGATTCAGTTCTACAGAGGAACTATTGAGTCTGTCATCTGCACCTCCATAACTGTCTGGTTTGGCTCTGCAACCCAACAAGACAGACACAGACTTCAGAGGATAGTTAGAACTGCAGAAAAAACAATGGCTACCAACCTGCCTTCCATGGAGGACCTGTATCCTGCACGAGTCAAAAAGGGGGCTGGGAAAATATCTACAGACCCCTCGCATCCTGGACATCAACTCTTTCAACTCCTACCCTCAAAACGACGCTATAGAGCACTGCACACCAGAACAACTAGACACAAGGACAGTTTTTTCCCTAATGCCATCACTCTGCTAAACAAATAATTCCCTCAACACTGTCAAACTATTTACTAAGTCTGCATTACTATTAATCTTCTCTTCCTTACTAGTATCTATCTCTTCCCACTTATGACTTATTTGTATCTTTCAATTTATATTGGTTTTATTTGTTTCCTAGTATGATTTGATTGCTTATTTGTACCCTGTGACTATCATTAAGTGTTGTACCTTATGATTCTTGATGAATGTATCTTGTCTTTTTATGTACACTGAGAGCTTATGCACCAAAGACAAATTCCTTTTGTGTCCAATCACACTTGGCCAATAAAGATTTCTATTCTATTCAGATTTCTATTCTATTCTATTCTATTCTATTCTATTCTATTCTATTCTATTCTATTCTATTCTATTCTATCCTATCCTATCCTATATCTTATCCCATTCCATTCCATATCCTATCCCATATCCCATCCCATCCCATCCCATCCCATCCCTATCCTATCCTATCCTATCCTATCCTATCCTATCCTATCCTATCCTATCCTATCCTATCCTATCCTATCACATATTCTATTCCATTGCATTCCATCCTATCCCATATCCTATCCCATATCCCATATCCCATATCCCATATCCCATCCCTATTCTATTCTATTCTATTCTATTCTATTCTATTCTATTCTACTCTACTCTACTCTACTCTACTCTACTCTACTCTACTCTACTCTACTCTACTCTACTCTACTCCATTCCATTCCATTCCATTCCATTCCATTCCAATTGTTATCCTATCCTATCCTATCCGCACACGGAGGGGAAACAAGGGATGGATGCCCTTAAATTTTGAACCCCGTGCCAAGGACCCTTCTCCAAAACATAGCTAGGATGAAGACAGAAAGGGGCGTGGCCAAGAGAAAAAAACCGCATCATTAAAAATGCCTGCAATATATTCCTGATCGCCCACATTAATATTCCTCGTGCTTTAGTGATATTCCCCAGTGGGGTGTTCAGAAGTACACAATGTCGAGGGTCCTTGAGGGGGACACAGGAGGGGTTTTTTGGGGGGGGCATGGGGGAGCCTCAGACTGTGCCAGCTACCGTGGTGGGAAACCCTTTTTTGACTTTTTGATTTGCACAACGCAAGCGGGCCAAGAAAATACCTGGAAGGGCTGCCGCACAGTTCCTGGAGAAAAACACCATTTAAATATCAGATGATTCCCTTCTAATCTTTGAAGGGGAGAGAAAATTCTCCTTCCAAAGCTGAAGCAGCTGTTTCTTCTCACATCAAGACGGGCTTAATGAGTTGGAAGTTTGTATAATAAATACCCCTTCCCTTTGAAATGTGAAGATTCCACCATTAACATGCCTTTGATTTTTTTTTTTACTTTTTTCTTTTAAAAGAGCTCATTAGAATGGCAGAGAGAGAGAGAGAGAGAGAGAGAGAGAGAGAGAGAGAGAATGGCACGAGATCTCCTAAATCACCCTGCCAGGCTCTCTTCCCAAGCAATGAGCTCCCAAGGTCAGGGGCAAGGAAGAGCTGGCTGCAAGAGAGGACGGGGTGGTAGAAGGGAAGCAGCCTGTGAACTGGCTGAACTGAGGAGCATCCGGTTATCCATTTTGCTGGCCTGTTGGAGGAGGAGGAGGAGGGAGAGAAGGGGGAGGAGGAGGAGGAAGGGGGGGAGGAGGAGGAGGAGGAGGAGGAGGGAGAGAAGGGGGAGGAGGAGGAAGGGGGGAGGAGGAGGAGGAGGGAGAGAAAGGGGAGGAGGAGGAGGGAGGGAGGGAGGGAGGAGGAGGAGGAGGAGGAGAAGAAGGAGAAAAAGAAGAAGAAGAAGAAGAAGAAGAAGAAGAAGAAGAAGAAGAAGAAGAAGAAGAAGAAGAAGAAGAAGAAGAAGAAGAAGAATTATTGAGGAGAAGGGGGAGGAGGAGGAGGAAGGGGGGGTGGAGGAGGAGGAGGAGGAAAACGGTGGAGTCCTTGATGCTCTCTGAGCTTGGTTATTTTTTTGCAGAAAATTTCATTACCCAGCTAGGTAACATCATCAGTGCTAGAAGGGAGGAGGAGGATGGAGGAGGAGGAGGAAGAGGAGGGAGGAGGAGGAGGAGGAAAACTGTCGAATCCTTGATGCTCTCTGACCTTGATGATTTTCTTGCAAACACT